>CM023450.1:145068767-145447694 GCA_013339765.2 Haemaphysalis longicornis
ATGTATGTATGTATGTATATGTATGTATATATGTATGTACACACAGAATAGCTGGCCAGATATACTGCCGTCAGGCCGACCTTTCTGTGTAATAAAATCCTCTGCTCTCTGTATGTATGTATGTATGTGTATGTATGTATGTATGTATGTATGTATGTATGTATGTATGTATGTATGTATGTATGTATGTATGCGGCCATCCTTAGCCCACCTTATATAGGTTATTCGTTGCCTCAAAGAAAGAAGGGGTTGGCGAGAGAGAATAGCGTTAGGCGAAATTATTTTCCGCCAAGGGGGTAGGAGAGTGAGGTGTAGCCGTCCCACCAAAGTAACCAGTTATTGATGTAGCTTTGTCGGATTGAACCTAAAGCTCAACGGTATTGGATTGCGCCAAGGCGATGAAAAAACAATGCTCCTATGGGGCTCCATGTGTTTAAGAGCGACAGCTCACTACGCTAGGTCTTTCGAGATCATTCATCGTGTCGCAAGCTGTTCCTTTCTTTCTTATTGCTTTGCTTGCTCGGAGCTTTGCCGCTGCGGTACAACGTTACTATGCGAGGTTGAAACGACTGCTTCGCTTGAGCCTTATCGCCCAGCGGCGGTTAAGCCATCTGCGCGCGCCGTTCACCTGAAGGGAACCGCGTGACATGTATGAAAGACTAGCATGTAAAAACACTGCACTGACAGAGTTTACAGTAACGGCGACTGGATAAACCAGCGATGCATGCACACGAAAGTGCTAGCGCGGCTTGGCAGGACGCCTTGCAGGCGCTTGCTTCCTCAGTCTCGCCATCTATGGCGAGCCGGATAGGGTGTCCGTCTGTGCCCTTCGGCGCAAGCTAAAGGATTAATTTAATCAGCCAGTGGATGCAGTTAGACGGCAGTCTATGAAGTCTCAAGCAAAGAAACATTTCCACGAAATACCGTGTACACAATCTTTGCTTCCGCTTGTGATATGTAGGTTTAGAACTGTTAAACGTGAGTCATGTTTATGTACCAGGTTGGAATATCGATCCTTCCTGCTGTCAATTGGGTTAATAAACGTTAGGTCAGAAAGTGCTTTTTACATGATGTCCGTGAAGGTATTAGGGGTCATAATGCTCTATTGCTGGCTCGCATCCCAGCTTCTGTCCCGGCAGTCCTCTTGTTGTTGTCGGGACATATAGTCTCGGAGGAAGTGCTCACCATGTGTGCCGCCACGGAGCACACAATACTGTGATGCTCGGCAGTCTCACTACTGCCAGAAGGCGCATCTGTTCTGGCTGCTGACACTATCTCGTCCAATGAAGGCCGGGTTTTCGTCTTTGACAAGCAAGTCACGATGGCCATTAGCGCCCCAGTCTAGCAGGTCATGGCCAGCAACAATAAGGAGCTTCAGCATAACCGTTGGCGTACGCTGCTCTAGGGTCGGCGCGTGCCGGGACCCGTCTGCGCATGCGCGGGTGAAATTTGCGAGGTGGGCCAACCCTCACCGGAGTGGATTGGCCATGGGCTGTGGGTATGACAAAATTGTACTGCAAAATCAGCGTCTTGAACCAGCGACACTGTGAGACAACACTCTGCTCTGACATCAATGGGGAAGTAAAATGCGTTCCCTCTCCGATAACGTCAAAGTGATTCCACAGTCGAAATTCTCCTAGGGCGCATTCCCACTTCGTATAAGTTGTGCACGCCAAAGCAATATTTTCCACTTGACACCTGCTGAGTGTCCCATTGAATACTCCAGGGCCTTCTGCGCCTCGTTGCACTACAGCGCGCTCATAGCGTGCGGCATACAGGCACACGCCATGGAATGCGTCGAAACCCAACGAAACTTTAGCTGCCGTTTAATTGCCGCAGAAGTCCCGGCCGCAGCGGCCGCTTTTCTGATGGAGGCGAAAAGCAAAAACGCCTGTGTGTTCCAGATGTCGGCGCACGTTAAACATCCCCAGGTGGTCAAAATTAATCCGGAGCCCTCCGCAACGGCTCGCCTCATCACCTGCGTTGCGTCGACGCGTTAAACCCTACAGTCAGTTGCCGCAGAAGCCGTCTTGCTGCTACAGACAACACGGACGCAGGCTTCTTCGCTCAAACGGTCACTTATGTCCTCGAAGCTATACTATAAGAATCAAGCTTGATGAATTTGGTAGAATGCAGGATGTCTTGCAAATATTTATCTCCTCACGATGAAGCAGAGGTTGACCCAGACCGGACTCTTTGGAAGATGGGCTGCACATTTAGGACTATTGTGCAGGAGTGGGGAGGATGTATGAATGGCACTGTGGGCTTCTGTTACATTTTCGGGTTCAACAAGTGGAAGGAGTAGATCCTCCCCCGTAAACAGGAAACAAATGGGTGGGTTTCAGATGCCCAATGTCGGCTGGAGCACTGTAGCGTGCGAGTCCGAGTCTCAAAGAGAAAACAGAACAATCTTTATGACAGACTCCACAATGCCAAGTGGTACTTGAGGCAGATCACGAACACTATAAACGTTCCCGCTGGCTATGTTACAAAAGTGTGACAACGGAGAGAAAACTGCAAAAATTCACAGTATTCATAGTGCTAACATAGCAGGTAGAATGTAAGTATGCACGACGTAAAAGCAGAAGTACAGGGCAAGATCCTTTGCATCCAGACTTTGCAAAGGTCATTGAAAGTAATCCTGCACGTGAGGCGACGCCACCGGGACGCGTGGTGTGTCTTCTGATATGCTTGTCCAAATAATGCAGCGCCCGCAGACATCAGCCCGTGTGTCCTCTCCGGAGAGAGTGCGTTCTGATTTCTTGCGGGGTCAACTAACGGGCTCCGTTAAAATCGTCGTCAACGTACACCCTCCAAGGGACCACGCAGACAAAACACAAGTTTGGTTCATTCGAAAGATCGCCTCGTTAGAATTATACCTACACCTTTCTTAACGTAAACTTCGCTCAAATAAGCTATATAATATAGACGCAGTGACAACTAGGCTAGTTGGTAATACATATGGGACATCTTGAAGGTAGCGCACTTAAACACGGACACTAGCGAAAGAAACGACAAACCACAGCGCTGTAGCGTGCGGGTCCGAGTCTCAAAGAGTCTTTGGACAACAGCGCTGTGGTTTGTCGTTTCTTTCGCTAGTGTCCGTGTTTAAGTGCGCTACCTTCAAGATGTCCCATAAGCTATATAAGTCGGAAAAAAGGAATGGCCATGCGACCTACTAGTTCGTTTTTCGCAACAGAACCTATGATGTAATATGTGCCAGCTCTGCGATTGACTGAGGCCGGCAAAAGCAAATCCAAATTAGGCAGGGCTGATAAGCTTGCCGAACGATCCATTTGCGCCTACATTTAGGGCTCATTCTGTTTGTAGCAGTAGTTATGGCCGGGTAAACAGTGGAAGTTACGAACTTACACGCAAACATAGAAGTACCGATGCGTACTGCTCGTAGTGCGCGCACAATGCTTGTTTTAGCTGCACAGCAGTCCGCCGCATTGGAGTTGTCTTACACGACACAGGCCGATTGGCGCAAGCGACGGTGTCTCTTACGTGACTATATTTGTCAAGCGAACGCCACATTTCTCGAAGCAATTATTTTCTGCCTTAACAAAAACAAGTCAGGCACAAATACGGCCCGAAACAAAGCAAAGGCAGAAAACGGCCCACCGCGCTACGGTAGCGCCGTCTAGGTTGACTAACGGTAAACAAGGCACCGCAGCACACTAGGTTTACCTTGAAGACCTGCTCTTAGTATGTTATTGGAGACGTCATAAAAACAGCCGATTTGGCGGGAGAATCAAAATTTTAACTTAAATTGATTGATTTCTCAGTGAATAAAACATGTTTTGCTTCCGGACAAGCGCCTTGGCACTACAAAACACGAAATATTTGGAATAAAATAAGATTGTATTTCGTCTGCATGGCCCCTTTCAGTAGGTCCGTTGTACCAACCACGAACAATAATGAGCAGTGCTGCGAACGTTGTATTATATCCTCCGGTTACCGATACTGTCTCAGTCTACACGCGCTTCAGTGTGGCTGCCCCGCGGGCACACGTGACATGCCCACCCCGTGCGGCCTTGCAGCTTTCGCCTCCCGAGCTTCACATGTGTTCCTTCTGTCTGGCGCGAGGGTTAGGGGCGTCTCTGCGTTGACATTGAGCTGCCCGTATTCCCTGCTGCGACGCTTCACTCTCGTATTGGTTTCTTTGTTACTCGTTGGCTTGCGTTCTTTCGACGTCCGGATCGCTTGTGCCTTCGCCTTCCGTGGCAGGGCTTCGGCAGATGGAACACCCGCCGTCGCGGAGCAAGCAGGAAGGGCACAATCGGGTGCGTTTTTGCGGCAGCTTGGTAGTGCAAGTTTCAAAGATCAAGCCCTCATGATGAAGTAAACATGATATGCATCCATCTACGGATTATGCTGAGCAGAGATCGGCGGGAAGGCAGGAACGTTTGCCCCGGAAATAGAACCTGGTTTAACACAAGGACCCATTGCGGACGACAGCGGACATGGGAACGGAACGTTGCTGGTAACGGCGGTGCAACCAACCTGTTTCACACATACCTACACATGGGTGATGGTGAAGGCAGAGGACGGTGCATAACGCCGCAGGTGTGGTGTCATGCACCACACATGCGGGATAGCAGGTCTGGTGCGTAACGTCTATTAGAAGGGCTTGCGTTCGGACTAGTTGGTATTCCATGACGTTCATCTTAAGCGTAGGAAAAAACAGGGACACAGTAGACAATGACAAGCGGTTGTCATTGTCTACTCTGTCCCTGTTTTTTTCTGCGCTTAAGATGAACGTCTATTAGGTTTTTTTGTGGGTAGGAATTCGTTTGTAGTCTTCAGTAGGCAGTGGCTTCGTCTGGAGAGAGGTGTGGATGGGGCATATTTGAAGTGGTGGGGGCTTCTGCCTTCCTTGAGACTGGTGTTCTTATCCTTCTTAGGAAATGGTCCAGCGTTATCGAGCACGGCGGTGGCGTTTGTTTCTTTATCCTAGAAGGACTGCGACCAGGCGACAAGGTTATTTTCAGCTCTTTACACGGTTTTGCTTCTTTCAGAGTTGTGACCAAAAAAAAAAAAGCCTGATATGAAATATCAACGAGACGCGAAAAAGTATAGTACAAAGGAAGATAAAGTTAGGTAAAGTTTTCATCCGGTCGTTTTGTACCCCCATCTCATCGCATCAAGGAGGACACATTTAATTATCATATCTGTATCATTACTCTGAAAGGTATACACGCCATACCGAATAATTCGGCCTACCTTTCCTTCGGCAAATATGTGCTACAGACCCAGACACCACCCAACGCATTATCCTCACTCTAGCGCCGATGGCAAGCGATCGTCGTCTGCGCCACTGCCTCCGAAGTCTTCGCGGAATTTCCAAATTGTTCCGAGTTCGCTTATCTAGAGCCCTGGCGATGACAACGATCCTGCACTCAGTCCACCCGCAATCCACCTTTTCCTTTCTATCTTCTTAGTGAGAGCACTCGCTTGCTGCACCTACCCAGTGCTGCACGTATTGTCCTCCTAGCCCTCATTCAACACACTAGAACCGTGTTCGCTGAGTACTGGTAGGTGACTAAAGATCTAAGTTTCTATGATATTTTGAGGGGCGTACTTATTTTTCAGAAAAATATGAAAAATTAAGAAAAGATAATTCTGCACGAATCTATAAGATACCTGACGCAATTCTTAAGGCGAAAACTTGGATGTCACAACAGACGCGAAAAGAAACCGTAAGTACTCGCGGCCACACGAAACCAAATTACGGCCGTTGTAAAAAGAAAATAAGTATATAAAAAAACATCGAAACTTATTCGGGTTCGAATGGGATTTGAACCCGGGACCGCAGAGCCGTAGCCATGCGTGGTAATTACAGCTTTAGCACGCTACCGTGCTAGAATGGAGCCAGAATTATCCGGATGCGTGGCGCATGGAAGGTGAACGTGGCGGCACAGCAAACACAATGCAGCCGTAAAGAAGCACTTGTCAATCGCTGGCTTTCCCCTTCAAATCACCTAAGAGACATATAAGTGTTTTATGATTTTTTCTGTTAACTATGGAATGAATACACTTGTTTAATTCTGCATCCCAACAGTCTCAGGAGAGCTTCTGCTCTCAAAATCTGCGCGCGATTTCCCGTCAAGACACTCATTTCAGAAAGCGTTTCCCTCGCATTGGTCAGATTGGTCGCATCACAACAAATTTCCCCGTAGAAGCTCTCTTCGTAAAAAAAACGAAAAGAAACGTTTTTCATTTTCTTCAAGCGTTTTTTTCAAACGCTCCCATCTCCATAGGTGACCAGATTTGTGTGAGCGGCGCATGTTGGCTCCCATCTCCATATATGAATAAGGTAATATTACCTCTCCATTCCTTATTCCACGCCACCACACTCACCAATCGCTGATTTCTGGGTGAGTGGCCCAGCGGGGCTACTGGCCGTTTTCGATGCACTCGCATCGGCAGTTGTGCCAACAGGCCCAACAGACTTTGCGGTCAAGGTTGCCTACGGTAACCCCAATGCCTCTGCGGGATCGCTTGCTGCCGCTATTCGCTATTCATCTTCGTTGCTAACGTACCAATTAACTTCGCACAAATTCTTCACATACTTACGTCCTAATAATTTAAAAGGTACTACTTTTTAGGTTTCTTTTTGTGCTTATAGAAACCACGCAGATAAACTGTATGAACTTCAGTATTCGCAGCGCAAACGCCAATTACAGACGGGGCAAGCAATTTAATACAGCCATCTTTAAGCATGATCCTGCACACAAAGCACAGTTTTGCATTCATAGCTAAGAGCACAAACTTAAGTCACAAAGAACTTGTGAACTTGGGTGAAATAAGTCACAATGTCTCGAAATGATGTAAACCAGCCGGATTCTATAACCTTGAGATGCGCCCGAAGTGCAACTTTCTTGCACTTCGCTATCACTACGTAAAGTTTCGGCCCAATCATTTCAAAACAAACAGTGCCCTCGTTGTCAGCTGCTCCCGTACCTGTGCTATCGAGCAGGAATACGTCAAGACCCACAGCGACAGGCATGTTTCACTCTCCTTTTTATTTTTGGGGGGGAGACATTCTTGACGTGCAGTACCCTTCAATGTGTGCAGTTAAAAACAATGTGTACGCACTACTCATCGGAGCATTAGATGTGAAACAGAGAAACAGTCACATCGCTAGAGTGCAGATGCCTGTGACTGCCCCCAAGGAGAATTAAAAAAAAAACTGCACAGACACAGACGTCGGCTGTTTGTGTTTTATTTACACACTCATACCTAAGCAGTGCTCACAAGAATTGTCAGGGCAAGTACAAAGGAAAAAAGAAAGACGAAGGCTGACACAAGCACGAGGTAACTACCACACGAAGCAGAATGTTGTTGCAACGTGTTTCGGGTGTGGGCGTTCAAGGCACGCTAACGTAGCGCAGGGGCAGAAGCGGCAAGCCGAAGCTGCTCTCAGGTGCAGCGTACAAACTTCACCTTCATAGCTAAATTACACCAGTGTGTGACGTGTTTCAAGCATACCAAACATGGAAACACACTTGCCGCGTAGCAATTACAGTGGAACAACAAACACTCACTCATAAACACTGAACTGCTTTTCTAACGCATAAAAGTTGTGGTGTGTAGTGTGCCTAACGGAACAGAAACAGGATAGCGTTTCGTTACAAATGAGGAGAGTGAACACGTGCAATGCACTCAAACACCAAGCACACACTTATGACTAGTCACTGGGGCGGTTGTGTTCGGGGAACGAGAAAATAGAGTACTTTACTTCGCAACGTTTAAGATATACCAGAAACGGTGACGTAGTGCCAAGAGTCACACGCGATCAGCGAGTGATGAGTTGGGAAAAGTGCCCCCACATCCACCACTCAACATCCAAACAGAAGTGTCGTCGTCTACAGCAGTGTCAATTGTAGTGGCACTTTACTCTCGCCTAACGGTATATACACTGTTCCTTTCTCTCACAATTCACTGCCAGGGGAAGAAAGGCAACAGGTTCAGCAGAAGCGCATGGCCCAAAAAAAGCGCAGAAAACATATATTCGCGGGGAGACTGGCAACCTTAGTGCAAGGCATAAAATGGCAGACACACCGGGATCGTTAATGGAGAAATGGTGCGGAATATTGTGAATCCGGACTAGTTATACTGTCTTTGTGCCTTTGAAAAGTGCACATCTTTTGTGATCATTGCAGTGACAACTCATGTGAAAATTGTGGTAACCCGTAATTCCTTTGCGTCAGTAAGTGGACATTCGTGGTTTAGTCTAACGAAGCATTATAAACTAGGCTGAAGCATAAAGTGCCTAGCTTTAAAAACATAAGTGGACAGTTGCATAAGTAACCAATAACAACAACAATGTCAAAGTTATTTTTTCGGGGACTGCTCTTAAATACCCAAGCCAAAGTCTACGCCAACGTAATATTTTAAGTTTCCATATTGAAAAACTAAGCACTTGCAGCTTTGGTTGTGGAGTTGTACAACTTAACGTTTTGAGAGGTTGTCTGCGTTGATTAGGCCATGTCATGCAAGAAACAGGCACCAACCAATGCGAGTAAATGTCTACAAGAACATACCCCAGTAAGCCTACGCGAAATTGCAGGGAATCTCATGCAAATTCTGTAAGCTTCTTGATCAACACTTCCAAAAGAAAACGAAATCATTTATAAAACACACTTTCTACACTATACTTGCAAAGCAGGCATGTCGTTTTTTAGTCCTCCTCGCAAGAGGGAGGCATGCGATGCCTAAAGCTTTTGCTGGGTCTTGGAAGCCCTCCAAGGAAGGCTACTACCACAACATAGCTGCCATAGGAACGCATCTCTTTTAATTAACACATCATCTACGTGAAATTAGTTTCGTAAAAATGGGGGAAGACGCTTATGACTCACTTAAAATTTAAATATTGTAATGCGTAAGCATTCCTTGCCGACTTCTCCCTAAAATCAACCCGTCCGTAACGCCTGATACGGTGAGCAGAGTAGGCATATGATACTTAGCCCTTGAGGGGTACTTAATAAACTAATTTTATGATAAGGACCCAAGCCGAGGGCTCCAGAGCCAAAGTACATAGATGCTTACGTCAGGAGATCAACCCCTGGACAGAATGCTTATGCATCATCCTAAAATCACCCCTCATGAATTTCTACAATTTTTTCACAAACAGTTCATTAGATAATTTACCAAATTAGACAGCATACGAGTAACACAACTATACACCAAGAAAATACACATATAACGCATTTGCAAGACATATATGCAAGGTAGACGTACCATGAAATCTAACAACAGAAAGGACTAACATTACTTCGTTGATTCAAATTCGCGACAATATAAAAGCAGCGCGCATCAAGAGGCAAGAAGTCACAGGAAAGTCCGATGATCCTTGACAAACAGTGTGTGTGGTAGCATTACGGCACACTGCTCGTGATTGAAACGGAACCTACTGACGAACAAAACTAGAGCGCGAGGCATGAGATACAATACAAGCTATTGTAAGCCATTTCTCGCCCTATGCTTCAGCCGCAATGGTAAACCTTTTAGAAATAATACATGCAAGCTAGCCCAACTATACCACGTACGTCATTTCCAGCTAAATGCGCGCTTACCATCAATACTGGCGTGCGCATTTCAACCTTCTGACGGTCTCTTCAGAGATGCTGGTACGCTGGCTGAAAGCCCAAAGCTGGACTCTGCAGTGGTGTAATCTTATTTAAAAAGGTGCGAATGCGCAATTTTGACTCTGGTGGTTGGGTATGGGACTGGCCATACCACGACTTTTGCTATTTAAGTTCGGCGATGTGCCAATTTAAAGTAATACGCAGTGACTGGAGGTGTTACAACTATGTATACCATCTATCTGGGTTGCCATCTATCATTATATATGGGCACGGGCAGTGTTGTTTTGTACCTCCATCAGAAAATCAAACACTGCAGCAGCCCGTTTTACAAGTTACCGAACAGGCAGATACAATACCCTCCCACGCCTAATTAAGCAATTGTGTCCTTACGGCCAATCCGTAGCTACTTCAGGAAAATTGGCTATGGCATGTGCGCGAGACCGTACACCGCCATTAAAATACGCCTAAAACTTCGACCTTTCAATTCCATGTGAAAGTGCCAAAACTAAAATTTGCCAAAGAGATTGTTTATTTGAACCCTCCGAAATACAGCAATCTCGACCACTTCTAAGCACCTCTGCGTCTCAGAAAATATATAGGCAAATAGCCGGAAAGGAAACGTAAGGGCTGGGCACATAAAAACGGACAATTTGGTTTTTGTGCTATTGCATGACCCGTGTAAGGACTGAACAGGTGTTTGTTTTCTCCCGTCAATCATGATGCAATAACTGTCTCAAATAGAACGGCAAGAACGGAACTAGATAGGTGACGCCCACTACCATGCCTTCAAAGCTGACCCCGACAAAACCTACGCACCTTCCAGGGCTCGTCCCCTTGTTCGTGCATTTACTTACCTCCTACACGGAAGAGGTTATTGTGCATATTCAAAACATTTCCCGGTATAAAACATTAAATGACAACGCGTTAAATTGAAAAATTAAACACAGTACAGAACAGGAACCCTGAGGTGAAGCGGCACAGGACTGCAGAAAATAAATCCCAAGGATTAAATCCTGTTTCATTTTTTTCTGTTTCCCAAATGGAATGAGATAGAACAACAAATAAAACAAGGTGCATGAAAATGTAAAATACAGAAAAAGCAATACTACGTACAGACAATTGATCAAAAGGATCCTTCCCTTAAAACTTACCACATCATGTCAACATCTCCTCTTACGTTATGGCAGTTAGGATTAAAATGTAGGAATTTAAGGACGAAAACGCAGAATTGTGCATTTTTTGTGAGTTTATATACGAAGTAAAGGCTATCAGCATCAATCAACGCAAAAAGTAAACGCTTTGTTCCGAATGTGTTTTTTATCCCACTTGTTACCCGCATGCATGTACCAAAGCCTGTAAGGAACAGGACAGTAACCACTCTTTTTTGGAATTTTTTTACCCCACCATTGTGGAATAGCCCAACAAGACTTGTGTATTTATTTCGCCGGGTTCCCTATTGTCTTGCCACTCTGAGCACTTACTTTCAAGATGCGCGCAAGGTTCTGCAGCATCTGCCTTTTTATTCCCATATGTGCCATCGTAAAGCACCGCACAGTCTGTTTGTCGGGCTGTTATAAAGCATGCATAAAGGTGTTTCAGAAACTTTGTGATGGCTTTCTTTTTCAGTGCATGTAGGCGCCATATGCTTCCATAGAGAATATCCGCTGTATATTAAACGCGACTATGTAAAAGGGAATGTGCAACAATCAGCTGAAAGCTGGAATTCTGCGAGGTGCTCGTATATTGTGCATACTTCATTTTCGTCAGAACACGTCACTAAAACGGAGCCCAGTTTATTCAAGCTTCTGAAATGCAACAACGCATCAAAAAGGTCCTTTCCCCCCAAAACGATTAAAAAAAAAAAAAAACACGCACATGTCGGCGGACGAAAACATAGACAATGAGGAAAATCGGAAAGCCGAAAAAAAAACAGTTTATACAAGTTTGAAATGGCAAAAGACAAATTTCTTTCAATGTTCTTAGAAGGCCTTTCAGTTTCCGCAGAACGATTAAAAAAGCATAGTAATGGATGTGTGCAACACCGAGGTGCTGACTGATTAGGGAAGCAGATCGCACCAAGTTTGCTTTGTGATCATTCTCCCACAAGACCTCCGCCTGTGGGCTTTCAATGCTCCGATCATATTGTGGTGGTGTGTGTCAGTTGTTGCAAAACCGTGATTCTAGAGCGTTCGAAAAAGTTACAAGGTCGGTGAAAATTTGCCTTGTGCAGGGTTCGCATTGGCTTCGCTACTGCACCTGGTACTGTTAGTCGGAGACAAGCCACTTGCATGCGTATAGAATAACAAAATAACACACCAATCGAACGAATTGGTAGCAAAACAATATTCGCGTAAAACATTAAACCAACTTGGAATACCGTAACGGCGTTTACGCGGGCGAACAACAGCTCCGTTTAACGTTTGCGTGAATAATGGGAAATACGGCATACGTGAACATGCAATAACTCCTCAACAATGACACATTGATGTTCCGCAGCAATTTGCATAAATAAGTACATCAGAAAAGGTCTCTTACTAGCAGCAGTACCGCCCATTAAAATATTAGGCGCACACTGCAACTTGTACACCTTAGTAATGACACATCATATGGAGTGCTGGGCTGCTCACAAATAGGAATCATAACTACCTTTCATACCGTTCTGAATTTTCGGTTGCTTACCAATGAAAAACCTGATGCCCGTCACTAAACGTAGCTAGAAACCACCATGCACCAACAGATTAGAATAACCACTCGGCATGCCCGTGCAAGGAGACGTCTCAAGCGCGTGAATAGATGGCAGAGGCTTGTAAAAATTACTTTTCTCAGCCTAAGAAAGTATTTTGACATGTTCTGTTAAGAGTTTATAAACTAACGCCGCGTTCCGCTGCGAGAGATTTCCATTTTCTCTTGTGTTCTTTGTCTGCTTTTTTTGCACACACTTGGTCTCCTCGATATCCGGGAACTGCTGTATCCTCCGCAGAGACTCAGAAAACCACACACTACGGCGTTTTTTTTTTACACAGTTTTTACAAAAAATGCACCCGGCCTCCAATTAAAACACTGAGAGATGGTCCACTATACATCTAAGCAAAATTTTTCACATTAGATGCGCAGACAGCGGGCAACTTACCAGCAATTATTGATGTATTGGTTTGATTCATGCTGAGAATGCCGCATTCTCTTCAATCTCAATCAGCGCGTAAGACATTCTCTCTCTTTTATGCCATCAACTGTTTTTACTGCAGTAATTTCGACCGCTTCACAGCGATTTTATCTGTCACAGTAAAACAGAGAATGTCAGAACATTGCGGAAACCGCAATTCTTAATTTGCTTGCAGCACAAAATGATCGAGAAAACTCCTAGACCGGCGTGGATTTCCCTTCCTGCTCAAAACAAGCACGTTTCATTGTGCTGTTGTTAACCTACCCGCAGTTTCTACCTGACATTTTTTTCAACCCCCAATAAACGCTGTAAAGCGATGAGCAGACTGTCCTTGCGGGTGCCGCTAATTCACACAAAAAAAAATCATCGCACCATGCGAGAAAAACTGAGGACTGCCGTCGACAGTGACGGCGCTTAAGGAGTGCGCCATAGGAGCGCCGCCGACAGGAGGCCCACCACGAGGACAGCCAGCGCCGGCGCGTTCTCCCGGGACGCGCTGGTGAGCCTGCTGTGGTGGGGCACGCCTACTTGGATGGTGCCCTTGGACCTCTTGTACGGCGGGCTCAGCTCGATCTGGCCGGCTGCGTGGAAAAACCGTTGAGAAGAATAGGTGATGAGACAACAGGAGAGAAGTGACGGATGAGGGTTATTAGATGCGAAGCGTTTCATTTTTTTTTTTTTTTCACCGATAATGTCAATTTATCCCAATATAGCGATGAAGTGTCAGTACTTCGGTAATTGTTTTGTTTTTCTGAAGATCCAACGCGTAGTGCGGGTCGGTCCATTTGAGCTATTTTTATTTGTATTTCCCACGTTCTTTAGCGGACTTCCTTGTATTGTCTTTTGTTTTCTGGGGAGATGTATAAGATGCGTATTTTTTGGTTTTGACAGATCATTTGTGTGAACATTTCTTTTTTTTTTTTCACTTTCTTAATTTTAGTTTTTCAACATTCTGCCGGACCAAAGATCTCCATTTACGCTGTTATAATTATTAAACTTTCCACCAATCTGCGTTGAAGGGATACCTGTGCCACGCCTGCACTATTGTCGGAATTCAGGGCGTTAAACCGCCCTGGTGGAGGGGTGGGGGTGTTCTCAGCAACTAGTGCTGCGCATTAAAAGGTAGTTATTCTGTCATAAATGTTTCGCCGACGCCGCTTTCATTGCGCTATACGCGTTTAAATTTCTTCTGAGTTCATTTCGTTTCTTCGTTAGCTACAGCGTTCACCGGTTCCCTACCGGTTCCCTTCATTCTTTTCCGCTGGCATTGAGAATGATTGCATTAACGTCAGTGGTGTCATCACATTTATTTAGAGTGACATCCGTAGGTACGTCATCGCATCCGATGAAGCCACTTCGCCGTGTTTCTTCGTTTCGGGCGTTGCGGTTTTCCAGCAGACCGCTGTGGCTCTCCCAGCTTATACTTGGAGGAGGCTTTTGACGACCCGGAATGCCATGACGCGACGCCGACGTAGACCCGAGAACCAAATAACTTCTTTTTTGACAAGGCTAGCTGCCTAATTTCTAGGCCCCGAAGTCACCCTGCAGAGGAGAGCGTTAGATGCAAACCTGCCCTTCCTTCATACGGGTATTCTGTTCAGCGGTTCTTTTTTTTTTTTTTTTCACCAAAAGTACACAGGGTGGAAAGAAACGCCTACTGAAAGAAAAAGCTGCATTGCAGCAACTTGGCCGGGTTCCGGCCACCGTGATAGCTACGTATATATAGAACCTAAATCTTACACCCGCACTATTACAGAACACCACCAATTTCAACCCAGTGACCTAACAGTTTTCTTGCCATTGCTTTGTTGTGACCTCATGTACTACTGAATGGCGTTCGCTTCACATAAAAGACCATGTCCTTTACGGGGGTCCATATAAGGTCATGTGGATTGCCGCACCATTTGCAGCAGCCGTAATTACAGGTGTCACAGTGACATTAGCTTTCGCTGCAAACAACGCTTCGCTGCAATGATTTCGCCATTTCAGGGCAGAGGGGGAAGTGGCGAAGAGTAGGCCCAGAGTTCTTAAAACACGCCTTCGAATGTACAGGTTACGATGCCCAGGGTTCAAGGGAAAAACACACTAGGGCTGGCGATCGGTGGTTCAGGAAAGCGAGCATTCAACTGCAATTTAAGAAAAACAAATTCAAGGTCCGCCCTGCCAGGGTTAAGCCGAGCTGTAAAGGTCGTGCTTAAAAACTTGTAAAGACGGTTGCATCACTGGCTGTCCAATGACACCTAGGCCCTTATCAAGAGTTGTGAACGGGAAATCACCTGTGCCCTAATGAGCGCGTGAGATCCCTTTGTGGGCTTTGTCCCTGCATTCTCTTGCCGCTTCACCTGATTTTCTCCATGATCAGACGCCTCCAAACGCTTTCTATGGCTTTGGGGCAGCCCTTGGATAGGATAGAAAGTGTTTATTGAGTGCGTAATATTTATATGGCGACGTTTTCCCTCTCAGCAGAGGACAAAGGTCTCGCCGGGGGCAGGGGAGATGGAGGGGCAAAGAAATAACAACAGGCAATACTCTGGAATTCTCCGTAAAAAAATTATGCCGACATTCAGAGAATTCTATATTGATGCGTAGCATACTTATGCCCTTGTCTTTAGTGTGACTTCTTTACAACCAATTTTTTTGTTTTCCTATATACTGTCCGACAAATTATTTCCATTTACGCTATTATAGCGGTTTCAGGTGGAACATTCGCAAAATCAGCAATATTGTGGAAATGAAGGGCATTACACGGTTTGCCTATTTTCGTGATTTTTTCGTATTTTTCTTATTTTCGTTGTTGTCCAAATTTCGTTGGACCAACTATCTCCATTTACGCAATTATAACGATTACGGGTGGAACTTACGTGAAATCTGCAATATTGCGGAAATGCAGGGCGTTATACCGTTTGCCATTTTGCGTATTTTTTCTATTTTTGTCATTTATAATTTCTCCGAAATTTCTTTTAACCAATTGTCTTCATTTATGAAAATACTACGTTTACAGGTCTAAACTTTCGCGAAATCTGCATTATTGGGGAAATGCCTCTCGTTATACCTTTTGCCATTTTCCGCAATTTTTCTTATATTTATCTTATTTCTTATTTTTCACAATTTTGTTGGAGCAATTACCTCACATTATGCTATTATAACGACAACATTGAGAACTTTGGCGAAATCTGCATTAAAGGAGCACTGACACCAATTTTCTGCGCTAATATTATTCCACAGTTCGCTTCCTTCACTCAACAGAATACCCTGGCTGAAATATGACCGGCCTCCGACGCGAAGAACATAGTTCAATTGGATCGCATTTATCGCGCCGACGGAGCAGCGCGCGGAGCGGCACTCAGAAAATGGACATCAGCGTGACATCATTCCAGGAGAGGAAAAAGAAGTGACGCGACACCGCTCGCCAAAAACTCGTGACGTCACTTCAGGCGCGCGGCCCCACGAGCGGCGAGCGGGCGCAACACCCTCTCAAGCGGGCGCCGGTGACGTCCGCACAAAGCGGTGAGGTCAAACCGGGAGGCTGTCATATGCGCCGTTCGGGATGAAAGGGCGGGAATTTGAAACAAACGATTTTCAGGCCGTTCAATGTAATTAACTATCGCGCGCTGAAGTATTCGAAGTGCTGCTTCAGGTTCGCCAGACCATTAAGCATCGATAAAAGCAATAAAAGTGTAACATAAAATTTTCGTGTCAGTGCTCCATTAAGTGGAAATGGAGTGCGTTACACCTTTCGCCCTTTTCCTTGTTTTTTTATGTTTTTCAATTTTTTATTTTTTCAAAATTTTGTGCCACTTGTTATTTCCATTTACGTTATTATAATGATCACAGGTGGAATTTCCGCGATATCGACTTTTTTATAGAAATGTGGGGCGTTGCACGGTCCTCGCTCTGGGGGTACTCGGCAAAGAGTGCTACGGAAGCTTGCACTCATGCGCAAGATTTGAACGGCGGAGCTGTTGTAGGGAAGCATTGCTGGACACGTAGTTAAGTTTGAGTATCAATTTTTATTTTCATAGTTGCGGTGGTAGTAGTCCTCATATGTATCCAACAGGTCGTCGTCTCCTTGGGCGGACGACGACGACGACGACGACAAAGGGTGCGGACGTGTCTCCGTCGGCTCCGGCATTAATACGAATTAGCGAGGCGGTCATTAATTGGTATCACCAAGATTTTATTACCAGTGTTTCCAGAAGGTCATCGCTCCCACGGTGATACCGGATTTTTCGAAACGATACAACCAGAACTCTACATGGACGACACGTGCGTGCTGTGTGACAACGTAGGGCCACGACCGCCCACTTGCTGTGGGACTGCGAAGTGTGACCGAACGAGGTGGCATCCAGGACAGACCACCCGCCGTGGATCCAAGAAGCAGTGCGCAGTTACGACAAAGACACTCAACTATCAGCCGTCCAGCAGGTCCTGGCGGCCCTCGAAAAGCAGCACCGGAGCGAAAGCTGTGGGGCGCCGCCCTCCCTTACGGAGCAGCGGCGTGCAACCGCGTAGCGAGTAGCGAAGAGGTGGTCCGAGATGGGGTGACGTCGGGATCGAGGAGTGGCTACGTCCGGATGCAGTGAATACACTGTGTCTGTTGCAGGCATTCTATAAAATCTTTATTCCATTCCATTCCATTCGTCTGCTTCGCGGTGAGTGGTGGATGCAAAGTCATCCTCAGGATTCTAGACTTCCGGCAGCTGATGATGATGATGATGATGAAAAACTTTACTGTCGTCTCTGTTCAGACGGAGCCACTGCTTTGGAGTGCAGTGTTCTCGTCCTTCAGACGGCAGTCAGGAACCCATTGCCCTTTGTAATGGGCTCCTGGCATCAGTGAAGTAGGCCTCAAGTTCTCTAACTTTAGAGCCTTCGAGGTTTGGAAATGAGCCTAATTACGGCGCTCTTCCATGGTGAGGGGAAGATTTACCGTGTCCCACACCTTGTTCATGTAGGCTGTAAGAGCCTGTATGGACGAGTCATCAAGGCTGGTGATTGCACGATTGGTCATACCGTCAGGGCCTCGTGCAGGTCGCGTGTTGAGCTGAGAGTTATACGTCGGTTCAGTCTGTTCCGTCGGTGTCGAGGTGTATACATGCCAGTGTTCCGAAGCGAAAAAAATACCGGTTCGGTTACGGTTCGGGTTCAGGAGACATGATTTTGTTTAGGTTCAGTTCCGGTTCGGCTAAATCACTGCCCGAACCGGTTCGCGAACCGGTTCGATGGGTTGAAATATTTGTGACGTTAGAAAAAAAAGCTTAGTAGTTTGAAGTGACTATAATGAAACAAAATACAAACAAAAAGTTGCAAATGTTACTTTTTCCCAATATTGATTAACAGTTTCAAAGTTAAAATCAAATAAATGGGCCAGATTGAACGGAGAATGGAAGTAGTAGTGACGATTCACCCGCCACTTTCTCGCCCCGCCCTTGTGTTGTTCTAGGCTCTAGCTCGGGGTGCTTTTACAAGAGGTGGGACACGTATCGAAGTTTTTAATAATTTCGACCAAAAAATGATATATCGCTATTTGTGCGCAGGGGAAAACAAAGCTGAGGTTTGCAGAAAGAAAAACTTTGTCTTTTAAAAAATCACAAAGCCGTCTCAAACCAAGGGTGCGTACTTTTACCTCGGTAAAATACAGGCTATTGCAGCTACAGCAGCTGTTACATCGGCGAAGGCGTCCCCGTAGCGAGCTCCACTGCCACCGTCATGTAATGGTAGCGTGGTGGACAAGCGATGAGCATAACAGCTGCCTTGGTGTTGACGACAAAGTGCCTAGAGCAAACTTAACTGGTTTATTGCATAGCCAGAGAAGAACAGCGAGAATACAGGAGTAGCATGGAGTCTACGGACAGAGTGGCGCTCTTAGTTCAGCCCCCAATGTCGACTGATTCGGGCCACCGAGAGGGCGGAATTTATGTACTCAATGGGTCATTGTTCCGCGGCCTCCCAGTGCTTTGCGCACGGCCTGAACCAGGTACAGACACACAATAACCCCCTTTCCCGGTATCGTGATTGCTGGCGCATGATACCGGGAAAGGGGGTTATTGTATTGTAGAATATTTTGTATTGTTCGTCCAATCATTGTTCATCCTAAGTGGAAATTTACTTTATTTTGAAAAAATGGGTAATTAATATATTGCTGTTCAGGTAAGTCTGGAATTAGTCCCTAATTTTAAAAAATATAAAAAGGGCCACCTTGCACTTTTTAGAACTATCCCAAATGGAAGCCAAGGTTGTTCTCAAGTACATTTTGCTTTATTTGTGTAGTTTTGTAGTTACACATCACAAAATATGACCTTGTTAGCTCTATTGCGGTGACAAAGCGGTTCCTAACAAACTTCTCACGTCAACGTAAGACAGGAAATGGCTGATAGGATAGAAACTTTTCCGTCTACGCGTCCTAAGAACCTAATCACCGTGCCAGGCAACCCGCGCTCGCTGCCTTGGCAATGATGCGAACTTTTGTAATGGGAAAGATCAGAAAAAGGCAGGGACGTCTCGAGAAAAATCAAACTCTTGGTTTTGTGGTTGAAAGCCACGAAAAAGAGGAGAAATTTTTTGTGTATGAACTTTGCGCGGAATATATTTAAACCAAGTGATGAGCCTTTCCTTTGTTTTTTCGCGGGAACAAACTGTTCCAAAATATCGACGTGTTTGACCCTACGAAGCTATGATTGGACTATGACACGCACCGTATACTGCAGAACGACAGCAAAAATTTGGCAACTTGGGAATCTTTCACGAGCGTCAAAATGCAAACATGTGGACGTTTTAGTTTATCGTCTATACGCCGGAAAACCGCCGCAGGTGGCTGTTATCAAACATGTATCCTTGCCAGTGTCTTAGCCACTGAACAACTGCGAATAACACTTATCAAGTGTTTACACTTTTCAGGTGTGCGACCACTCAAGCAAAATATAAAATGGAACAAGCAGGCAAACTTGGGGTGGGGACTTCGCCGTAGCGCAGTCTCACTGTCCGTGTATACAGTCCACCAAAGAAAGCGTAAAGTCGATTTTTATGTCGGCTCCAGCAAGCCGAAAGTGTGCCATTTCTTTCGCTCATCACGCATTATGCACGCGCGACTAGCAGCAACGTACCATTACAACATTTGTCGGGGCTATTCCTCATGTGGCGACCATGTATAGAGCGTTGAGAGTGTGGCCATTGATTTGAAGAGGAAAAGAGCGGGAGAGGTGCGGATTGATCTTGTTTGAAAGGAGGAGTCCCGAATGTCATTGGCTGCGAACAATCAACAACGATTGACTGAACCGTTTCTTCCGGAACAAGTAACCGTTATTTACTTTTTTGGTGTACTTCCGGTTCGGGGTCAGCGGGCTCGAAAAATAAGGGTTCTGGTTCGGGTTCATTTCCGGCAACAGTAGCGGTTCGGTTCCGTTTCGACACCGTGATACATGTAGTAGTATTTGTACATGCAGCCTTATTCAGGTCTCGGGGCATGCCCACATTTGGCCTTGCGTTGCTTGTGTACCCATAAATAATTCTCCTGGCATTCCGTTCTCAAGCGGTCACAGTAGTACTCGGAATGCCGACAGATCGCTGCACTAGGTAGCACTGTCCAAATGATGTATTTTTGATGTCGGCGCTAACTGTTAGCTTTTGTTTGGGTCGCGTTGTGACGAGCGCGTGTCCTTAAAGCTCTTCGGGCGATTAAGCGATGCGACACGGGTGCCAGCAAGTGTTGAAGAAGCGATGCAGTGAAACAACGAGAAACTTGCGCAGAATCGACATTTGGGCGACTCGGTTTGGTCCATGGTTAAACAGCGCTTCAAGGCTCCGACGATAGAAGAGGTCACAGATGACGGCGGTGACAGGCAACTGATTTGATAGCGAAGCTGTGTATGCCTAGGCGAAACATCTGTCCGTCCCCAGGAGTCCTCCGCAGGAAGCAGCGAGCATCCACGAAAAAAGAAAAAAAAACTGAGTTGGAGAGAAGTTTTGGGCAAAGGAAGATGAAATTTCCAGGTCTTTCCCCACGGAGTAACAAATCTGGATGACGTGTCACAACGAATTGGTACGCCAGCGAAAAAAAATATGGCTGTACGTGACGACACCTGGACCGTAAAGGGGCTACTTCAATGTTGTGCAAGTCCAAATGCAGTCGAGTCCCGTTAATACAAAGCCCGTGGGGACCACTAAAAACACATCGAACTAAACAAAGTTACAGCCGTTCCACTCTACGTGAAAACTGTCGGAAATGCAGAGCACTGATTCGCCATAATGGGCTGTAGCGCCGTTATCCGCCCACTGCTACCACCCGACGCATTTCAAATTTCCCGCCTTCGCAGTGCTGGCGCGCCCCTTGCCTGAAACTGCGCCAGCAGGAGTTTTGTTCTTTTTGTGCTTGTTTTCCCTCCCGCATCGCCGCCCGACGTTCACGAATGGCTGCGGCTTCTCGCTGACGAAGTTCGGCGTCGGCGGCTCGCTTACGGCGCTTGCGCTCAGCATCCGCAGCACGCCGCCGCGCCGCCTTCTCTTCCAGCGTAGACATCGTCGATGAAGTCGATGGTGAAACGTGAAACGTGCCGTGAACCCCCTGCCGCGGGTATGACGCAACGTGGCGCGGCTATGACGCAACACAATCCAACACAATCCACTTTAAATAAGATCCAGATCCAATCCAAAAATCCAACCAATCCAATCCAAGCCAGCCAATCCAATGACAGACCGACGGGGAGCAATGCGACTACGACTACGGACGTCAACGCGGGTGACATCGTGAGTTACTGAAATGCTCTGCATTTCAAAAAACACAGGAATAGCATTGTCAGTAGTCCGCAATACGTCTCCTTTTTTTATTACATTCATTGTGTCGAGTTTCGTCCCCAAGTGGAGCGTACGACACGGGGCGCAATTATAGTCGAGACTTATTGCAGAAATAGAAACCTCAAGGGACCGCCATAGAACAAACGAACTACTCCCACGGTGCAGAAAAGAACGTGAACTCACAGAGCAAGAACAATACTGGCGGGGGGGGGGGGGGGGGGGGGGGGATGGGGGGGAACTAGGGCTTTCTAGGCGGCAAGATATTAGCGCTTGTTATAGGTTAAGCTAGCGGCATCTGTCGCGGCCGCCGCGATCGGCATTTAACTGCGCAGCCGCCGTGATTTGCATTTTACTGCACAGCCGCAGGATGAATTGATTGCGGCCGCAATCATTTCATCCATCAGGTGCCGCTGCTCCCTCCTTCACGGTCGCAGCGACGAAGCTTTGCAGCCCGCCTTGGTTTTTATAGTGGCATTATCTGGTCGCTCGCCCGTGCTCATCGCGATGGGTCGTTTCGCCTCCTGTATGTACGAGCTCAGTGCCTGCCGCTTTCGAAAATGTGCGGTCCTCAGTTGCGACGGCCCCAACATCAGTATAAAACCCGGCGCGGCTTACGAGGTTGAAATGTTTTTAATTTTATCAAAAGTGGCAGTCATCTCGGTGTTTTGTATTCGAAGTAACTTTTAAATAACGGACACAATAGATCTTATCTACGAGTTATCGAGAACTTCAAATGCAAGCTAGCATCTAAAATTGCCGAGACTACCACATCACATGTAATTCACCGAAAATTCCAGTTAGGTGACTTCAAATTGTCGAGAGTAGACTTTATATTGTTAGAGCACGCGGAGCATTTCTCCAAATGAAAGCGGGGAATGCCGCCTTCTGGGTGTTTACAAAATGCGTAGTATGTCGGAATGAGCTTCCGTCAGCGACATCGTCAACTCGCGGCTCTGTAACTTACAGGCACAAGTCCGCACCTTCGACTGACCGCAACTGACCACAACTCCGGAAACCGGCTGAGAAATCGGCCTCGTTTCTAATATTAAAAACCGCTTTCGTGGTTCTCAATATTGCAGACAAAGTCAATTTCGCAGTTTATATACACATACCATGCCGATCACCCAAGCTATCGATTATATCGTGGTCAATACAAGGTGCGCCACGAGATTGACTACAAAGTCATAAGCTATTGCATTCGTTTGTGTCTCGATCGCCATACCTTGCTGCTGGCACCGACGCGTCAAGCTGTTTTCCTCTGGGACCTTGAACACCGCTGGTCCATTGCCGAAAAAATTCATTCCTCTACGTCCCTACTGTCTATCACGCGCCACGGCTATTTTGCATATGCTGTGCTGCCGTTGTGGTTGGCCGATCAGGATTTCATCTACACTGATACCCTCAACTGCCAAAATCTGACAAGAACGGTTGATTTTTTACACGACCTGGGAAAGGACACGGATCATAACGCGAGTAATCACCCTCTATAAAAGCAAGTTTGTGCCTTGCCTAATTGATAACTTACGATTCAACGAATGACACCTAAAGAAGAAAAACCGAAGAAAAAGCTTTCGGGGTGGAGGTATATAATGGCTGAAGGAAAGCACTTCACTTCAAGTTGCACAACTCTAGTGCTTGCTTCTCCACTAACAGTAACAGCTGGACAAGTGTTACCTCGACGAAGATCCTAGACATTAACAGCCACACCGCACCTCACTTTTACCTGCGAATGGCTCAGACTCAAAACAACGTCAGCCAGCTCAGGCCGAGCACGCAAATGATCTGGTGAAGAAATAAGGGGCGAGCGCTCACCCACTAAAGGTTTTCTATGCGAGGAGCATTCGGTGTCCGCGAAAAGGGCCGACGTGACCAATTTGGCCCCGGGGGGATAATAGGGTGGCGGGCACGCTGCCTGGTTCTACGCTGCAGCCCTTAGCACCAGCGGCTACAGGTCGCGATAAAACGCATGCTTGGAGGGGCAAAAGCTAAGCTGTGGATTTAGGGAGAAATACGTGACAATGTTGTTAAAAACGAAGTCTGCGCCTGCCCTAGACGCAAGGGGAGAGCTCATACACGTGCCATGACTGTAATTGCAGTGAGAAACACGGTGTGGCTGGATTCAAACCCTGATTTGTCCGTGCAAGTACTCTGAGAAGAGCCCAGACCAATTTATCATGAAATCGATCCGCAGAATGGTACTCCAGTCGAGTTCAGACACGGTGCCCTTGGAACGAATTTAAATCGCTGTTGGTGTACTGCCCGCATGTGATTTGTTTGCTAGGATTAGCCCCGACATTTATCCTGTCCATTATGGCGGGAAAAACAAACTTAAGTGACTGAACGGACGGGACATGATTGAAAGGTGGAAAGAGCAGCCTTTCATTCTTTCCCTTGATGGGCCGTTCTCATACCGTGGTAAGTCGTGCTTAGAATGGGACCCACTTTTCATTACCACTGTGAGCGTTAGTTCTGTAACGTCTTATCTGACTGCTCCTCACTTTTCTGAAGAGCTTCAAGGCCATCTCCCACTTAAAATGTGCCGTTTCCATTCAGGTGCGTGTTTTGTCGATCCACTCCTCAAGATTATCGGCTCTCGATTAGGATGAACAATGAGCTACAATATGCCAACCTATTTTGTTATGAGACTTAAACATAAATAAAGCCTGACTTCCTCTAGTGGTCTGCCATCTGCACCCATAAACTGAGTTGAGTTCTAAGTACCCCAGGAATCTGCTTTATGTCGGATACCAACATTAACTAGATTATCAGCACGGGTTATTATGCGTAGAAATCAGGAAGGCTGGCAGGTTGATCCGGGTGATAGATGCTTTAGACTAGCGCTAGTCCTGTGTGGTCTTTACTTTGGTCCCGTCCTTACCGCGCTACTTAATCATGTTTCACAGTTCGAACCAACTAGCCCACATTTACGCGTTGACGAGTAAAATGGTGATTTTTAATATTCCTGCAAATTTTTCATACTTTCGTGCTTTGTCTTGCAGTTAGTACTGGAACGCCTTCTTTTTTGTGTCTACCAATCTGTGTATAGGTGTGTGTATATGTACATGTATGTGCACATGCACACTAATATTCATATTCCTTCGCGTTTTTATCGATGACCCAAAGATCTTTGTAAACGTTCCTGTTGTAATGCTTTTTTTCCTCTCCTTCCTCGTATACACTCTTACTAGCTTCCTTGTGCTTTTTATTCATTCCCCCATTTGCTATAGCGGTTGCTCCGTTTCGTTCCGTACGCAGACAGGTGTGCTGGATTATACATTCTGTGAACTATTTGTTGAAAGTTACAATGCTGCTGAAACAGTGTGTATTCACATACGTGCAAATTGAAGGTGAAATGCGCGCATGTGGCCTCGCAGGGAGTTAGCATAGTCTCGGGGTAGTGGGGGAGATTTCACAACGCCTACGAAACGCCTGCCGATTCCGTCAGAGTAGCTCTCGGGAAGTCTGGGGCTTGATATCACAGGCATATGTATTTTTTAAAAATTAGTGCAGAAAATTGAGCGAATTCGCAAGTTCTCATTTTCGCAAAACCGCAGGCCATACAGAGACTAACAAGAAAGCTGTAGGCACTCACTCAACTCGATTTATATTGGAGAATTGAACGTGCAGATACAAGTCAGACATTGAAAAGGAGGAGCCTCAACTATCACACACCAGTTCCGATTGAAAGCAAGGGATCTACCCAATGCTTTCCCCTGCAAATTAGCTCAGCAGTGAGCTTTGCATATATCATGCATACCCCACTCACAGTACCTGCGGGTCTAAAATACATTCTTACTGTGACCTAAATTTCACTTGGGGTGTTCGGGAATGTTCTTATTAGTGCCTTGGAGGTTACTGTCTTTAAACGATTAAAAATCTACTTGATGTAAGCATTTGTGCTTTGTGTGTGCTCTTCTTGTATCTCAGCAAGTGTCAGCACACTCACAGATTATGCACCTGCAGATGCTGCTGCTGGCTGTCCTTGGTCAGCTGCCTTCCAGTCCAGTTTCAAAGGCTTTGCCAGGGCCTCCCTTGGCCAACCGACACTGCACCTGCTGTACCCAAGTACTGCCTGGCCTTTCGTTGGTGCTCCGTACGCTTTGCCGCCAGGAATGGTCATTCATCCATCATCTGGCCGCTTGGACCACCCGTTCAGAAGTCAGCGCATTTGCTCGACACATCGGTCCAGGCACTGCTGCCATATCGGTGCACCCACCGATTATGTACTTTCAGCTTAGTTATTGCATGTTGTGGAACCTGCCATGATGTATACCTGTTAGCAGTGCTGTGGCCTCTGATTATTTGAAACATTTTCATGAAGCAGTGCTGTGCGTTTGGAGCGTGTCATTGCTTAGCAGAGATATTGAAGAGAATCTGGGGCCGATGACTAAAGGGCAAGAAGAGAAATTGAACTGACTTTGAAGCAAGTATTCGTGTGTAATCAAGCCAAGCAAACATTTAGGATCTTTCGATATGGTTTTGAACTTGCAATACAAGCTGGTCTACTTCAGATCATACTGGTATTAATCATACTATACCGAAAAGTACATCCCGCAGTCTGTAAAATTTCCCGGGACAGCGCTTTTTTCGCAGTCTCTCATGACAGGCACTATTCTCAATGATTGGAAGATAGTCGAGGTAGCACCAATCTTTAAATCAGGAGACGGTACTTCACCATTAAATTTCCCTAACAAGCACCATATGCAAGGTCGGGAAACGTTTCATCCACTCCCAGGTCGCTAATTATTTATAAAATCACGATATCACATTCGAATATCACCACGGTTTTCACAAGGGTTACTTGAGAAACACAACTTTCAGGATTTGTTCACGATCTACATTGATCCATTGACGCAGGCTTACAAACTGCGGTAGTTTTTCTCGATTTTTCTAAAGCATTCAATCGCATTGCACACCACAGACTACTTCTC
The DNA here is from genome assembly GCA_013339765.2 of Haemaphysalis longicornis. Lineage (NCBI taxonomy): Eukaryota > Metazoa > Arthropoda > Arachnida > Ixodida > Ixodidae > Haemaphysalis > Haemaphysalis longicornis. Next base: position 145,095,245 of record CM023450.1, read on the forward strand.
AAACTAACCCTAATGTCCTCACTTGAGGAAAGATTTTCATTCTTCTCAAATGCAGTTTACTTCTAATAACTATATACTTCTTTTGTTCGTCCCACTTTGTTGTCCCCCCAGGCAGGTTGCTTGGTCCTGTCTATCTTCCATGTTGCATATCCTCCCATGTAGGTCTATTTGCAGATGATGTTGTAATTTATCACACAATTTCTTTCAACTACTACCGTCAATGCTTTCAATCTGATCTTAACACAATTAACTCCTGGTGCTGCAAATGGCTAATGTCGCTTATCTCTAAAACAAAGTGCATGACTTTAACGGTGGCAAGTCTCGAATTGTAAATACTTCATTAACAACAGCCTGATTACCTCTTGAGACAAAGGTTTTTTGGTAGGCCGGTAGGGGAGGGGGGATTGCATGGTGGATTTCAAAAGGTAGATCGATTGGGAAAATAAGACGTGTGATTAATATTTTCATTTGCACTCCAAAACTCGCTTTATTTCATATGTTTAACCCACTGCAGTGGCTAGGGTGGTGTGCTGTGGAGGCGAATGTCGGTTAGATACCGCTTGGTGTGGCCGCTTTTCAGATGGAGGCAACACGTAAAGACGCCCGTGTTTTCAGATTTCGGTGCGCAAAAAAAATACCCAGGTGGTCAAAATTAATGCGAAGCCTTCCCCTACAGTGCTCCCCATATCCCAACTGTAGCTTTGGCGTGTTAACCACATTTTTTTCATGTTTTTGGTATATTACCAGCTGCTGTAGCAGGTGCAACATAAAGGTGAAATTATACAAAATGTTTCCAAGAGCTAAATATAAAGGCCATATTGAAGTGCGTTTATGGGTCTATTTTATAGCATAGTGAAAGGTTATATACTCTGGTGCAGGTTAAGAACGGCAATGGCTCATGTAGTGTATCCAGTGTTTGACGGAATGCCGTGTAGGCAGGTAAAAGCATTATTGCAATGATGAAACGTAGGTCACTGACCAAGTCAAGAAAGCCATTTAAGGGTTTTGGTTGCTTGTTCACGGTGAGCATGTGTCGTGGAAAACGAAGCTATATATTGGGCATTACGCGGCGCAATGAGTTTGCATAGATATGGTGCAGATTGCCATCCATTATGTTGATAATGTTGGGCGTCGTCTGAACGATGAGGGACTCGAGCAGTCCCGTCCTCTAACGGTGCTCTGCCAGTGGATTTGTTTTTGCATGGCCCTTGTTCACTTCGTTCCAGTGCTGCGTTAATCTTCTGTGCAGATTGCCCGTTTCGTCAATGTACACTGATTTGCATTCAGCGCATGGAATCTAATAAACAATACCCGGAAGCTTGGAGCGTGAGAGGGGGTCTTTCACGCTGACAATGTCAGAACGCAGCTTGCTAGTGGGCACATGCACGATGTATGCACTGCGTTTCTTGAAAATGTGTGCGAGAGTTTCACCGATGTGTGGGACGTAGGTAATTGCTGCACGTTTTGATGCAGTCCTTGTCCTGAATATAATGCCTAAAGCATTATATTCAGAAAGAAGCGAAGAGGGCGACTAGCAGGAATCCGCATTGACATTAGCAGGCAGAAGCGTCCACAAGGCCTGTGTCAAAACGTGCTGCAATTCTCGTCCTACACATCAATCAAGCTTTCGCACGCATTTTCAAGAAACACATTGTGCACATCGTGCACGTGCCCACTAGCTAGCTATGTTCTGACATTGTCAGCGTGAAAGACCCCCTCTCACGCTTCAAGCTTCCCGGTGTTGTTTATGTTTAGAACAAAAAAAGTGCCATTTAAAGGTGACACGTCCTTCCTTGCCGATTTCTGATGCCTGATTGTTCAGTTTGTGGGGATAAGTTTAGCAGATTGCTCACATGTCAAACCCTGTATTTGTGCTTGAGCAGTCAAACGCTGATGTTAGCAGTGAAGTAGGTGAAAATTGTAGTTTGATTGTAGTTGTGTGCAGATTACCTACATTGTGTTAATTGTAGAAAAGCAAAATTGAGGTAACCCTGCTAACTGTTCCGCATTGCAGCATTTTATTATGCGAACGTTAAGGAGTTCAGCTGCTTGTTAAAGGTGAAATAAACAGTGGTACAAAAAGAAGAGCATCTACTAAACAGAAATATCTTCACAATCGCAGGATGCCAACGGTCCGCCTACCAACTTGTGTCCTGCATCGTTTCTGCTGGCTGGAGCGGCTCATGGAGCTTTTTTTCCAGCTTCTCAAAGTTTGTGGTCAAGCGCTCCTCCAAGTGAAAGATGCCGCAGAGGGATCTTTTGTTTTAATGCCACAATTTCAGTGCTCAGCAGCAAATTTACTCGTAAGGCTTTTTAAATATTCATCACCCAAGAGGGCATGTTACTTTCGTCTTCGGTGGAATGTGTCTGCACTCAGGTTATTTGTGACAGATACAAGTGGACCACGTCGTGAGAGACATTGAGGACTTGTTGCTTGTGCATGCTTCTGAAATGACATTTTCATTCGGCTGAATACTTTCCAAATATTACGATTTGTGAACAAATTATGGTAAAAGTCATGATTAGTTGTACTACAGTGCACGAAGGAAATGCCAACATACGTTTTAAGTGCCTGTGATATTTCAGATCGTTGGCTGGTGAGCAATAAAACAAAACTGAAATTTTTCTGAAGTAAAATCAAATATTCGTTGTCACCAGTGCATGACCATTTAGACACGAAATGCCAAGAAAAATAGGGAAATAAACTAGACAGCTCGCTACAATAAACCAATTCGTAAAATTCCTCAATGTCTATAAAATGATGATTCAGGCGGGTTAGTTAGCGGTTAGCGGGATTTAGTAAATGGGTTTACACACCCAACTTGCAGGGAAGCACATGAGCTCTCAATATTAACATGTTTTTAGTGAAGACCGTCTTCCTTCATTAAGCTGCTTTGCACATTGATGCCAGTCTGATAAATGTAGTCCTGAATTTTTGTTATGATCAATCTTTGTATGGGAACCATATATTTTTATATGATGTCGCTGTGTATTTCTGAAACTGTATCTAGTCACTAATTCCAATTTGTTGTGGTCAGGTTTTTTCAACTAATTCGTAGCTTTTTTAACAATTATGGTATATTTTGTGTGCCTAAAGGAATGCCTCATTGCATGTTTAGCCTATGTAGTGTTGAAAGCGGACATTTTGCTTCAAAGTGGAATGTCGGGCTAGCAACAAGGTACTTCGCGTGCTGCTCACTTTCATTCATGCCATTATTTTTTTTATTATCATTTAAAATTAAAAGCCAACCAATTTGCTGTCGTTTTAATTTTGTCACCTACTTTATACTTTCTTTTTTTTCAACTTTCTGTAAGGATTGACTATCCATATTTTTATGATACCAAGGCGTTGGACTGGGCTAGCTGGTACATGTTTGAATGGATGAAAAACCATAGGAAAACCCAGGACACAGAAGAGAACGACGGGACAAACTTGTGCCGTCATTCTGTTTTAACTGTTTCCTGTGTTTACCACTGGTTTTTTATGCATTCAAACATTTTTTATGAGTTTGTTGAACAGTGATTAGTTTAGGTGCTCAAACAATTTTTGGCTGCGAAGGCTCCCTGTAGCATTTATATAAGTGCTCTCTGCTTTTTTTTTGAGCCAATACCCCATCACCAGTCTTCATGAGGTGGTCTTTTGTAGAAATGAAGTTGAAATAAATATTTGTTTGCATTGCTTTACATGTTTTGAAAGAATTTCTTGTTCATTCTTGTTTCTTTCAACCCTGTTTCAGAATCCTGCTTAAGGCATTTCCTCTGTTATTTTTTTTCAGAACCAGGAAGGGTGCTCATCCTCGGTTCTTGCTGAAGCAGCAGTATCCATACTTCACACGTGAGCTCTGAACACACAGTAATTATGGTATGAAACATTCTACCAGTATAAGCTTGCTTTGTAGACGTCATTGTAGATGTCAAAGCTCTTGACAGTGTAGTCCAATGTCTGGTGTAACGGGCAATGTCTACAACTTCTAAAAATTAATTTTGTGGCTATAATGTTTGAGATTATTTTAAAATGCACGTCAACTACTATTTAGAATCGCTGTCTAAATTGGCAGCCATTTTCCTGGTGGATACAGAAAGTGAAAAAGCGCATGTGTAAAGATTTCAGTGCACCTTAAATGTCCCAAATTTGCTAAAGCTAATCCAAAGCCCTCCTTGTGGTGCACTTCATATCCCATGTACAGTTTTGCGTAAAAACAGCTAAAATTTATGATCAATTTAAACTTATTTTAATGTTTTTAAATGCAAATATTCTCAGTTTAAGCTGCCATATTTAGAGTAAAATATTTTGTAACAATTATATAGCTACCAAAGGTTTACAGAAAAGCTTTTTGCTTTTGGTTATGCACCTTCTTATCAAAAGAAAAATGTTAAGAAAGGCAGAAGAAACCCAAATATGGAAATTAGCAAACCCTAAAGCTGCGGATAGACTGAATGTTTTGTAGAGAATCTTTTGCTGATTTCAGTTCTAGTCAACTCTAAAAAAGTCTATCGACGTAGAATGCTTACCGTGAGGCACCTCGTAATACTAGCCAAAACTAATGGGCCCTGGCTGTTGGCTTTTCATTTGCAACAGTGACAAATGACCCCACATCCACCGGCAGGGACATAATGCAAGGCACCATGTACAAGCTAGCCTCATGATAAAATAATGTTTCTGAACAATGACATTACATTTCAACCATGGGCTTCACCAGGGAACTTGTATGCATTGTTCTGTGATGTTTGCAGTTCTTGTTATTGCTATGTGGGGTCATTTAGTCTAAAGGTATGCTTATAAAACTCCATATACCACCAAACCTTGCAAGTGCTGTACCATATGAATATTTTTTCGTAAAGCAAAAAGAATAATGCAAACGAAAATAAATGGCTTGGGTACCCAACTTTTATAAGTAGATTATGAGCCGCAGTACGGAGGGAACTATTATGAGCCGCATTACGGAGGAAACTATACATTTTGCATTTGGTCTTCCTTCATATTGAACCTTTCCCGCTCAGCTCAAGAATAAGGCACTAAACATTGCAGGTAGCTACCTTGATTGGAAGTTTGATGCAATACTAAGAAGCCAAGGGTTTTAAGGTTCAAGGAAGTTTTGTGTGGTTGAAGTGTTGCACACCTAATTGCTTTCACTGCACAGCATGGTTAGGCCTTTCAGTGAATCTCGAAGGATGTGTACTGCAGTTCGGCAAAGTGAACATATAATTGGTTTTTTACGAAGTTTTGGATAATCAACTACCTCTAAAGTTATAACTCTGTACTGAGATGTCGCTCCTGACTCTTTAAATTGATGTTTTAACAATCGGTGACACAAGTTCAAGGAAATTATCAGCTGATGTTGAGCTTCAATGGAATGTCTCACAGAACCGAGCTTGGAAAGCACGAATGTTTCATACCATAATCGTGTGTGATGTTGTGCAATATGTGGTCTCACACCTGCTGCACCATTTGTGAACCGAGGATGACGCACCCGTTTTGTACCCCTTTATGTGGGTGCTTTTGCAGAAGATGCTCATAAAGATTGGGGTGCTAAGTAGCACCCTAGGATACTTTTAGGCGGAAAAGGGTGTTATAAGGCACCTGTCTTCTGGGGTGCTTCACAAAGGGTGCTCCTGCGGCGACAGAATCCAAGCACCCTAGTAAAATGTTCAGTTTTTGGGGTGCTCCTGCGGGGACAAGCTGAAGCACCCTTTTGGGCGTAAAAATTTTTAGTGTGAGAGAGTACTGCACATGCGCCGGCCCCAGCGCGTCTGCCGCGGCTATGACGAAACGTCCGCCGCTATGACGCAACACAATCCAACACGATCCACTTTAATCCAATCCAATCCAAATCCAATCCAATCCAATCCAATGCCCCTCACGAGAGAGTGTTCGCTATCCGAGAGGAGAGGGGGTGAGCGCCGGAGATCGCAGCTGGCGCGGCGAGGAGAATGGGGGAGGGGCGGACAACGCCGACGACGACGACGACGACGCCGGAGGGACAAGGCGAGTGAATCAGATGCCTGCATCTAAAAACGCTTTGATAAGATAAGGCTTACAGCCGTTTTCTGCTGCTCATTCGCGATAAAGTTTTCTTCACTGGAAGTCATTTTTCCTCACCAGATTTCTTCTAAGAAATGCCACGTTTACTGCAATCTAGCCATAAACAGCTTCCCCTGTAAATTGTTTTAGAAAGGCTGGAAGAATTCGAGAAGTAACCGCTGGGTATGAGGACAGCAAGTTCGCTGATATTCGTGTGGCGCAAGGGAGAACGTCGTAGAACATAGCTTGGATTTCTCTATGAACGCTGGGAACCGTGGTTCAGGAGGGTTCTCTGTTTCTCTTTCATGTCGATGAGGCTTTCGGTCGGGTAACGGGTTTCGAAAGGCTGATCAGGCCCAGGTATGCAGATATCGCTATGGTCGGTCCTTTGTTAACCTAATGCAGCGCTCCGTGCAGTCGATGGTGGCCCACCCGCCATGAATGGGGCTTGCAAAGATAGCACAATGCCACGCGCAAGTCAATCACTGATAGTAACAAGCCCAGTAGCTATCCATGGACTGACACCTATAGCTGTACCCCGGTGAAGTTCAAGTCCGTTTTAATGGGCGCCACCACTTTAGAGAAGCTTCGTTCATTTTACTCTATTATCAGCGCTCGTGCTCGGACGACATGCTTGTACGAAAGTTGCACGAAAGCTGAACACGACAGTCGCGAACAGCGGCTGACCGACTACAAAGGCTTCTTGCACTCCACTTAGCGCGCCGCAGGGTGCCGCCTTCTGTGGCATTACCCTAATCTCCGTTGAGAAAGGCAATGAGGTGACATTCCTACCCATGGTCAGCCCTCATTAGGGCGACGGCATTCACCCTTAACGGACAGTGGTGCGTACACAATTCCATCATTGTATTATTTCGCGGCAGGGAATGAGAAAGGACAGTGAAAGATGGAAAGATAGAGTAAGATGGGAATGGGCAGGTAAAGAGCGACCGAAGCTCAAAGCAGCGCAAAACGAAGAAGCTTACGGGAAGGAACATCATTAGTGGCCCGCCGCGCTGACCATCGCCGGGCCAACGCGAGGGAATGTGGATGTACAGACTGTCAGACAGATTAAGAGTCAAGGCATAGAGTATTTACCATACGCGAAGCATAGTATAGAAAATACGGCACAATTTTGTTTTACATCGCATGTGTCTATGACTAGAGTTCCGTGGAATTTTTGTGCCCGTCAAGAAATCCAGGGCGGCAAATTGCCTTTCGGTGGAACTAATCTTACCGGAAATGCTCAGCGGAAACGGCTGTGGCTCTCGTTTGATCGCAACATTACAAAAAATACAATCCTGATTGGCTTCTAGGCGACTGCCTTCTATTGTGAGTTTCATCTACGTGTAATTAATTAGTCCTTGGTGAAATTATAACCATTCTAGAATTTCCTTGTGCATTGAATACATGGGCATTGAGGAGGAATATGTATAGATCACACAACTGTAACTTTTTTAAAAGAAGAGCTGTTTAAGCCGACACAAATCCGTCCGGCGGAGACAGGAAACCCCGAGAGCATAAGCGCGTGCCTCGCGGTGACCACCCGGCGTCCCCGACGTGAGGCGCGGGGCCCGACCTTCGCGTACGGCTTTAGCAAAAAAAAAAAAAAAAGCACGGAGCGCACGAGAGCGCGTACCTCGCGGCTATCGCGCGGCGTCGTCCAGGCTTGCGCATGGGCTGACGTTACATGAGTAGCTCCCGCCTTCGTCGTCGTCATCGTGCAGCGACCGGCACGCCACGGGTCTACCGCGCCGAAGACGATGATGACGAATCTGTCAAGCCATCCCTCCACAATCCACACGTGTAGATGGCCACCGAACCGGCTGATGAAGAATTGGAGGTCTTCTGAGGTGAGGACGCCCTACAAAAGGATTTTCCCTACGAGGCTGTGCCGTTGGAAGACACCGACGAAAGGGATGTCGACGATTGCTACTGAATAAAACACAGTGCATACTTTAATGGTCTTTCTTTTACAGTGCCGTCCAACACGGCTTTGCACTGCTGGGATCCGGAGGCTCCCTCTCTCCTGGGATCCGCTGTCATGTATGGGGAGAAGCCAGGTCCACTTCAGCTCTGCTGTTTCTCCAGCCTTGCACCATTAGTGCAAGCTGCGACAATTTTTTAAGAAAACATTCCCCCTCACAAATTATATGACATTGGGCCGTTAAGAAGGCTCTATCATTATGACAAGTTTAGTCTACGTTTTATGACTAGGTATTTCACACCTTGATTGTAAACGTTACAGAATTCCGGTTGCTCTCAGTACCTGAGCCTCCGTGGGAAAGAAACCGACAGCCGTTTGGTCTCCTGATAGAGTAAAACTCTAGTAATTCTAAATTTCCTCAAGTAATCACAAAGTCACGGTCATTGCTATTACCAAATATCAGAAAAAAATTACACGAGCATTCTTTAACCATGCACGTGATGTGGATTAATGCGTAGCGTTCTTTGCCGAGTACTCCCGCAACCAGGACCGTGTAACGATCTGCGTTTCCAGAAAATGCAGATTTGCCAGAAGTTCCACATTTATCAGTATGGCAGCGTAAACGGCGATAATTAGTTGCATCGATTTTTCGAAACCAAAAAACAAAAAAATAAACTTATAGGAAGCAGGATAGGACAGAATAACAAATATGCATCTCATACATCTCCCCCAAAAACGATGAATCAACATAAAGTCCGCAAAACAACATGTAAACACGAATAAAAAATATCGTAAACGGTTCAACCCACAGCACACGTTTCAGCTTCGAAAAAAGTCATAACTAGCGAAGTAAATGCACTTTATCGCTATAAAGGTATAAATTTAAATCATGTGCGAAAAAGAAGCAAAACTTAGGAAGCATAGAAAGAATACAACGTGGTTCGCGCCTCATAGCCACCTTTGGCTGTAAAGAATTCGCACTCTCAATGCTACCCATTAGTAGGCAGTCCTCTAAATTTCAGCAGATTTCTTATACAGCTTCGCTGGTCATCCACCTTTATAGCGTGGAACATTCCTCCTTAATCCACTTAATACTTCAGCGTTGCTTTATCAACACTGGTTTTAGCTCATGAAGACCCAACGGCTGCAAAAATCATCCCTTCTAGAAAAATGTGCCTAAATACCACGTGTATGTATTAGCAGAGTCCTTCAATGCTATTGAAGTACTCGGGTATTAGTCAAACAATTTTCTCAAATTTTAGCACCGGTGGCACCGTTCCTACACGCCAGAATTGTTGAGCGCAAACGCGAGGCCAGTGCTGCCGTGAATAGCACAAGCGTCACACGAGTACATGTGCATACGAAGGCCAGCTCGCCTTCTGAGGTTGTGATTCGAAAGCCGAGTCTCCGCGCATACTAGAGCTCTGGCGTGATTTCGGTGCTTTGTAATTACCGACGGTCGATAGGCTCCATTCAGTGGTTAATTTCAAGGCCAAAACACGAGGAGCGAAAGACATTAATGTTAATGTATACGTGAGAGACAGCTCTGGAGGAGTGTTGTTTCAGTCGGTGCTTGGTGACAGTTACTTCGCATCGATCACACGCTACACGCTACGGCAAGCTTCTTTAAAAACTACTTTCTGCGGGAGCCGCACTTGGGACCTTACCAAGCCTTGGAGTTCTACTGCACGAATCAAAAGCAAAATATTTGCTGACAAAGGAGCAACAATACAATCTAAGCTTCCAGCCAGATGCCGTGCTCCATCCGCATTGTACCCTTTGCAAGAAATCAATACTCATAAGCTCAGCTCTACATTAATCTCAATACGCCCCACGGTCATGAAAGAAATATTTCCCTCCAGTTTGTACTTGAACCAAGCAGAATCCTCAGAAACCCACACATCTGGGGAAGGGAAGTCGTCTCCATGGTTGCGGAAGAACGGAAGCTACCAAACAAACAACGCTTTGTTGAAGAGAACTTGGTCAAGCGTTCCTTCGCAATTGCAGTTTACGCTTTATTTGCTAAGTTGTACCCTTGAAATCTACAGAAAATCTCAGTATTGATCGCAACCTTTAAAATTCACTGCGTGCGCAAATGTCGTCCCGTAGTATCAATCCATCGATCGAGCACCAGTCGGTTGCACCGCTAGGTATATCCACTAGAAATAACACATTATGATCGATCTATCTATTTATTGATTGTTTTGTTTTATCATGCATCATGTCGAAATATGATCGATTTATTCCTTTTAAGTAATCTTTGAACACGCATCAGTTGATTGGTCCAGAAATCAATCAACCATAATTTATTTGTGCTAATGAATGACTCATATCTTGCCAATGGCTGGGGGCACTTTGTTATTTTAACACCTTTCTCAATTACCAAAATTTCGGGAAAAAAGGCTGCCGCTTACGTACTGGCTATAAGATGTGTGGCAGCATACATTTTCTATCACAGAAAAGAACGATTGCTGTTTCCTATATAATTTGGTACGACGTTTCCGCAGCATTCAATGGCTTATAAAAGTACAAATTATTTTATACATACACCATTATCATAACCATCAGCCTATCTAGTTCTGCGGCAGTGCAAGATAGTTTCCATGACCCTTAAAACACTCTTGTCCGGCGCTGCCCATCCCTCAGAATGTTCTTATTTCATCCCTTCATAAGGTAATGTTCGTCAACCAGCAGCCCCAATTTTTTTTTTTACTTTCGTGTCGATTACAAACAAACACATATTACAACGCACCCATCCTCCACGCTATCTCCCCTACCCAATACACCCTCACCTGCCAATTCTGCCCCTCTCTTAATACTACCTACCACATGGTGTGGGCCTGTCAAAACACCCCATCGCTTACCCCTAAACCCAGACCTTCCCCAGAGCAGTGGGAGGGCCTGCTGACCACCTCCCGTCACGGTGACCACATCTTTTTGGTCACCCGTGCAGGGCTGCAGCCAAGGCCCAAGGGTACCTGGACTGAGGTGAACCCACCCCACCGAGTGACGGTTCAACCACCACCGTCTGCTCTATTAAATGTTTCTTCTCTCTCTCTCTTTCGCACATGCAGATTACCCACTGAAAGGCATTGGCCAATGACAGTGTCTGCGGCCGTGAGATGATGATGGCCATTTTGGCACTTTCCATCTGGTGCGATATCAACATGCCAAAATGAAGTTCTAACATCCCTACATGGGTGGAATAGCTTGTAACGATGACGGGAGCCGCCATGGGCTCATTACCAATTCACCATTTCTCTTGGCCGCGACGCAACATACCCACCCACACATGTGCTTTCGCAAGCCTACGAAACGTAATGCTCACAGCTTCTCACATCATGTGACAAAGCTTTGGAGAGGAATAAAAATGCACAGATATTCTGAGAAACACCTACTAATGCGTAAGTTTATACATCTAATTTAAGGTATTTAGGTATCTTTTCTGTGACCAATCATTATTATTTACACTATTATAATTATTTCATTTGTTAACTCCGTAGATTACGGATTTTTGAGCTGGTGAAGGGAGTAAGTCAGCTTGAACTTTTTTTACAATTCGTTAATTCGTTTTTCTGCTTGTTTTTCTTCAGGCCTTTTCTGTAATTTTTTGTTTGGTTCGCGAGCACGGTGTGTGAGGGGCATACTAGCTTTTCCTTTAATTACTTCATTTTATATTATTTGACTTATCCATATGTGCGCATTTTTTAAAATTATATTCTTTCAATAATCTAGCTCCATTTTCGCTGTTATCAGAATGAAATATTTTACTAGACCTAATATGCATTTTGTTGAGGTGCAGGACTTTACTTTGTTCGTGCTTTGTGGTACTCGGCAGAGAATTCTTACGCATTAAAACCACTTTTCTTCGTGTACGAGTGGCTGCGATGGGCTTCAAGTGCACGCAGTGCACGCGACTGAGCCTTTGTCTGCCTTTCACCCGAATAATTTTTCTTGGTGGGTAATAATAAAAATAATAATAATAATAATGTTTATTCACACTTCAAAATTACAGGACAATATCCAGACCGCATAAGCCACAGGGCTTATGTGCGCCGCTGGGCAGAGACAGGAGGATGCGAATTGGGACACGTACGTTGGTAATAGAAAGCTCAAATAGCCATAAAATCGCAAGGAAAATATCTGAGCAACTGCCATGCCCATAACAAAAACGAAACAGGAGAGAAAAAAAACACTTAAAAACTCCAAGGGATTTTTTGCCGACATACATACGAAAGGCATTTAATACTCAGCCGCACTGAAAGATGTTACAATGGTTCTAGGTACACCCAGAACAGCGCAATGCATTCATTCAATGTCTGCAAGAAATGACATCAAAATATTATTACGTGCCCCATACTAGTGACTACTGGCTCAGTTTTAATTCTGTTAAATAAATGTGGGACATAAAAGGCACGGGTTCTTTTACCGTAATAAGTGTACACACAGGGCAATAAAAACTTTTCAATGTTTCTTAGAGGCCTAGCTTTAACATTCACAACTTTAAATTGATTGCGATAAAAGTGCTTGCACAAAGCATCAAACCTAAATTGCTTTACAAGAGGTCAAACATCAAATTGTTTATTTGTGTTCGTAGGAAAAATCGCATTTCATTTCATTAATGAATACAAAAGAAAAAGAAAGGTGCTTACCTGCAACAGTCTCAGCCTTATGGCTCCCAAAGGAGCAATAACGATTCCTCGAGCGGAGAAGAGCTCTTTCAGAATGTCTGAATCACCGGGACCGCTCGCAGTTACAATAAATTTTGACCCTTCACAAGCGTAACTTGCGTTTTCATTGTTTATAGAATATTTACACAGCACAGAACTAGCCGTCACTCGGGGGTAACTGGCAATTTTGCCAGGCGCAAACAAAAAGCGTTGTAGCAGGGGCGTAGTGGGCGCATTCACATTTCAGGGAACGGCACTAAACCCCGTATTCACAAACCTAACTGAAGTATCACTTTGGACTCACTGCACTTTTCTGCACCTTGACCCGTTTCAAGAAGTGAACATACACAGTAAGGGCGCCTTTTCGGGAACTTATCGGCCTGAAAAGTAAGCGCTAGTTAAGGTAGCTCGACCTACCTTAAGGGCGCCTTTTCCCAACAAACATCTCGGACTACGACGCTAACTTAGCTGAGGTGTCAGATTTCGCGCATCGTTCGCGAGAAATTGATCAAGCAGGAAATAATGAAGCGCTTTCTGCCAGCAAAAAAGGAACTGGCAATTATGATACTCCCTAATACGATATTTGGGCGCAGTAGCAGTGCGCTGAGGTAGCACTCGTCGGTTCTCGTGATGGCAGCTATGGTGAGACTCTGCGGCGGCGACGCGAAGTGCGTCTCAGGAAGGGACTGCGAACTGCGTCTTACGCGAACGCACATCATAGTCACGCGCACGCCCCACTCACGTTTTCGCCCCAGCGTCGCGCCCTTGAGCGCCTCGTGCGGGCACAGCATACTGCCCCCTCCCCTCCCCTACCGCACACTTTCGGAGAGAGCTTCCTCGCGCCGCCACGGCGAACTGCCCTCCCCTCCCTATTTCACGACACTCTCCTCCTTTGCTTTCTTTCATCGTTCGCTTTTCCTTTCATTCGTCGGTCCACGCCATCGTTCCCTCGGTTACGCCGACAGCCGGCTCAGCCCAGGGACGGCCGCCAAAGGGCTGCGCCCTAAAATGATCCGTGGACACGTCTGCCGCCCACACGCGGCCGTGTTTCCACACTCACATCAGCCAGACCGGTGCGCGATGCAGTCAGCGTCGGCACCATGGTGCTGTCTCCGCGCGTAAAACGACGCTACCGGTGCCGCTTGCCAGGATGCAACCAATCGGGCAAACCAACTTACGCATACGAGAAAGGGGATGATCGTACTTAGTCTGTCTTGAAGATGGTTATGTTGCCGATTCTCGACACTGATTTACCCTGTACAGGCGAAAGCGGGAAGTCAAGCTCGAACTCACTCTGTCACGGGTCATCGGTGGAATGAATGACTAAATGGCCTTTATTTAGGAAGAGGCCTCAGGTCTTGGTGTGGGTTAGGGGAAAAGGAAATGGGAAGGCACATATTACAAATAATGATTACAAGACGTAGTAATAGTTTAAATTTTCTGTTCCGGTCAGCTGGATGCACGTTTTGTTTGTTCACATAGGCACTGGTCGTTGATATGTGGAGCATTGTCAGGAACATCCACACAGGTACAGTCGCGTGCACGAGCACTTGAAAAAAGGGTGGGAGTCAGTCAGGCGCCATAAAACACTGTGAAGACCATTTTTACAGTAGTATTTGTTGCTGTTTCAAGGGTGCGTGGATCGCCTCTGACATGCTGCAAGTGCGCTGTTAGTGATTGCGGGGCTGCCTGAGACTCTAGGAGTTGCTCTCTGCCAGTTGAGAATGCCGAACAAGCCAAATTATATGAAAGAGATAGGGGGTTGTCTGTGCTGCACAGAAGGTGCATTTGCACACGGAAGCCTGATTTCTTGTCCATTTAGAAATTATGTCCGGTGTGTAAGCCGTATCCGCATACATCTTGTTAGCGAAAACTTTTTCTCGTCTGGATAACGTCTTTAAAGATGTCAAAAAGCCAAGTGGAGAAGTTTCAGCCTACCGGGAACCGTCGGTACTGTTGTTGCTAGTTGGTAGGGTGCACCTCCGTTTGGGCGGAAGCAGAGCACTCAGAGACGACGGGTGGGATAAAGGGAGGATTTCGTACACACTCCCGGCAGCATTATGGGCCAGTTGGTTGCTTTGCGCTCCAGCTGTATGTGCAGGTGTCCAAGGCATGCGGACTTCTTCAAACTTGAGTTATTGTACCATTTTTAGTATGCATTGCGTAACTCCGACTCAAACCACAGCCGCCCGCAAACCGTGCGAATTGAAACCGAACTGGTTGTCTGCGAATCGTTTGGTGAAGACACGGTCTGCTGCAGCGAAAGGAGCATGATTTGCTTGTCGGCAGCTGTCTTGTGTCTGTGCTTGGAGACCAACGTCCTGTTGGCGGGTCGCTTCGGCAAACGTGCGAACACTTCGGTTGTGCTCCGTGGCGTATACGACAGACGGTTGAGCTGCGAAGAGCTCAGCTTGTGTAACGCGAGAGGCAGAGTTCGAGGTGCGAAGCAGTAGCGCCAACTGTCGGCGCTAATTAGCGTCACAACGCACTGCTTCGCTTCACCTTTCCTAGAAGAAACCACCATTTTAATACAAATTCTTATAAGAAAATTATAAGGCGTGTTCGTAAAGCTAAACCGGAGTAAATCTTAGCCAAGTTGTCAGAGAGTGTCACACCTTCGTGACGGCCCGTGTGATCGTGGGTTCGAAACCCAGCGCCGCCGCGTCAGTGGAACTTTACCTGGCGATGTCATTCCACTGACTAGGGAGGGAAGACTAGGGAGGCAAGAGGGTAAGACTAGTGAGGCAGGTGTTCGTGCGCATTGCGGCTGTGTTAATATCCTCAGCTCGGGCTCACCCCGTCTGAGTCAGGTGCTGGAACTGCGCCTGGTAATCCATGGAGGCTGAAGTACTGACCTTACAAAAAGACGGGGACATCTTTGAGCAGGTTCAACCTTAAATAGCTGTTTGAAAAGCTTGCGCGTATTGGGCTTCCCTCCTCCATGCTGGGGCGCTTTGAAAAATCCTCAGTTACTAATGCAAAGCGTGCTTCGTTGTGCAAATAACGAAATCGAACGATTCTCGCTACGCCAACGATGCCGAACCTTTTCCTCGCTTGAAGGAGCCGACTTTTCTCTCTGCATTGTTTGAGAATCGGTAGACTGTGCGCGTTTCCTCTCCATTTAAGCCAGTAAACACAGAAAAAAAACCTAAACTTCTGCTTGTTGAAGGGAGATGGGATTCCAAAAGGATTGCAGCTTGCTTATTTTTATTTCCTTTTCTTCTTGCGTGACGAACCTGTGCGCCCGATTTGTTGTGGATTTACCACACGCCACGGAAGATTCGCTTTAGCACAGACTGAAGTTAAATTTAGAAAGCAAACTGCCACGTTTCCTCTCACGCATAAGATAGAAGATTGTACTCGAAGAAAGCAGCTGAAGAAGCCGATACACTCGCTTTCGTGGACAAGCAAAAGAAAACTTGCTGAGTATTCTTCGGCTATTCGTTGAGAATGCATATATTGGTCAGGCATTGTAAATTATCTTTTTTACTATATCTTAGAGATAAGACGTTTTTTCTTGCTGTTGTGACTGTTGGCTTCATGCGAAAGCGAGTTTTATGCTTGCCGTTTTCATCGAATGCCTAAACAGTACAATTTTCCAATCCATTTATTACCGTGAGCGAACCATTTTAAGTCGTGGACGCACGCATCTGCGTCCACATCCGCACACAACGTTTCCTGCTTCGAGTAATGCCGACTTCAGATGTTCATTCTTAAGTTTCGTTAACCCTGATTCCGTCTTTTCGTTTTAACTGTTTAGTAGTCATGTGGCTTTTCGAAGTGACACTGTTCTGTCCCTGCACCTCTTTCTGCAAACAGGCAGCGATGGGGCCATCTGTGAAACCTAACAAGCCAAATGTAACCACATAAGTAATGTTTTGTACATTCCTGTTTAGAAGCATGGAGGCTAGATAAAATAACCGCATCATACTGCTTGTCATTGTCATTGTTGTAGTCGTCCGGTACACAAAATGGCCCCCGCTGCAAACAGTAAATAAGAAACCTTTCTAGTTCATACGGAACTTGGAACCGATTCTCCACAATAGGAACACAGTGTTGTGCAATGGCACTATTTCCGCACGTTCCCAACGGTGGCACACAGATCGGTTCAACCTTAATCAATTAGACCCGCGCGTACAGCGTCACTAATGAACGTGACGGTTCTTGAGCAGAACGGGTGCACCTCATCCGCGCACAGCTGTGTTTAGGGAAAGTGGTGTTTTGTGTCACCAGTCTACTCGTTGAACGATATCCCGCTACTAGACGGGGAAACGAAAGCGAAAAAACAGACGCAAAGGAGGTGTAGGGGTAAATAAGCCTGCCGAAGCCACTCGCGCCAAAAATCAAGCAACAAAACCGGATAAAGGGATGCAAGTGCGATGAAGCAGTAAAGAAGTACTTGAAAAGTATCGCCAGGCTTTCACCTTCAAAGAAAGTAAGCCAACTTAAGTTCCAAGAGCGACAGTTTCTTTGAGGGCAGTAGGATGCTGTCCCAACCTATCTTCAGGCCTTGAAAGGCATGCTTCGTCCAAAGCGCCCTGGTGCTGGCTCGCTGCCTAGACCTCTTTTCCTCAACGTCTTTCTTTCTTTATTCGACATCAGACGTGTTACAGATGTCCCGCCCGCCCGCATCTTCCCACGGGGGGAACTCGAGTAAATGCGTCGCAGAGTGGTTGGGGTATCGCGTGAATGTTGCGTAATTGGTCATGGTTTGGAAATGCTTAATTGTTATTTCGTCTTTATTATTCTTATTTATTGAATGAAGGAGAAGCGAAGGCAAGGAGTGTAAAGTTAAAGTCTGTCTTTATTGCTTGGTGCCGTCAAGCAAAGCGTCAAGTCAAGCGAAAGCCAAGCAAAGACGCCCTTGACTGAATTCCGAACGCGCGCTCCGCCGCTTACATACACACCGCCCGCGTTCGAGGGAGAGGAGTACGGGGGAGAGACGCGCATGCGCACACTTCCGTACACAAGCGCGCGAACTTTCCACGCACCCACCACGCCGTTATCACGTGTACTCGCCCTGCCGCCGTTACTGTTGAGCGCGACGCATGCGCGCACAGACGCGCTCCTCCCGCACCGCCGCAGCTGTTGTTAAAGAGCGACGGAGCGCACGGGGTACACGCGCTCCTCCCGCACCGCCGCACCTGTTGTTGAGAGCGAAGACGGTACGGGGGAAAGACGCGCACCTGCGCCTCGACGCGACCCGCATGCGCAGTGAGCGTGTGGACGGCGCGGACAACATCGACGAGTGACATCGCGAGCATAAGAAATGCTCTGCATTTAAAAGCCTCAATAGATTGGGCTTAACGTGGGTCTGCGCCCCTTCGTCAGGTGTTCGTTTACAGTCATACGAACAGCGTTGCTTAACAGCAAGTGTAGCACAGACTTTATCAATTATTATAAAGAGCATATGAGACCAAGGTTTACATCACAGGGAAAAAATACAGCAGGAATGTTTTTCCGTATCATAACTGAAACAATTTATGCAATGTGCAGTGTACCTGCGACAAAGATAGACTAAAGAATTGAACAAAGCACTGGCAATCATAAGGTAACAAACGAGTTACATGACATACTGGTCGTAGATAGCACCGGCCGTTGATAGCAAGGTAAGGTATACCAACGCAAGCCAATTATTTACAGATGCGGCGTATATGCGGGAGATGAGGCCCGATAATGACGGCTGGAAGCGCCGGTACACAACTGATATCGCTTTGTGAACCCGATCTCCACCATGGTTCTGGAGCATCATAGCCTAGCAGTGTTTGCCGAGTAACCCCACAGCCAGGACCGTGTAACGCCCTGCATTTCTACAATAATGCAGCTTTGGTGGAAGAAAGACCTGTAATGGCTATAATGGTGTAACTAGAGATAATTGGCCGGACAGATGTTTGAAAAACCCAAAAAATAAAAGATATGACGATTATAATAATTAAAGAAATATGATCGGACAAAATCAAGAATACACATGAAAAAAGCCCGAAAAGAACATTTAAAATAAAAAAAAAGATGGCAAAAATGGCGAAACGTGGGTCGCTGTGCATTTGCACGAAAATGTAGATTTGGTGGGAGTAGCACCTGTCATCGTCCTAGTAATGTAAATGGAGATAGTTGGTCCGATAGATGTTTGTGAAATCAAATAATAAAAAATATGCAAAAGAAAATTTTTACAAAAATGATATGACAATCAAAAGGAGCGAGTAATCTCACGGAAGCCGTGAAAACTATTTTCGGGAAATTATCACGGCATTTTTTCATAAAAGCTGGCTGGCCTAAAAAATCGCTGAATAATATTAACTCCCATTATAACCTAAACAACCTTACCTCACCGAACCTAATCTAACATAAACTAACGTATCATACCTTACCGAACGTATGATAAACCTACCTCAATCAGCACAACGGCAACGAACCTAACCTAACCCAGCCCAACGACACAGAACACAACCTATATTAACCCTAATCCAACCATTCTAGAAGTCCTGTGCGTCGATCTCTTGATATAGTAATATTCAGGATGAAAAAAGCATTAACAAAATCACGATGAGCGAAAACGTCGATATTTTGAAAGCTAGACAGAACACGTCCTCGATGCGGACTCCAACTTGAGCCCTCTCCTTGCAAAGCAGGTGCCATACCAACCGCGCACATTAGCAACCTGTATGAAACAACTTTTGGGGGAATATTTGCCACCTAAAAATCTTCGCGTGGAGTGTTTCAGCTGATCAGAGGCGACTGCCAGCGAGAAATTTCCGACGGCAATTCTCACTGTTGCCGTGGTAATAGACACTGCTTAATTAAAAATATGCATATATACATCTGCCCATAAAACACATGACAGCGAAAATTTCCCAAAGAAAGTTCAAAATACTAATAAAAATAGCGAAAATAGCGAACTGTTTAATGCCTGCATTTCCAGGAAAATGGAGATTTGGCGGAAGTAACACCTTCAATCGTTTATAATAGCGTAAATAGAGATAACTGTCAGAAGGATGCAGAAAACACAAAAAATATCTTTAAAAAATTTTATAATCTTCACAAATGTGATCTGGCAAAATTCAAAATAACCATCTTATTGCATCTGCCCAAAAACGAAGACTAAGCAAAAAAGTTCCACACAGGAACGTAAAAGTACGAATAAATATGCGTATATGGACAACCCTGCAGTACGCCTTGCATCATCGCAGAAACATAAGTAGCGAGTAGACGTTCTTCATAGCTATAGTGGTATAAAGTTACATCACTCTGGAAAGAAACAAACGAAAACTAAAAAAAAATAAAACAGTCCAACGACTTTCGCTACACATACCCATTGTAGGCGGTAAATAACTGGCACTCTAGGTCAAGCCGCAATAGAATGCTTCTGCTTTTAGTAATTTCTGCGGATATTAGTTTGATCGAAACGGTCACAAACGCCAACCTTCAAAATCATTTCGAAAAACAACGCGAAGGAGACAGGATCAGTCTCGACCAACTAGACCAACTTGCCGACCTTAAAAGCCATAGTAGTTGAGCATTCCATCGCAACGGGCGGTCTATATGGAGTCGATGTGTCTTAATAATAAATGCACCGCCGAAAATAAAACACCAAGGGTGCATCTATCAGCCGACGCGTATAACATAAAATAACAACAAGACCGGAAGTGTGGAAGGGACATTGAAGTGTGTTCATTGCGGAGTTGAACTCCCGTACTCATTTATTTTTTCGTCCAATAGAAGTCTAGAGTTTTAGCTTGCTCCTAATGACCGGAGGAAAAGTATCAATAGCATAACAAAATGAACGAAATGGCTTAAAAAGTAGTATACGCATGGGGTTTTTTATGCTGTCCGAGTCTCCAGCCGTTCGATTTTATGCCTGTGGTACTTTTTAAATACCAACGTCTTGTATGTCTATACGCATGTTTCGTACGGGTTTATAGGAATCTAGCAACACTCTTCTTTCGACCCCTTTTCAGTATTTTGAAATGCTCTGCAGACGTAAACTCAAACACCCATCCGTACTTAAGATTAGGGGGATCAAAAGTACCTCAGCCAAAATTTACAAATCAATGCCCATCAGTAAATTAGAAACATTGCTCCAAAAAGATTGTTTTCTGTCCTTTCCCGCGTGTTTGGCGTTCTGCGAGCGCCTCGAATGTACATCTTTATAGCGACGTAGCGTTATATTTGCCGGCTTTCCTTCAGTTGCAGCAATGAACGCAATTCGGTATAGGGCCTCCGAAAAGAAAAGCCAGCAAAAGCAAGACAGAAACTGAACGCCGATTTGCTGCGACGAGCAAATCACGCAGGGCCGCTGCGTTCTGGCGATATAGCTATAGCTTTCGCAGTGCTTGCACGCGGAAAGGAAAGAGTAAAAGCGTTAATGGTAAGTGTTGCCGAGCCCCTTTAAGGTCGTGCGCTGACCCGCCGCAACTCGGAGTTCAATATATAGTGACACGCTCTTAAAAATCGCGCAGTTAGCCATCACCACAACACTCCAGAGCGGCTAATCAGCGTGATCACAAGTGCAAATTTGGCAAGTGATGAGGCGCAGCATGCGACTAGACCATTATATCAGGGAAGCTTACACCCAGGCGCAGACTTGACGTAAGGTGTTGTAGGTGAGCATTGCCGGACACATGGTTAGTCTCAGTATCATTGTGGACTTCCGCAGTTGCGGCGTTAGTAACCATCGTACATGTATCGAAGAGGTCGTCGTCTTCTTCGACGCGAGTGGTGGATTGCAAATACATCGTCAGCATTGTAGACTTCCACCAGCGCAACTGGCGAAGCTTGCACTAAGTTGCGCAAGGATTAGAACCATAGCGAAGCTGCAGTATTTGTTTATACGTGAGCACTGAAGGACACATCACCACGCACCTGTAGAAGTTCGAAATTATTTGCATGTTCCGTCGTTGCTTTGCCCTGTGATAGTAGTACTAATCGTCATATGCATTGATATCGTTGTGCTCTTCATGCTAAGCATTACATGCGCGGTAGCGCTTGACGATAGCGCTAAAGTTTCTTTTTTTTTCTTAAGCCACTGAGCGGGCCGGGGACCTCGGCGGTTCCCGCGAGGTGGCAGCTCACGAGCGCTCCCTATTTTGCTGGTAATTTTTTTTTAACAGCGAACTTGCGGCTTCTACAACAGCTGGGCTGTTAAAACTAGTATCTGCGCTGTGAAAACAGCGCAGATGCCCGCCTGGAGTTGTTGTCAGAGCACAGATACAACAATTTTGCTCCATAGCACGCTGTTCCTCGTCATTGGCCAAATTTTCACATTTGGTGGCAATGATTGGTCGCTTTAGAATGTTATGGGGAAGCCCACCAACGTAGATTTTTAAGACTCGAGGACACGTCACCACAAGGGCAATGTTAACGTTGTGAATAGACCGACGCTTTTCAATGTATTGTCGTTGTTGCCGTCATTGTCGTAAAACGTTATTCATCACGTCATCCATCACGATAAGCCACGACACCCTCCTGCTGTTATTGCCCACTTGTTTTTTCAAGACGGGAGTCTTTTTTCGGATGCTTGAACGGGAAAATTTTGGTCTGTCTGTCTGTATGTCTTGCCAGTCGATTCAGTCAGGCGGCGAAAGTAAAACAGATGCTGCGCAATAGCCTTATATACCCACATGCAAATGTAAACGTCTGAGTCCGGTGGCAATATTCATACTAGTCGTAGATTGTTGAACAAGAACAAAACATTACGCAAATATGAGGCAGATAATCAATACACAAGGGATATTTGCAGTGTCCTGTATGCCCTGTATGCTCGTTTCTTGTGATAGCAAATGAAATACTGTGTCACTGCAGAAAAAATTCACTCATTCGCCTGCCTGTCGCCCGCGCTATTATAACTTCTGGTGGCATTTTAATAAATCAAACGGCAACAGTTACGAAAGGTTCCACTAGATAGGTGCCACGTTCCGTTTGGAATGCAGGTGAAGTAAGGAAATGTGGTTCTACGAACGTTGAAGTTGGGCGCCTCAATTCACGCGCGTCTCCGCCCTATGGCAGCGCTTGCATTGGAGGCACTCTCGCTGAAGCAGTAGAACGCGGTAAATTTAACTGGACGTGAGAAAACCTCTAGCGTTTATCTTGGGAGGACTGCGACGGGAGAGGAACAGCATGATAGATATGACGGGGAAAGCGAAGGGAGGCATTTACTTGGTAAATGTCGACAAAAGACGATATTCTTTCGTCGACATTTGCGACCAAAGAAGCAGATACGTTGCTAATTTTAATGGTGTTTCCTTTATTTTTTTCTGGACTTTGGTATTCAGGCGTTCATTGTGGGGAGTAGAAGCTTAAGATGCATATTCTTGGTTTTGTGAGTTCATTTCGGCCGTCATTTTAGCTTTTCTAGTTTTTTTGTAAATGTCACTGTCCCGCAAATTCTTTCCATCTACGCAACTAGCAGGATTAACTGCGTACTTCCGCCATTTTGCACTTTTGTTCAAGTGTAGGCCGTTACACGTTCCAGGCTGTAACGGTGCTCGCCATATAATGGTACGCATTAACATATCTATTCTAAGAGCGGCTGAAGTTGTATGACGAAATTTTGAGTAAACAAATACTAGGGAACCAAAAGCAGGCAAAAACATCAGGAGCCCGGCTCTGATGAAAGGGCCCCCTGGAGTGTGAATCAGTGACGCTTTCACTTCAGTTTAACCAGAGTCTTCAAAGCATTGAAGGACTCTGGTTTAACTCAGAAGCGCCGGAAAAGCGGTTTGCGCTCTTACACTGCGTCGCTACCAAGCGCCGTTTGGATTATTTCAGGTACAGCAAATGATCTCCGAAACATGAAGTCCTGACGTCCATGATTGCAAAAACATCTTTTGAGGTTACGTTACGGTTGGCATCACGCAGCTCTGACCACAAAAATGTATGAAGATCCAAATTAGAAACACACGCCCAGAAATATGTGCTTGACATGAGCATGTATTACAATAAAGGCGCTTGTACCAATACGTTGGTAACCCGAATGTGGATCGGAAGTTTTTATTTGATTTGAGAGACATGTATTGCTCCGTCTGAGAGGACATTGGACGTAGGGCTCAGAACCCCTGGATAGAAGTCCTCCACCGCTACCACCCCTACACACTATGTCAGCGGCATTGTAACTTTCAGCAAACATTTCACAGATTGTACATCCAGTGCACCTCACCTGTCTGTGCATACAATGACAAGGAGCAACCGCTATCCATACTGGGGAATGAGTAAAAATTATAAACAAGCCAGAAACAGTGTATAAGGAATAAGCTGAGAAAAAAAAAACGGTTGCAACAAAAATTTTTCTAAGAACTCTGAGTCATCGATAAAAACATGAAGGACATATGGATACTGGTCTACGTATGCATACAGATGTAAATATATACACAGGTTTGTCGACACCAAAAAATATAAAAACGCGATGAAGTACTGACTGCAAGAAAAAGAACGGAAGTAAATAAAACAATTGCAGGAATTTTGAATATTACCTGTTTACCTCACTGACCACAGAAACGCTAAGCGCAGCTTTTGCAAACACCTCGAACTTCAGCGTCTATAAAGCATCTGTGACGCGGGTCAATCTTCAAGTATTCCTTATTTTTACGCAGAATTACCCGCACTGATGAACCAATGAGCGTTGCTAGCCGATATCAAAAATATTCCAGAAGTACTTAGAACTCAACTCAGTTCATGGGTCTAGATAGCAGATCACTTAGCGGAAGTCAGGCTTCATTTATATGTCAGTCTCAAAACCAAATAAGCACGCGTGTTGTAGCTCGTTATTCACTCTAATCGAGGGCAGCAAATCTAGAGGATTGGATCGACAAAGCGCGCCCCTGAATCGAAACTGCGCATTTTAGAGGAAAATAGTCTTCAACCTCTGCAGAAAAGCGAGGAGCAGTCAGAAGAGACGTTACAGAACTAACGCACGCAGGGGCAATCGAAAGTGGGTCCCATCTGTAAGCACGACGTACCACGGTATGCGAACAGCAAATCAAGGGAAAGAAAGGAAAAGGCTGTTATTGCCCTCCTTTCAAAGAGGCCCTGTTCGTTCCGTGACTGGAGTTAGTTTTTTCCCCCCATAGTGGACACGATAAATGTCGGGGCAAATGCTACCAAGCAAATAACACGCGGGTGGTACACCAACCGCTATTTAAATTCGTTTCAAGGGAACCGTGTCTGCACTCTGTGCTGGAGTAGAAGTCTGCAGATCGATTTCATTATAAGTGGGTCTGGGCTCTTCTAAGAGTACTTGCACGGACAAATCAGGGTATGAATCCAGCCACATCGTGTTCTCGCTCAATTACAGTCATGGCACGTGTATGAACTCTCCTCTTGCCCTCCTCCACCGCCTTGTTGCTGCGTCTAGGGCAGGCGCAGACTTCGTTTTCCACACCGCTGTCACGTATTTCTCCCTAAATCCACAGCTTAGCTTTTAGCCCCTCCAATTATGCGTTTATCGCGATCCGCCGCTATTGGTGCTAAGGTCTGCGGCGTAGAACTAGGTAGCGTGTCCGTCCCCCCATTATCCCTTGCGGGCCAAATTAGTCACGTCGTGCTCTTTTCGCGGACGGTGAATGATGCTCGCATACGTAACCTTTAGTGCAGCTCGCGCGCCCCTCTTTTCTTCGCCAGATTATTTGCGTGCTCGGCCTGAGCTGCCTTGGACTTTGGCTTCAGTCTGACCATTCGCATGGAAACGTGAGCCGCGGTGTGACCGTCAATGTCTAGGATCTTCGTAAAGCTGTAGACTGGGCTATTTTCCGTCCCTGTGTTTCTGCTGCGCTACATTGTTCACTAGGATCCCCGTCGAGGGAACACTTATCCAGCTGTCACAGTTGCCGCGAAGAAAAAACTAGAGCTGTGCTACTCGAAGCGAAGTGCTTTCCTTCAGCCATTACCAACATCCACCCCGAAAGCTTTTAAGTGCAAAGCTCTTTAGGACCTCGCAATGTCCGTGCCGTTGTCTGGAGTTATCCGTGCGCCCAGCGTTGTACGCCATCTATCTAGAGCGGCGGACACTGTAGTGCCATCCGCGCGACTTCTGGGGAGAGCAGCGCTAACTGCAGCAGCAAAGAGCGCGAATTTCAATGGGGTACAAAACGCAACTTGCATCCCTGTGCTTCGCACTTTCGGCATCGTTCACGCCGTGGAGATGTGCGATTTTTTCTTCGTTTTCTTCTTTAGGTGTCATTCGTTGAAACGCACGTTATCAATTACGCTAGGTGGAAACTTGTTTGTTATAGAGGGTGATTACTCGCGCCATGAGCCGTGTCCTTTCCCAGGTCGTATCAGAAACCGAGCGTTCTTGTCATAATTTGGCGGTTTAAGGTATCAATGTACATGAAATCTTGAATCGACCAACCGCAACGGCAGCACAGCATGTAGAAAATAGCTGCGGCACGTCATAGACAGTAGGGAGGTAGAGGAATCATTTTTTCGGAAAGTGGTGTTAAAGGTCCCAGAGTAAAACCGCTTGACGTGATCAGTGTGAGCAGCAAGCTGTGGCGTTCTAAACACAACTGAAAGTTAAGTTGTGCCGCACCTTGTATTGACCCTGATATATTGATAGCTTGGGTGGTGTGTGGGCATGGTATGTTTATATAGGTTGAGAAAATTGGCTTCTTCGCTAATATTGAGAACCGCGAAAGCCCGTACCAGGTCATTTGCGGTAAAAATGTGCGTGAAAGTTACAGACACGCGAGCAGAGGATAGTCGCTGACCCAAGCACATTCCGACCTCCGCACATTTTATAAACACCCAGAAAGTGGCATTGCCCCGCTTTCATTGGGAGAAATACTCCGCGTAATGTAAAAGTAATAAAGTCTACTTTCGAATATTTAAACACTCCTAATTGGAATTTTCGGTGAATTACATGTGGTGTGCTAGTCTAGGCAATTTTAGATGAAAGCTTGTATCTAATGTCTCGATAATTCGAAGCTAAGCTCTATTATGTCCGTTATTTAAAAGTTACTTCGAATAAAAAATTGACCGTGTATCTACTCCTTTTGTTTCAAATGTCGACGAAAGACGATAGTCTTCCGTCGACATTTGAAATTATAGTCTTTCCGTCGACATTTCCCAAGTAAATGCCTCCCTTCGCTTTTCCGCTCCCTCTTATGCTGTACTCTGCTATCGCAGTCCTTCTAAGATAAACACGCTAGAGGTTTGCTCAAGTCAATTTAATTTACCGCGTTCTACTGCTCCAGACCGGGTGCCTCTATGCGAGCGCTGCCGTACGGCAGAGACGCCGGTGAATCGAGGCGCCCTACTTCAACGTTCATAGAACTACATTTCCTTGCTTCACGTGCGTTCCAAGCGGAACGTGGAACCATCGCCTCCCGTAAAAATACAGGAGGCGATGCATGGAACCTATCTAGTGAAACCTTTCGTAATTGTTGCCGTATTCATTATCTTCAAAAGCCGCCAGAAGTTATAGTTGCGCGGGCGACACAGCAGGTGACGGAATGAATGTTTTTTCGTGGGCATTGTATTTGATTTGCAATCGCCAAAATCAAGTATTAATTATAGGAACAATGCAAATATCCCTGTGTATTGATTTTCTGCCTCATATTTATGTATGTCCTGCTCTTGTTCACAGTTTGATAAGTAGGAACGTTGCCACCGGACTTGGACGTTTAGATTTGGCCGTGGGTATAGAAGATTATTGCGCAAACATCTGTTTCTTTTGGCCAGCTGGCTGAATCGGTGCTGGACAGCCAGACATACCGACACACAGACCAAAAATTTCGTGTTCAAGTTGCCCAAAAAAACACTTTCCTGTTTAAAAAGCAGCGAGGTGACTGTCACTTTTTTATACAGTTCACAAATTTTCCAAACTCATAAGACGCGCCGCATTCTGTACTGATGTGATCGTCCTCGCAACCGAGGATCGCACATTTCATAAAGGGGCGGGCCAGGTCAGAGTCTCGCCAGCGTACGCCACCTCTCTCCTTCGGGGTCCTCACCTTTTTTTTTTTTTATGCTGTGCACAGCGCCCTGTGAGTAGCTTGTTGGGTGGACGCTTGAGGTTTCAAGGTTTACGATAAGTCTCGACTATCCTTGCACCCCGCGTCGTAACCCTCCACTTGGCTACGAAACTCGAGATAATTAATGTAATCAAGAAGGAGGCGTGTTAGGGACTAATGACTGTGCTATTCTCATGTTTTTGTTTAATTTGAAGTGTGTTGCGGTCCCCATAGACTTCGTATTAACGGGAGTTCTACTGTATTCGAAGCAGCATAACTTTCAACCACTTAGTAACATGCCAGTGACGTCTGGTACAGTCATATCTCTTTCGCTTGCGTACCAACTCGTAGTAACACGTGACCCACAGGTGTTACTCCGAGGTAAAGACCAGAAATTCAATCTCCTCTTGCTCAGAAATCTCTCCAACTCAGTTTTCTTTCTTCGTGCATACGCACGGCTTCCTGAAAAGGGAGCATCCCTGGTCACGGACAGATGTTTCGCCTAGGCATATCCAGCTTCGCTAACAAATCAGTTTGCGCGTTAGCCTGTCGTTTCAGTCCCCTCTTCTATCGTCGGAGTCTTCAATCGGTGTTTACACCACAGACCAAACCAAGTAGCCCAACTGTCGATCCTGCGCATCTTTCTCCTTGTTTCACTGGCATCGCGTCCTCTTAACTTGCTGTCTCACCCGCCTCGCATCGCTTAATCGGCCGAGAGCTTTACGGCCACGCGCTCGACACAACATGACCCAAGAAAAGCTAACAAGTGAGCACCGACATGAAAAATACAACATTTGGACAGTGCTACCCAGTGGTAGTGGTCCCTCGGTATTCCCAGTACTATTGTGACCGCTCGAGAACGGAGTGCCAGGAGAATGTTTTATGTGTACACAAGCAACGCAAGGGTCAATGTGGACATGCGTCAAGACCTGAATGAGGCTACAAGTACGAATACTAGTGCAGGATATACACTTCAACACCCACGGAGCAAAGTGAACCGACGTAATATTGGCGCAAGCAGATTCCTCCAACAACTGTCCCGTTT
Source organism: Haemaphysalis longicornis (assembly GCA_013339765.2). Taxonomy (NCBI): domain Eukaryota; kingdom Metazoa; phylum Arthropoda; class Arachnida; order Ixodida; family Ixodidae; genus Haemaphysalis; species Haemaphysalis longicornis. Next base: position 145,123,851 of record CM023450.1, read on the forward strand.
AGGCGAACTCAGATGACGATATCATCGGTAGGTGCTGGGCACATAACTGGTCGGTTTGAAGGGAAAAGAAGGAAAAGCTTGAAGTGGGCGCGAAGCCATGAAAAGATAAACGAGTAGAAAAACCTCCAAGGGGTTCCACCACACAGGCGTATCCTAAACGCCAAAGCGGCAATCCCGATTTTCCAGACACGAATGGACAAATTCGCCTGTCAGGAGGAAAATAAGGTAAAAAAAGAAAAGGTGAGGGTGAGAGGGTGCATCACTGATGAATTGCTATTTCGAAGGACGGTCTCACGGGGCTTGGGGGGAGCATTTCCGGCTTTTCCCGAACCTTTATAGGCTCGGCATACGCAGATGTCGATGCGAAAGATGGCCCGTCCAATTTACATACCGTTGACCAGAGCCGGCCGCAGAATACATGCTACAGGAACAACGACCAACGACTCAACGACGTGACCTGGCAGGGCTCACCATAAATTATTCCACATCGGGCGATGACCAACCGATAAGATGTGGGAGGGACAGGGGCACAGAGAGAGGGAGACGGTCTGCTTGAACAAATTATGGGTAAGCGACCTAAAGGCGATGATCGAAGCACAGCAAAAGTAGCATAGCATAAAATGGCTGTTCGGGGGCCAACAGGGGTGTATAGGTAAAACTAAAAAAAAGAAAAGTTCTTTACTCCACCCTCACTTTCGCTGTTTATGAACCGTATTAGTACAGCTATGAAAGCAAGGTGGGCCGAAGGAGCCAGTAAAACAAGAAAAAACACGTACAAAAAAATACAAACGACATTTCCCTCCCCAATTGTGACTGCGCTATAACGGGTAAAAAATCGCCATACGAACCTCGCGGGAAATGGAACAACAGAGTGCGCCGTTCGAGCGTGGGGCTTAACTTGCAGTTCGACTTATTTTGCAGCCAGAGGAATTCCTTCGCCGAGCCTATTGCGTCCGAGACACCGCGGAGAGGAAACGCCGGGACAGAAAAAAGCGGCTAAAACAGGAAAGCGCGCCCGTGTGCGCCGCGCCGCTCCTTTGCCAGCCGGCTACTAAAAGTAACTGCATGCGCTTTTTCGTGCGGTCCTGTGTTCATCACCGTTTCTTTCGCTTTAGAGCCAATCGAGGTGCGTACCTTAGCACAAAACCTAACCCTCCGGCTCTGAAACGAAGGTTTCTTAAAGCGGATGAAGAAGGCCGTTACAAAAATGATGGGAAAACCGAAACATATTTCAAACTGGGAAACGGGGTTATGGAGAGGGGGGGATCAGACAGGCCACAGCCTGGGTGTAACCCTCTCTTCAAATGTTAGTAAGTAGAAGATTGATGACATAAGGAAACTTCTAGAGAAATGGGTTCGTTTTACGGAGAATGGGATATGCTGGAAGCCTTGGCAAGAGGTGTTCACTTTGCACAGGTTCACACAACACCCGTTTGCAATAGGAATGATGACGATGGTAATGGTGATCATTGTGTGTCCAGCTAACTGACGCTTTTCGGATTTTTTATATCAGGTGCCTCCAAGGGTGGCAACGATTTCGGTGATGGGTTTTAAGTGCAGAGAAAATTGCGCATGGTGGAGCTGTTGACCTACTGCTGAACTGTCTGTTTAACCTCTTGGCCAGACACCTCGCCCTACTGCTGAACTGTCTGTTGAACCTGTTGGCCAGACACCTTGCCAGCACCCTGCGAAGCTCAATCCGCTCGCTTGTCATCGCCAGGAGCACCTTCTTCGCCCCTGTCGGTACCGTCACAGCTCGTACAGTACCTTTGGAAGAAGCCTACATTGCTTTGACACTGCTGTATCATTTTCCGGGCACGCGATCCACGGCTGGCCTCGCTTGACCACCATTTCAAATCTTCGGTATCAACCGCCGCGGTGGCTCAGTGGCTAAGGCGTTGCGTTGCTGAGCACGAGGTCGCGGGCTCGATTCCCGGCCGCGGCGGCCGCTTTTCTGATGGAGGCGAAAAGCAAAAACGCCCGTGTGTACGAGATTTCGGCGCACGTTAAAGATCCCCAGGTGGTCAAAATTAACCCGGGAGCCCTCCACTACGCGCGCCTCATCGCCTGCGTTGCGTCGGTGCGTTAAACCCTACAATCAATCAATCAATCAATTCTTCGGTATCACCTTACACCGCGCGTGCTTGAAACATATAAATGAAAGCACTGCGGCTTCAATTGTACTCATTGTGCTCACTGAACGCCAAGATGCGGGTTCCTGTTGAAGTCTCAAGACCTCAAAGTCAAAATTTAGTCCTAGGCTGAGTCATGCCAGCCAGTTGCTGCTGTTACTCTAGCAAAATGAAACACAGTCACCAAAGCGCATACACCCTCAGTGGGGGTTACGACAATGATTTACGAGGAATATGGGCCCATATTCTGAGTACTGTGTTCGCACTTTGCACTCGACCAAATAGTTACATAGCCGGAGAGCAGTACACACCCGCTCTGGGGCATTGTACGATACGCACAGCAGGGCGTCGAGGTATGCGTCTTATAAGCAAATATATGCTACGTTCCGCACTATATACTGACATTGGTGCAGGCAAACCGTCTCCAACTTTTTTAATGACGATAGTCTTTCTTGGGTTACTTAAACCCAGAAATTTTGGTCTGTCTCTATGTCTGTCTGTCTGTGACTCGATTCAGCCACCCGGCCAAAGTAAAACAATGCCTGCGCAATAGTCTTATATTGTCACAGCTAAACGTGCCCGTCTATGTCAGGTGTAATGTTCATACTTGTCAATATTATTGAAGAACAACAAGACATTACGCATATATAAGACAACAAATTAATACAGAAGTGATATTTGCAGCGTTCTCTTTATAAAAAAAATCGTACATGTTTGATTTTGGCGAGATTAAATACTTCATGAACTGAAGAAAAAATATCACTTCCGCCTTCGCCTCGCCTGCGCCCGCGCCATATAGCTTCTGGCGGCCATTTGAAGAAATCAAGTGGCAAGAGTTACGAAAGGTTCCACTAGATAGGTTCCACGTTCTGCTTAGAATGCACGTGGACTAGGGAAACGCGGTTGTATAAACGTTGAGTAGGGCGCCTCGATTCACAACGCCGTCTTCTCCGTTGGCAGCGGTTGGTATCGAGACACCCGTTTGGAGCAGTGGAACGCGGGAAATTTAAAAGATTTAAGCAAACCTTGTCGTCTTTACTTTGGGAGGAGGCGCGACCCAACAGGAACAACATGAGAGCTGAGCGGGAAAGCGAAGGGAGGAATTTACTTTGGCAAAAGTCGATAAAGACTATCGTCTTTTAACGACATTGTGCAACGAAAGGAGCAGATACGCGGCCAATTTTTTGTCTGCTTGCCTTAGGTGTAGTAAAGATCGTTTCCCCGAAGTCCGGTGTCGATCAGGAACCCAATCGCCCGGGCTCCGGTTGATTTGGCAGGAGGCTGGCAGGGCGATGATGGTGTTGAAGTTCTTGGAGACGCGTCGAATTGACGAACTCGAGGCGTTGAGGTCGATTAAATGAAACGGAAGTTTATATACAGCTACAGTAAAAGCTCGTTAATTCGGATTTCTAAGGACCGGAAAAAATGTCCGAAGTCCGTATTATCGAATGGTCGAAATAAACACAATAAATGCAAGTTTTTTTTCTACATACCTTTATTTTACGAAGTAATCGCGTATGCTTGTCTGCTTTCGAGCAGAAATTCGCGCGGACACAATTTTTCTGAGCCCTTCAAGGTGCTCAGCAACGGGAACAAAGCCACAAAATGGCACCGATGGCACCGCCAAACCTACACGCGAAGAAAAGACGTTCAACCAGTCTCAAGTCAAGCCAAGTCGATAATTGATGTCCATGGCGATGCTGCGTTTGAGCTTCACTTTTGTTCCGAATTGTTCTTTTTTCGTTTTTGAGCCTCGCCAGCGGCCTGAAAGTCGCCGAATTATCCGATTTGCGGTCAAATCTGTCCGAAATAACGAGCGCCCTGTCTCATAGAGTGATGCGTATATTTACAGGGACCAGATGACGTGTCCGAATTAACCAATTTTCCGAATTAACGAGAGTCGAATTAACGCGCTTTTACTGTATTTACAGTAGAAAAACTAGGTACATGAGTAATGAAAAGAAAAACTTCGAACTTTAGCTAGACGCTAGCTCCGAGTGCGCACAAATCACTCGAGCTCCTCAACTTCGTCTAACTCTCCTATTCTCGGAGCGTACACAAACCGCTCGAGAAACAACGGCCGAGACCCTGTCTCGCCGCAAGATCCGTCTAGTTGCCCGGTACGGCGCTGCACCCTAAACCTCCGACGCGATCTTAACCTCGACTAGGGGGCTCACAAATCCCAACCTAGCTTTAACGGTCGAGACTCCTTGTCCCGCCGGGAACTGCCAGCTCAGCGCTCAGACAAGAACGATTTCCAACGACCAAGTTCGACCTTATAAAACCTCGAGATCACCCTCTCTCGGCAACGCCCCTGTAGCGTTCGTACACGCGTATGGGAGTGCCCAAATTCACGTAGACAGCTGTCACTCAGCACGCCACGGAATATTCAATGAGTCGCCGCCATCTCTGGGTCAACGGACCGCCCGCGGGCCAGCAGGCGCGTACGACCCCGAGGGGTGAGAGCGAAAGACGCGACTGTGCGTCATGCTGACCGGGCGTGTTAACAATAGAGGCTCGTGCGGCGCTCGTCCCGACGCCGGTAATCCCACCACCTCCGCGCGTCGAGCAGACGTTCCTGGAATCCGGCGGCTCTGTCTGCTTTCTCAATGGGGGATTATCCTTGTGGCATGCGGTGGGCCAGAAAATCCGTCTCCCGTGCACGCCGTGAGGAATTGGCGACGACTGCAGCGCAGTGTTGGCAGTGCTACGTCGCTAGACAGAGCGGCGGGTTCTCACGCGCATCCCGGGCGCCTGGCGCTAATCTCATCGTGACCTTACAGGTGCACTGCTTTTTTTTAACAAAAAAAAAACACTAGCATTGCGGAAGCTAAGATGCGTGCACAGGATGCACGTGGTACCCTGTAAACAAAGAAGTGTGAACAGCAGGGAAAGACACACACAAAGGCCCCTCCGGAACGGGACGTGCGTGCAGAGCACGCCTCATTAGGCACCGGCAACAGCCTGCCCTTGTTTTCCTACCGTGGGCACGTTTTTGGAAAATAGCCGCCATAAAGGACAAAAATGTCTGCTTACGCCAATACCCTGCCTGTGTGTTTTCTTTTTCTGCTTCTGTTATTAATACTGACGTGGCGGGGGCGGCTCTTCGGCAAGGGGTGGCGGCCCGATCGTGCGCTCGCATTAGTTAGGGCTGACAACTATGGGAGAGAGAGAGAGAGGAAAAAAAACTTTTATTGAGCGACTGGGGTTAGGGGGGAAGTTAGCATGGTCAGGCCATGAAAAGAAAGAAGCAGCGAGCGGGGGAAACCAAACATACCTCCGTTGTATTCACCCATGTGCACAATAAAAAAAAACAACAAAAAGGCACATCAGGAGAATACGCATAGCAGAGATAGAAGAAAAACAAGTCACGTCAGCGCTATTTGTAAGCGGAGAGAAATGGTAAGAAAAATGCGCCAACAGGTTCTGAAGGAGTCACATAGATTGTTCTGGACGCGGACGAGGATATTTTGCTACACAGGGATTATGAAGCGGAAAAAAAATAGAGGGCGCAGAAGACGAGGTCAAACTAGGCGATCGTTCGAACTAGCGCACAAAAGGGAGGGAAAATTTCCATCGGTATCTTTTTTCCTCCCTGCCTTAACGAGCAAGTTTCACCCGTGCAAAACAGAGAACGAAGCACCCTATCAGTGCGTCAGAACTAAAAGGAATAGGGCTACCTCGTCGATCGCACGAGATGTCCGAGTCTTTCTGGTGTATGCAGGTGTACATTAGAATAAACATCAGCTCAAGAGGAACTCTAGTCAGCCCTGCGATACTTAAAATGTTGCGAACCTGTTTGGCGTGCCACAGCTAGGCAGGAATCGTGGCGCTTAGGTACTGGTTTTGCTATGTCACCAAAGATATGCAACCACGCTGAAGATGTCTAACTTCTACGTTTCTCTTTTTATTTTGGTACATAATGGATCAAAGAATTCAAAGAAAACACGTAGCATGAACTCTCCAAAAGTATTGTATAGAGGGACGCTTTGTATATACGTACCTACGGAACTCCTTTATTATAGGCTTCATTATTATTCACAAGTGCATTGCTGGCAAGATATCTTTAGGTTCAATGTAACGACTCGTATCAAAATATGAATTCCGTGTGGCCTTCTAATACATTTATTCCTATGAAGCCCAACAGTTACGTTACGGACGAGCGAAATTATTTCCAGGGAAGTCGCCAAATAATGCTCATTCATTAACATGATGCACACAGATTAAAAACTACCGCGTCATCTATCATGCAGCGGGCGGGAGACCTCGAAACAGTGCAAATCAAGATAGCCCGCAATCTATTAGAAGGGCGCAGAATTGTATCTTGTTTGCGGCAAGTTAGGGAATGAATTAGCTCAAGAACGTCTCGCTGCGGATGCGGCAGCGAGTGCGTGTGCCGGGCGGCGGTTAAATGTGGCAGGACTGCCATTTTCATTCTTCCGGCGTTGCACGCACAATTTACCGTGTTCCCACACGAGAAAGTTTATGGAATACATCCAATACATCACAACATGGTGCACATCAAAATGATTATTTTCTTCACAAAAGAATTCACAGCATCTACAACGATAATAAACGCGCTGCAGGATCAGCTAAAATCAAATTAAGTTATATTTCACAATGGTGCCCACGGCGCACGCGACGTACGTCACATATATTCCGATCTGTCGCCAAAAATGCGTTCTGCCTCCTTTTAGTGCCACCGTGGCGGTTACGCTCGGCTCAATCGTGTAAACGACTTTCAATGCCTTCATTGCAAGTTATTTTTTTTCTGCTTCTGGAACATAAGTCGCCTGTTAAGAACAACCTTCTTAACGGACTAACTTCATCCAAACATGAAACAATCAAGCAAAGTTTTCTTTGGGTGAACATTAAAACTGTGGTGCAGGAACCTATCAGGGAATGTTGAAACGCAATGTTCAAGCAATTCGTTAGTTGCAACAAAGCGTCATACTACGCGGCGAACAAACAAATAGCTCAAAATTTAGTATCAGCCAAATATTTCCAAAAATAACACAAATAGCACGTGCAAACCAAAGGAAGAGATCTCGATTGTTCAGTATCCCCAAGAAAAAATCGTCGTGGCGCGTAAGTCTGCTGACGTACTTGTAGGCGAAAGCATTAAGGCTTCCCCTTGGCGGTGCTTATCAGAGACTTTCTGCTGCCTCACCTTGTTTGCGTCTCTTGCTTCATTTTGTGATTCGTCTTTTGGTGCAATTGACTTCGACAGGCAGAATGGCGACACCTCACACCAGAGCTTCTCCAGAAGCAGAGTTCTGCGTTGCTGGCGTGCACCTGTTCTGGTCACGTGTCGTCAGGTTCCCCTGTCACGCGGGACGACACCGCAGCTGACACTTCTTGAGCCGCTGGCACGGCGCTGGTATAGCACGGCGGTTATAACGCACTGGTGCCCTGCTCGCTTCACCCTGCTTCTATTCCCACGCGAATTAGAATGTTCTTTTATTTACTCGTTACACTAGCCGCCATTTTCGCTACCGGCAAGCAACAACAACGCCAGTTCTTAACGTAATATGTACTGAAGGCTTTTGTCTGCAAACAACTTTCGCTGGTCTCAAAACTCGGTGCTTCCCACAACCTGGAAAATTGTCTATGAAAGTTGGAAAAAAATTTTCTCCCTCTGCCTTTTCAAGTACCAATGGCTGCTAACTAACCCCACATCGCAGGCGTGCTTAACAGGCTTAAGACGTGCTGCAGCCGCCACCAGATATCCATGGGTCGGGTTCATCGTTAGGAGCAGCTCGTTCTTTCCTTTCGTACTCCCTCGTATGTTCACGAGAAGAGGTTGAGCCGTGGAAAAATCTTCTTTACGGCGAAAGTCACACGGAGGGTGCCACAGAAATTGTGGGACACTTTCTGCTAGGTTGCTCAATAAACTTTTTTACCCCATTTTTGTCCGAAAAGGGTGTAAGAAACTTGTCCCATGGCGGACACCTCTAAAGGGTGTTTTGGCTAGAAAAGGATGCAAGGATGAAAACATGGTGTTTTTGTGAGCACTATAAAAATTGGTGTAAGGTTGTTTAATACCCCAAAAAAGCGGTGTGGGCAGCGCAGCTACGCGTGACATTGTGGATAAGCTGAGAGCATAGCATGACATACAGGCACATTCAACCCGCACAAGCCACACTTTGACCCCATATAAATTGAGCAAGAAAACCAACGAGATGCATGGGGAGAGCGAGTACATACTTACTCAGATATACATCAGCTCTTCTTGCTTTTATAGCCAGCAGGGGAGGTCCTCTGATAGAGTCGGTGGGCTTGCCGATAAAATAATGTATTTTAGCGCTAATTTTGGAATTATGTACTTTAATGTGAGCATATAGAAGTCAGCATGCGGATTTGAAAAAAAAAACGTTTTAATCGTGGGGTGGTTATTGTTCAATAAGCCATAAAATTTGAAGAAGTACCAAACAAAAATTCACTCAACACTATTTCAATGCCCACCAAGAAGGGTGTTCATTATTTCAACATCCTTTTTCCCACAAGGGTGTAAAGCTACAAATTAGGGTGTTGGAAACTAACAAAAGGGTGTAAAAGTTTGCCAATAAAGAAACAAAGTGTAAAAGACCTCCAACTTTGGAGGTACTTATTTATAACGTTTACACGGGTGGACTGAACATTTTCTACAACGGGGGGGATGTTTTGTATCTCACGAATGTTTAAAACAATATGAATTGGTCAATTTATTACCAGCGGAGCTGTTGAACCTTGAGCTAGGTTCGGTGGCGTTAGCAAAAAATACCAAGAAAAGAACTGTGCCACTTGTAAAAGGTGCACCACTGGCAGATAGGTACTGTAAAGTGAAGCCGGCTTCTAGCCTGTTCGAGTGTGAGCAAAGGGCGCATGCGTGACACTGAACAGCCGCATTAAACTTGCTACCTAGCACTTAATAGCAAGAACATGAAAACTACAAAACTAGCAGACTAGCAACCTAGAAAACTCAAACCGGAAGAACTGGTAACCCACTCCCTGTTTTTGCAACTGAACACCTTTTTACACCTTTTCGCACCTACGTCAAGGTTTAGCGGTCGGCACACCTCGTCAAAAAGAGGTGCACCAGCCCAGAATTAGGGTATTTAACAGAAAACAGCTTTCGACTGCGAGTGTGAGACAAGGCGATGACTATCGCAAGCACCCTTAGTTCCACTGACTACACCTTTGGCAAAAGGGTGACTAACTAGCTTTTAGTTACTAATTTAAAGTCAAAACTTTCACTGATAGGGCAAGGCTGAGAATTGACTGTCGACGTAGTTTCCCACTTTGGGTGCTGCGATGGGGCACATGAACAGCCCAAATTTCTGTAAACTTTGACATCCTCAGCTTAGCCTAGCTTAGCAAGAACATCGCAAAACCTAACAAAACGTAGCGAAGACTAGCAAAACCTAGAAAAACTTAGCAACACCGGAAGAAGCTAGGTACACCCCCAGCCCCACTGTTTTTTTTTTTTGCAACTGAACACCTATTTTACACCATTTCGACACCCTACCGAAAATCGAGGGTGTTGCTGTCGGTCAACACCCTTTTCGCCACACAAAAAGAGCGTGAAGCTACAAATTAGGGTGTCGGAACCTAATAAAAATGGCGTAATGACTTCGAAACACCCTTATTCCACCTATACTACACCTTTTTTAGGCAATAAGGGTGCAAAAAGTTTAGCGTGTGTATATAGTCTTTTTAGTTTTAGAAGTTCAAATTGGCATTTGAAGTGCCAGAGCTAAACTTGGGACATGAGGCGCAATCGTTGCCGACGATCATTGCAGACGAACAGTTTTTCTTTGCTTTTGAACATTTCTTACGAGGTGGAGAGGAGAGTATGAGGAGATGTCCTGTACCTGGCAGTGCAATCACACGTGCATGCGTGGCTTTACCCCTTTCAGTCACGAATTATTATATTCACTGCAGAAAAATTCCATACTTGGAGGTTTAGCAGTGTCAAGTGGCGAGAGGTAAGAAAAAAAGGTTCAGTCTCTCTAAAATGCTTGTTACGCAAATGGCGTCGTGTCCTCTTACGGACACACCATTACTCAATCCGGCTTTTCCCTATAAAAATAATAAATATCCTGAGGCAGTTTACAAACAAGGAGGCGAAATAATAATTTCTGCACATAAAAGAGGTGTTTTTAGCCTTTATAGATGGTTTACGCCACAGTAAAAGAGAACTTATGACGGCAACACACCGGAGCTCCTACAAAACTTGGTGGCGTCCATTTTGAAACGATGTTAAGAAAAAGGGTGTAATAACCTCCCAACGCCTTTTTTCCACTTATGTTACACACTTTTTGTTCAGAAAGAGTGTGAAATAGTTTAGGGTGTAGGTGCGCCTGTACACTAACAGTTCACTCGCTCATTTAGCACGAATAAAATGCATGATATGACAAAAACAGAGCGGCTAGAGAAAAGCAGCGGAGGCCTTCGGAAGCTCCCTCTCAGGAGCAATTACTCTCTACTGACTCGTGCGTACGTAATCAATCAAGGCAGCGCTTCCCCACCCTACTCTCTTATTCATTCCCTTTGTGTGCATCCGCGGCTACGGTAGGAGCTGGGAACAATTTTCCAGTAGCGCGCTGCGTACCAAGTCGTTTTATTTGCGAAGACAACAGGTGCACATCTTCCTAGGCCGCACCCTCTGTACTTTGCTCTCCGGCAATCCTACCATGCAAGTCCTAGACATTTCATCGTTCAGTAAAAGTGAAAATATGCCTACAAACTTGCATTTGTAAGAGAAAACGGTTTATAAAAGAAGGAATGAGTGACATGCAAGTGGGGTAAAGAACGAAAGAAGAGAGGGACCGTGCAGCAAAGATGGCTTGTCATAGGGCTCTTTTATTCTACTCAAATTTTGCACCCCGCTGCGACGGACAGGGAAACCCCGGAACAGACAGTCGTTTCTTTTTTGTTTCAAGCAGTCCTCCAGAGACGGCAGCCTTCCCTCTTGAACCTTTCTTTTCAGTCTCTCGAAAGAGTCTCGGGTCCAGGATGTCGAAGTGAAAAAAATACGTAACTGAACGAAAAGCTGCATCGCTCGAAACTCGCAGAAGAGGAGCACAAACTGCACAACAATAAGAAAGAAAAAAAACGCAGAGCTAAGAGCGTAAAAAATAAGAATGAGAAGACTACAGTAAGGGAGGAAAGCCGCCGCGTAGGCAGAGTTGTAGGAATGATATAACTGAGAGTAATTGACCGCTGAGTGGCGTCGGGAAGGAGGACAACGGGGTTCGCCGTCATTTTTCCCGTGACTGCGGGCTAGAGAACCTTAGTCAACTCCTCTCTCTTCGGGCGCATTCCCGGCGGGCACTTCGTTTGTTACAGGCATACCGTCAGGAAGTCCGTCCACCCTCCCTTCCCTGCCATTCTACGTAACTCGCCTGCGGGGCCGTTCATTAATGCAGGAAGCTGGAAGCTCCCGCAGCGACGAGTAGGCGGGATACGCAGACCCGGCGGCATTGATTGCCTCAGCGGGGTCCGTGAGCGTGAATATATCAGGACCTACGCTAGGAAAACGGGCATGGCCCGCCGTGATCAAACAGAGAGCTCCATGACAAGAGCTTTAGCTCGAACTAGAATGAACGGCAAGGATGCAATGAACTATGCATGTTCTCTGGGAGTCTGTGAGACAAGCGCGTAGCCCCTGACCACTACAGCTTGATACATTCTAGTTGGTCCAGGTACTGACACATATTAGCCATACCAGCCAGTTATCATGTCAAATTAAAGATGACGGTCAGCTTAAGAGGTTCGAAATATTCCGTCTATACATTTATACCCCAACGCAGTAACGATCCTAATTAGATATGAGCTAAATTTATATTTAAAAATGTATTGACAGATATGTTGGCGGATCTCATGCCTCCCCCTCAGACTCAGGGGCTCAGCTTTATGGGAACTCCGTGCTGCGGCTTTCGATGCTCGCAAAGCAGCGTTCCTCACACGCCTCTCGCACGCCATGCCAACCATGTTTTACGCTTCTGACCATCTCACTGGGCCCGCTTGCTTGGTTTCAGCAGAACTGGCTGCCTGTCACTCCTTTTGTTGTACGCCAGTATGGGCATTTCGCGGCATCATCCCCCAATTTCAACCTCTTTTGCCGTCTATTCAGCCTTGCACTCTCTGGGAACTCGACTTTACAACGTGCGCAAGCGGTGACGGGGCGCCGTCGAGTCGTCATGCGACGAGCGTTTCGGTTGAACAGAAAGAGCCGCGCTTCGACTTGCCGTCTTCCTAGCCACACTACAGTTCATTTCACAAGCTACGTGCAGCACTGTGGATGCTACACGGTTCCCAATCAATTCCCCCGACAAGTGTATCGAACTCAGCATGGCATCTACGGAGGGCGGTTGCAGAAAAGAAACTAATGGTGGTATTCGTTGAAAAGTTTAGCTGTCAATTTTTTCGCTTGGTAACACTGGAAACGGCCACAGACATGGCCGATGTGCCACGGACATTGCGCGGCTGGGGCCACTGCAGCCGCACGCTGAAGAAAAAAAACGCCGGCATGCGTTGTCTGCTCCGTTTCAACCGGATTCTCAACGGTGGTGTCAACAGAGACGTTTTTAATCGCACTCATATTGGACTCGAGGCAATAGTTTGCATACGGTTAGGTGGAGTTTGTTAACGTGCAACACAGTCATGTACTTAGTACGGACAAGTACCGTCATCCCGCAGAGCCCGACGTAACGAGTGACGGCGCACTCACACGGTTGCCTGCATGCGCGCCTCGCTTAGTGAATACAAGCAATAGGTGTCGGCGGGTCCTTCGGAGGGTATTTTCTTCCTCCTGTTAAGAAGTTAAAGCCAAGTCGGTTTATCTCGTGGCTTGGACACTTATCCGGGCACCTTTTGAAATGCACTATAGGCATGGACTGGGCTCGAGTATAAAAGCGTCCTCAACATAATCCTTTTTGTAGGGTTTGGCTGTACTCCGCGGGGGCCAGCTGTCATCTTCGGATCCAGACAGGATCGGCAGGGGTGGCACTCTTGGTCCAAGGCTCCAATGGCCTCTGCTGCACTGAGTGCCCGCTGCAGCAGACCTGTGTGGTCTTCGCAGAGGTCGCTGACCAGCAGTGACTGCCTTGGCTCCACAGGAGGGTTTCCGCTTTTGGGGGCAGCAGATGTGTTGTGGCATTCATTTGCAGTGTGGCAAAGTGTGCGTTCAGACTGAACCACGGAAATGCGTCTGCACATATGTCGGCAGCAGTGTGAACGCAACGCCACCGCAACAAATTCCGCCATGGCTCGGATTACGTCAGCCCTTCGTGTATACGCCCTGTCATTACTTATTCTTCTGTTGCTCTTTGTCAGCAGATCCGCGGCGAAATTTCGACCAAATGCACCATTCATTGCACACGCAATAATATCGTACACTTTCTGGCAGGCTTCAAATCATGACAGTATTCATGGCAGACTATAAACCAGAAAGGACGATATAAGGACGGAAGACAATGCCTTGTGTACTTCCCAACTTCCCTGGACAGAGGTGCAGCGTCTCATAACTCCTCCGGCCTGTGGCTCCAGATAGGGCAGCTATACCACTCAAGAGTTTCACGCCTTGAATACCACGCATTTAGTTGACTCCCTCCCCCTTTCGTGGGCACAAAATAGCTTAGGACACATACGCATGTCAAATTTTTTAGATCAACCGTGCAAATCTGGCGTCAAATCTCCCGCTGCGATGCCCTAGAAAAGTACCCAATTTGTTTCGCGTGCTTTAGCGCGTGACTGCTCTGGAGGGAGTGCAATTCCCACAAGGCGTCAGTGGACAAACGCCCATGCGAATGTATGAAGTGAGTGGTAGGGGGAAAGGAACACCTTCTAGACACGAGAGAAGCCGCCACATCACATGCTTGTTGTAATTCTAAAGTAAAACAATCGGAATATCGTGTAATACTTCAGTGTAATTTTTTTCTAACTGCAAACGTTGGGAAGAATCAGAAGCGTTCTGTTCACTAAAATAAAATCAGGCGCTGAAGCGGCCATTTTCTTCTCTATAGGGCGTCCACGCTCACTGGAGCGCTTGTCCCTGGTCGGGGAGATAAGCGTCCCGGTTATTGTAAGGTGGACAGGCCCGGACCTGAAATAGGGAGAAATGGAAATTGCATATCCTGGAACGTCCACTTGACAGCGAGCTTAACGCCGGGAGAATCTCTTCAGAACTCCACTCGTATTTCTTTGTGTGCAGGGCGGTCGTACTAGTCCCGCAACTGAAATGCGGCACGAACTATAGAAGGGAGTTTTTAACCGACGGGAGTCGACTGCGGTGACCCTTTGAGCGCCACGTAGTCCCACGGACGCTTGTGTAGGATATTGAAGAACGTAAGACAGTTATAGAACTAGGCGGAGATATCGAAGGCAGTTGGCAGTAGGAGTTTGTGCGGTGGCAATGCCGGCGTCTGCGTTCGCGTTGTCTGTAGTGTAGAAACGGCAACTGAATTCTCATTGGCTTCGCATTTATGCATCCACGAAATAAATGTGCAATTTGTGAAATTAGTACCTGTAATCGTTATAACAGTGCACATGTATGCTTTATTGATGCGCTCAGAATCAACAAAGAAGAATATCAAAATATAAAAAAAAAGTTCAGACACCCCTAAGCACTCCTCAAGTGTTCTGACCGCGACAGCATTAATGTCCAATTGAACAACACGGATTTTTCACTACCACCCTGCACTCTGGAACGGCCTCGTCCTCTTGCCAGCTTGCGAAGATATGCTTCGTTGTCCGCTTCCGCTCTCCTTACGGTTCTTACCAGCGCTTGTGGACATTTTGAAGCTGCTTGGAAGTAGAAAGCGTCACCGTCCAGTTAACATTGAAGTGTCTCAAATGAAGGTACACAGACGTTGCAGTGAGATAAAGTTTCTCTTTCTAAGGACTAAAAAGCACTTTTTTTCAATAAGCCAAATCTATTTATCTCCCTGAAAGGACAGAAAGCGGACAGTTGAGAGACTGCTTTTTGTGGTTAGAACTTCGCATGTATCAGGTAGAACGAAAATACATCTTTGACCGCGACGATCGCATGTCAAACATTCTCAGTACCAGCAGCGTGGTTATTTGCTTGGAAATGAGGTAAACTACTAATGATATGCTATTAAGCAGCGTAAGAAATGTAAAATATGTGTTTCTGACACAGCTAAGGCAAGGCGATAACGAAATATTGTAAAACTGGCAACCTTACTCTGGTAGAAGACACAAGCTGATAACCTCACAATTAATTTAATGCCTTCCATAACTAACAAGTTGAACTAAGAGCTTTCTTTATATCGGTCGCTTTATTTCTCTAAAATTTCTAAAAATACCCATAATTATTTGTCTTTGTTCACTGGGAATTGCTATTCAACTGTTGAACGGACAAAAAAACCTGTGTTGAATCTGGCCTCCTTTTTCCAAGTTAAAACAAGAATAATGGAATACATTTTTAGTTTTTTCTAGTATACTCCTTTATTGCGTACCATTTTGTAGAAATATCGAGAAAATAGATGAGCATTTTTTTAATTGACGTCGAAAGGTAGCCCTTTGTTACAGATTTTGATATTTCGGTGTAATTGACTAAACAGTATTTTAAAGAGTTTGCTTCCTAGAGCAATGAGCAGGGTGCGAAAGGTTCAGCAGTCCCTGGTAAACAACCCTAATAGACTAGACAGCTTAGCCTCTAGTCCGATCTGTAAAAAAAAGGTTTTAGAAGGGCCATTTTGGAGCAGTATTGCTCTCGCTACTGATTTGTGAAGTATTTTGTAAAAAAGATAAGTGTAACAAATTAATTTTTCTGAAATTCTAGCAGCAAAGTTTGCAAATATTTGCTAAAAATTACGAGGATTTAGAAACATTTTTGCTTTGTTTTACAGGTCCCCAAATTTGCCACACCATGCAATGTGGAAAGTAGCCGTGCCTGATCGCACCGTTATTACTTTTTCACTAAGCCAGCAGCAGCGTTTCTCAATAAAATAATGCCAGTCTCATGGTGAGGATACAGTGCTCTATATAATTGCTCTAAAGTTTCTTCCCAAAAAAAATGGTCATAGCACCGCTTTGGCCGTCCTTATTTTAACACACCGATCAGAGCAAAAAAATGATTCCTCCGTAGACAATTCTCCCAATTTCCGTGCCATTTTGACTGTACGAAAGAACCTGAGCAGCGCCGGAAAGCCACCTCCAACTTCAAGGTGAGTCTCCTAGGTAAAGTGATGTGCATTCAGTTTTCGGTTTACGAACAAAGGCACCAAACTTGTTTGGCTGAAATCTCACGGAAAGATGGCACCACGATGCATCGTGAGAGGCAGTTCTTTGTTACTACAAACCATGAAGAATCTGGAAATATACCTTCAGGGTGGATGGTGTCTACCAAAACGCCTATAATTGGAGCTGATGATTATTTTTGCGCACACATGATCGTTCGGTCCGATCGTCTGGTTACGTGCCATCCACCAAGCATCATCATCTTCTTCATCATCAAGACAGAACGCGGTAGCAGATCGTTCCGTTTAAAAAGTTTTGCCTTAAACATCTGATCTCTCTCTCTCCTCTCCGTGTCAGCAAAGACATAATTGCACCAGCTACTTGAAGCAGCAGTGATCGTCAAAGAGATCTCCAGAAGTCTGACGGTCCTGCCCGTTATGCTTCTTAGTTAATCAGTGAAACTAGAGCCTGAAAACGAACATCGAATAATCGCTGCAAGGAATGTGGTATCAACCCATACCATGCGGCGACGAAAGGGCAGAGGTTGCTCGCTCTGAGGTTTCAGAAGTTTACTGAGTTTGACAGAAACCGAAGCCGATCAGAAGCATCTTAAGGCTCACGTACATGAACCTCGAATACTCCGTCTTGCTCTTCCTTCTTTGTTTTTAAACTGCCGCAACTACAACACGCACTAAAAGCTTCAAGGAAAGCAAATGTGCTTTCGCGTACGTACCCGGTTCGTTAAACGAAGCCAGAATAAATGTTTGCATTTGGAAAGCCGAATTGTGGTTATATTAATCTTATCCCCGAGGCGTTGTAAGTGCAGCGCCAGCGGCAGCTCCACGCAACTTCGACGACTGAAGCTAAACAAGGTTATCCCTCAGGGGCAAATGTGCGGTAGTAGTTTCTACAGCCTTGCCCGAAATAATAGTGGAGACTGCGTGCCACATAATGTATGCTTGTCACGCGGTTCTCTTACATCCCCACTGCACAGTATAGGACAGAAAATAAACTCCAGATCGTCAGGTGTACATTGTTGATTCACCCCATATCCCTCCTACCATAAAGATGAAGAGCCTTTTATGTACCTCGAGCTACGCCCCGTGTACGCTGTGGCGAAGACCTGCGGTGCTTATTAAGTAACCACCAACTTTATGTGCCCTGCTTATTCGAAATACCAGCAATAATTTGGCCGAAACTTCAGGACAATCATTTTTCTGTAATTACAGATCATCGTCGCCGGTCGGGTATACTCGACGACGTTCTTGAAGAACCGTCATACATATTTATAATCTCCCAGTTTTTCCAAACCTATTTTTTGAAGTCTTAAGCAAATGATTTTGGTAGCGTAAACCGGAATGAGGAGCGTCACAGTAACTGCGAACGGGCTCTGTTTTTTGCAACTAAAGGTTACACTTTCGCAGCTAGAAACTACTTGTGAAATTTCGTTAGCTCAAAACATCGCATGTTAGCCGCCCGGCAAGAAAAGAGCGACGGAAGCCAGGCAGAAAACCTTCACTCCCACGAGGCTGTAAGCCAACGCGGAGCCACGTGATTCATCGCTAGTCTAGAAATTACAGGCCACCAGACCCCGCGCACGTGGCCAATCGGGACGACGACAGCCCGACGCGAGAACCACGACTCGCACGCGGCAGTCAACGTCACTCTCCGCCGGCGCGGGTTTCCCGGGTGAATCGTCTGTTTCGACAGAGTAATTAGATTGGAACGCTTGCTCACCGAGTATTTGTCTCTCGGATTGTATTAAGCTATTCTATCGTGCGAAAAAAGTGCAATATTGGGGGCTTTTTCTAGGTATGTTTGTATTAAGGGGACCCTACAACACTGTTTGAGCTTTTTTTTTAAAATCATCAGTGCTTTCCGAATGAAGTCAACAAGCGCATGCAATATTTAAACTGGCGCGACAGGAAAGCACTGCAGCTAAATATTACTGATGCACACTCATCCAATAACTCGCAAACTAGCTCAAAAGATTTTTTCACAGCACAGCTGGGCATTCCATACGATGAAAAAATAATAAGAAAACGACGAGCACCCGTGCCCACGAGGGGCATTGACCACGAATCGGGAGTAAGGAGGACCAATGCTCCCGCCACACAAAACTGTAAATTAGAAACTTAGGCATTTTAACGAAGACACAGCATATAATCACGAGCCAGAATAATTAAATATAAACTTAAGCGTTTTAACGAAGACAGAGCATATATTCGCGAGAGAGAATTGATAACAAATTCTGAAGTTGGAACAAAAGAATTCACTTTTTTGAACTGGAAAAGAATACAAAAAAACTCCCACCTCCCCTGGCGGGAACCCCTGTGTAGATGCGACGCATAGGCGGAGCGGCGAAGGGACCGCGTTTTATAGCGCGCATAACGTTGAGGGGACTGCGTAAGCCGGTCCCAGTCGATGACGACGTTGGCGTACTTGTAAAGCGGCGTGGACTCTAGGTGTTTGAGCCAAGCGTGGATGTTGCTTCGCCGGAGAACGGCACACCGGTTATATGCGCAGCGCGCCCGAAGGAGAGGAAACCGCGGAAGAGAGAGTACTGCACATGAGCCGGCCCCAGCGCGTCTGCCGCGGCTATGACGCAACGTGCCGCGGCTATGACGCAACACAATCCAACACAAGCCACTTTAATCCAATCATTCTCAATCCAATCCAAGCCAAGCCAAGCCAATCCAATCGGATCCAACCCAATGCCCCTCGCGAGAGAGTGTTCGCTATCGGAGAGGAGAGGGGGTGAGCGGCGGAGAGCGCAGCTGGCGCGGCGAGGAGAATGGGGGAGGGGTGGACAACGCCGCCTCCGCCGCCGCTGACGACGACGACGACGACGCCGGAGGGACAAGGCGAGTGAATGAGATGCTCTGCATCTAAAAGCTAACAGGGCAGGTGCCTAGACTCAGATACGTATTTGGACTTGTGCGTTGGCTTGCACCACGTGAGGTACTCGCAAAAGGAGGAGGAATAACTTTATTTATGGAGCCTTAGGTGCTGCTGCTGGGCACCGCCTGTTGGGGTTTCCCTCAAGCACGCCAGGCCCTTCACTGGCCAGCGAGCCCCACGAGCTACGTATTGGCTGGGGTCGGAATTAGGTCACGACACCCACGCTCGTAAGGGACGGGACTGGCCGAACGGGAGGGTTGTTGCACGCCGTACCAACGTCATCGCCGGCGGGATCCGGGGAATCGTCTGTTTCGCAAGAATGATTGGAACGCTTGTCCGAGTTTTGCTCTCGGTTGTTAAGGTACACTTGCAAGAAGTAGGATATTGGGGGGTTTTTTGGTATGTTTGTATTAAGGGACCTACCTTGTTTAGATAGGTGTGGGTGGGCTCTGTGTTTTGGCCCGAACCGGTCAAAGGCGCATGCAATATTTCTGGGCGTGGGCTTGAGGAAATATCTTGATTTGCACCCTCTCGGAAACGCCATGCTCATTTTCGGCGCGGCTGGGCCATTTCATACGATGAAAATAGAAGAAAACCAGCAATCTGTGTCAGGGATTGACCACGAAGGAAAAAAGGGCCAACTCCCGCCAGCGGACTGGAAAGATTCGAAACTTAGGGGGTTTTTGCGAACGTAGGAGGGAGTGAGGTAGTAATCGTTGTATCACAGCTCTTGACGTAGTTAGAGTCAGAATAAGCGCGTCTAGCCTTTGATTCTTTTCGCCGTTTGGCGCAGGACAGAGAAATGTATATGCGTCCGCCCGCAGTTGGTAAGATTCGAAGTCCGGTAAAAAGAATTATTTTTTAACTGGAAGAGAGGGTGCTGACAGTTGTTGAGGCGAGACTGGACGTATTAGGTTGCGCGTGGCTTGGGGCAGAGGGGACTTTCCGAGGACGCGGACGCTAAAAAATGAGTAAAGAAATGTCTGCATTTTACTAAGCGCACGTCGTCAGAAAAGCTTTAACAGCGTCGCCGACAAAGACTGTCGTCTGCTCGTGACGTCACTGCTTGGCGCTGCTAGGGACAACCACCTGCGCCCCAAAACGGCGCCGCGGAGGCGGTAGCTCAGAACTCTCTCCGACTCTGTACCGCGCACGTACATGCAGGAAAATCCGGACGTCAAAAAAAAGGCGGCTTATCAGGAAGCGCAACACCCCGCCAAGCGAAACTGCGATCACCCAGAAGAACAAGAAGAAGAAGAAGAATAAGTGCAGGTCGGAACGGCGAGGAAGCGCTCGACCAAGACTTTCCGGTAGCGTACGATGAAGTATACGAAGACTAAAGTCGGCACTGCACAAATAAAGCACTGATATCCTTTACTTTGCGTTTGATTGGGTCTCCTGCTGATGAGCAGCATATATTTATACACATGGTAAATGTTCTCAGTGACTTACACGGCGCTCGTCGAGTTTTTCTTAGTCAGGTGAACATAGCTCTGCTGTGACATCGGGCATGCACCGTTGTAAAACGTGGCTTTGACTTTTTCTCTCTTTGTCGGCCCAGACATAGTGTCCGCGCTTTAATGACGTCATTCGAGCGATATCGTGAAAATTTGTTTCAGCAACCAACACGTTCAATTGCAAGCCCCGCGAGCTCATTTGAACTACCAAGCCATTTTCTGCAAACACTGCGTGAAGCCGAATCGCAGTTACAGTTCCTGTCTTTAAAGCATGGCTGAAAACGATTTCGTGTTCACACTGCGAATGATCGAAAAAAAGTCATGCATTTAGCATTTCTTCTAATTCAAAGGAAGAAGGGTCGCCCAGTTCACCTTGGCGTGATGAAACTGTCCGCTGATCTCCTCAGTTCGAAGAAAGGGCGGCAGTGCTGCCTTCAAGGTAAGAAACACACGCTCACGTCATCTCGAATATTGGTAACGCGAACTCTTTGGCCGGTTCTACGCACTCACTCTGATAGTATTCATACCCGCGGCTTAATGGGCAGATTGACAAGTCGGAAAAAAATGAACGACAGAAAAGGCGACGATGCGACCGAGATGAAAAAATGGGGCTCGAAGGAAAGACCGTGCCTGTTCGATTTCAATAAAGTAGATATTTTTCTGCATGGCGAGTATACGTA
Organism: Haemaphysalis longicornis; assembly: GCA_013339765.2. Lineage (NCBI taxonomy): Eukaryota > Metazoa > Arthropoda > Arachnida > Ixodida > Ixodidae > Haemaphysalis > Haemaphysalis longicornis. The sequence goes on from CM023450.1 coordinate 145,145,208, forward strand.
CGCGTATAGCGGTTGCGATAAGAATAGTCAATCCTACATAACCGGCTACGACTCGTCCACTTCATTCTGCTCCTATATAGAAGAGAAGCAACGAACAACTGTGAGTGCTCGTACTACATCGAGCGATTGCGTCTGTGAGGCGCACACGTGGATCGAACTTGACGTGAGTTGGGGTGTTGTTAGTCGTCCTTATAGAGTTCTCGGCGCGTGGGGATGCATTGAAAGCGCCAACAACCTCGTTCCCTGCCCGATGATTGAGGAGCCATTCGGCACGGCCTAGGTATACTGGACAACAGTTGCCCTCGCTGAATACGTGCCTGCGTTCACTGAGTTCCTTTGCGGCGAGGTATAGTCACTGTAAAAGCCAAGCACGCCACCTAACTTCCTGTGGAGTTTGCAGGCTTTTCCATAGGTTCCAAGTCTCGAGGTGCTCGCACTTGTATGCTTCTCACGTTCTTGCAGGCCTCCCTGTCATGGACTGAATCCTCAAGAGGAGGTCTACGGTGCGTTTGGGTGCAATATTTCGGAAGCGGATTCACGGCAAGTCTTATTCGCTTTTTTGCTACCACTCTTTTACGCTATCATACCGTGGCGCAAAAAACCTTCAGTACAAACTTCATCAGTATACTAAACTTTTAGCATTGATTCTGGGACTAGCCTGGTGCTGCGGCTTAGGCAGGGAATCTTTTTATTTACAGCTAAAGTATTTATTTGTTGTACGAACAGTCTGACAATACTGCGCTCGCGAAACTTTCACCCAACCGTCAATAGCTTTTCCCGCCAAAAATGGGCCCTAGTGATGGGAGAGGATGGTGAAAGAGATCGAAGCAGAAAAGTGTACGGCGCACGGCTGTCATCACCCGAACTTCATGATTTGCCAATTATACCCTGCAGGAGAAATATGTCGAACAGCAAAAATATTATATTGACAACCTCACAATGCTGGGGCACTAAAGGGGCTTAAAACAGAGATGAGCTGGAAAAAGAACTGGTCCGTGCAGTAAGTAATCAGTTTTCGATGTCTATTCGGCTGCTCGCAATTTTATGGAGCCACCCATAACCTCAAAAGGAAGGGCATCACCGGAAAACTCAATGTGTACTCAAGCTAGTACGAAAATACCAAAGCGCGCGCGTGCACACAGGCACAACAAACACGCACGCACACACACTCTTGCACGCCCGCATCGCGCGTACACACACACACGCACCACACCAAAATGCCCAAGCCCATAAGCTCCCACATACACACTCAAAGGCATTAACACTGATTTTAATCTACCCCTCCTAAATATTCACCTACAGGCTATATTCGGTGTCGGTAGGCAAGCTTGCAGTTAAGTCACGCAATAAAAATACATATTCGGCAAGTGACATTCTCTACGAGCTAGGAACCACTCTTCCACGCAAACGCGCCACGCAATTGACAATGTATTCCCAGCACGTGCCACAGTTCCGTTCCTCGTCACACTTACATTGCCAACAGCACTCATCCTCCTCCGTGCCTATCTGGCCGTCGCCTAAGGAACGCGCGGGACCACAACCCCTTCTAAACTAGGAAAATAAAGTCTTTTCCCTCACTCACTCCCTAAGAAAACAGAGGCACGCGCCAGCGGAAAGCAATAACAACGCAACTATAAACCCATGTATACGGCGAAAACGTTGCTGTGCGGTGGGAGGGTTATATTTACGGCTCGGCCGAAAAACACTCGCCTCAGTCCAAGTGAATCCACGAACATTCAATAAGGACGGCCCCAAGAACCGGGGTTGCAAAGCTGCAGTAGGACCAAGTGCGCGTGCCCCTGACATCCCAATAAGCAGCGGCCCCTTGAACTCCAAGTGTGCCGCGTGGCCAATCGATACGAAGTCGCCGCTGAAATTGAGTGTAGTGAGTGAATGGACGCAGAAGAGAGTTCGAACGGAACTTCAGAAGGGAAGACAACGAAAGTAGCAAAGATAGGCGCAGACTTCAGACTTCGCTGGTTTACTCCCACCACTCGACGGCAAAAGAGCGAGAGAACCGCTGATTGAAGGGTCTTGTGCTGTGCTGTGTGAGCGCGACAAGCTGAGCTTCACTGCGGACTGCTTGTGATTTGAAGGCAGTCGGAGACCGTAAAACTGAAACGATCTGCATTGGGTCTATCAGATAGGCTGCTCTATATGGAGACTTTTAGCTAATTTATATAAGGTACATGGCTGGGGCAGTTGGTTTGTGATCTCGCAAAAATAAAACCAGTGGAAAGGACACAGAACAAATAGGAGAAAACCCACTGGTAGTCGCCAGGTTTACAAGTGTTGTTTTTTTTTATTTGAAGAAAACTTTCTCTACTAAATAAGTTTGTTTCTCCCGAATGGCGCTTCAGCAGATGGAACAATCTCTTCTTCATACTTCAGCTGAAACTCTGCACACTTTGATTCAAGTCGAACTGCCCTTAGCCTCTTAAACACAGCCCCGGTACGAGTGAGTTTTGTGCCCCATTCTGCGTAAGTGAGAGTCCCGTTATGTCGGGGATAGTGGATAGTGAGTTAGTGACAGCAGCGGCTCAACTACACTTCAGAGATCTCCGTCCAACTTTTGTGGAAGTTCTTGCTAACGAGGCGTGTTCATGAAACAAATGATTTTAGATCAGACATGGAAATAGGTATCAAATTGGGGGGGAGTGGGGTGTTAACGAGGTGCTCTCATGGGAGGCTGAAGAAAGAATGAAGGCCTTGAAAGAAATGCAAGCGGGCAAAGCACCTGGTGAGGGTCAGTATAACAACAGACCTCTTGAAGGAGGGCAGTAAATTTGTACTAGAAAACTGGCAAACCTGTATACGCAATGCCTAATGACCGCGAGAGTACCGGCATCGTGGAACGACGCGAACATCGTCCTAATACATTAGTAGGCGGTTATGAAGGACTTGAAAAATTACACGGCCGATCAGCTTACTTGTCAGTCGTCCACAAGGTACTTACCAAGGTTGTCGCTAACAGAATTTCTGCCATCCTAGATTTCCCGTCAACCTAATGAAAAGAAGGGTTTCGTAAAAGCTAGTCAAACACTGGCGCATATTCACACGATCAATAGGTAATAGAGAGTAGTGGCGGAGCAAACTGAACCCCTACATATAGCCTTCATAGACTATGAGAAAGCATTTGACTCGTTCGAAACCACAGCAGTCATTCGGGCATGCGGAATCGGGTTCAGATGAAGCATTATGTAAGAATACTAGAGGATATCTACAATGGGTCCACAGATACCATCATCCTCCATAATAGAGGCAGTAAAATACCATAAAGAAGGGCGTCAGCCAGGAGACACAATCTCTCCAATGTTATTCACAGAGTTTACAAGAAATATTCAAAACATTGGATTGGGAACAGGTGGGAGTAAGGGTTTAAGGAGAATACCTCAGTGATCTCACATCTGCTGATGACGTTGCCTTGCTAAGTAACACGGGGGACGGATTGCAAATCATGCTTACCGCACTGGACAAGCAGAGTAAAATCGTGGGTCTGAAAATTAATATGCAGAAAACTAAAGTAATGATAAATAACCTCGGGACAGCACAGCAGGTTTGAGGTAGGTGGCGAGGCAGTAGAAGTGGTAGCGAATATATCTACTTAGGCCAAGTTGTGACCCCGATCCCAACCATGAGGCAGAGATAATTAGAAGGATAAGAATGGGGTGGAGTGCATTCGGCAGGCATTTTTCAGATAATGAATGGCAGCCTACCATTGTCCCTTAAGAAGAAAGTGTACGACAGCAGCATTATACCAGTACTCAGCTACGAGGCAGAAACTTAGAGGCTCACTAAAAGGATTCAACTTAAATTGAGGACGACTCAGGGACCAATGGAACGGGAGATGGTAGGTGTAACATTAAGGGACAAGAAGAGAGCGGAGTGGGTCAGAGAACAAACGCGTGTTAAGGACATGTTAGTAGAAATTAAGAAGAAATGGACGTGGGCAGGGCATGTAATGCGAAGGCAAGAAAACCGTTGTTCATTAAGGGTAACACAGTGGATCCCTAGAGAAGGCAAGCGTGGCAGGGGGCGGCACAAAGTTAGAAGGGCAGATGAGATAAATAAGTTTGCGCGGATAAATTGGTCGCAATTAGCACAGGATCGAGATAATTGGAGATCTATTGGAGATGCCTTTGCCCCGCAGTGGGCGCAGACAGGCTGATGATGATGATGAACGCGGTGCTTCCCTGGTGTGTGTGTGACAGACTTTCATGTCTGCGGTCAGAGAGGGAGAGAGAGGAAACATCTTTAATTTCGAGCTTAATGGTGCAGGATGGTGAGAGCACCGGTTGGGGGGGGGTCGGTTGTCCGGGATGCCCTGGTCCTTACTGGCTGCTCGTGCCCTCTCAATCAGCATGCGCTGGGTCGAGAGGTCCGGGCTGGACAGCCGGTCCACCCACTGCTCGTACGTGGGACGGGGATTGTGTGTGAGGGATGGGGATTGTTGGCTCTCCCAGACCAGATGGTACAGGGTGCCTGGCTGGGGGCAAAAGTGGCAGGTACTATAATACTGGGTGGGGTAGATATGGTGGAGGAGGATGCAGTGCGGGTAGGAGTTGGTCTGTAGCCGGCGGAGTGTGGTCGCTTCGGCTCTTGAAAGGTGAGAGTTGGTTGGAGTGAGCCGTTGACGCTCGTGTCTGGAGGGAGAGAGTATGTCCGCGCAGCCATTCAGTGTGTGTGTTGGAGGGGGGCTTCTCCGTGTCTTGGCTCTCTTCGGAAATGGCCTGGACGGTGTGTGCTCGGGCAGCGGCGTGTGCCACCTCATTTCCGTCAAGAGACTCGCGTCCAGGGGCCCAAACGATATTGATGTCGGGAAGCTGCGGGATGGTATTAAGGATCTCGAGGGCGAAGGGTGATATGCGGCCGAGCTGGTAGTTGCGTCATGCTACTTGCGAGTCCGTAACGACTGTAACGTACTCTCTGTTTGTTGTGGCTGCTTATCGAACCGAATTCTGTCACCCACGTCACAGCTCGAGCCGAAATGAGGATCGATCAACCCTCTCTAGAATCAGGCGTTCGGCCCTCAAACTCTTCAAATTGGCACGTTAACACCGATGGTGGTTTTCAGGCATTCTATGACTCACAATATGCGTCGCCGGTTCTCGCTCGTCGCTTAAGTGCCGTCTCGGATGCACGCTTGGCGGATTCTGCATTACTATCGACACGCCGTCGACGATTGCACTCTTATGGCGTCCAGTTTGTGTAGTGTATTTATGTTTCACAAGCGCACTGACGAAATCACCTGAACACATGACCCAGGAAAGTTCTGTTGGCAAACATACCGCTTGGCTACGCTGTCTATCACCGGCCATTGCTTGTGTCCGTGGCTGAAAGCCTGATTCGTAAAATAAAAAAACGCAGCATGGACCGTCACGACGAGGTTGCAGGCACAATTCGACCCAGGGAAACGACAGCAGTAATTAATGCAAATGCTGATCCTCAGGTAAGAGAAGGGTTATGTGAAAAGCTACAGCTTCATAGATAGAGCTTGAACACGACCCCGCTGCCATTTGCGCCCTTCGAGTTAAGAATAAAGGTGTTCCCACGTCAATGGACTTCGTTAGAGGTAGGGCTGAGGCCACGCTGTTCATCATGATCTTTGCGCATGCAGCGCGGGACAAGCACATCTGTCCCCTAGGAGATAAAATACCGTTCCTCAACTTACCGAGAATATGCAGGTAGAACGCGCATGGTCATAACGCCGCTCTTCATGTTTGTGCGCCCCGGTAATGACACAGCTTGCATACGCTAATGCAGCCACTCTTTCCACGGTAAGCCTATCCAGTGTGATCCTTCCGGTATTGTGGGACCATATTACCCAGTGGGAGCCAAAAGCAGTCCTACTTGTCTTTCTGTCCCTACGCCCATCTTATATCGGTACGTAACGACCCCCGCGCTTGTCATTCCGGCAACTGGCTGAAGTCTGTAAAGAGCTTCCTGAGCTCCCGATTTCCTGAGCCAAAGTTGAAAAACGTAACTATTTAATTAGTGCAATAGTGGATCATTGCAGAAAAAAAACAGAGAAAAAAAATATAACAGGTCAAATCATACGAAACGAAAAGTCGCCCGATCTGGCGAAGTCCGGTAATTCGGCTATTGATGAAAACCCTGTCAACCATCCCTAGTCGTAGAAAAGCAAGAGAAATAAAAACATAGAAAAAATAAAAGATTGATCTTGAAGTAACGACGTCACGACGGTACAGCTAATCCAGCGCGCTCAGATGATTAACAAAAAAGAAAAAAGGAAAATGAAAATTCCTAAGCGAAATCACACAGGTACACCTAATCCAACACCTTCAAGTGCTTAACTCAAAAGCAAAAACACCAATATCAAATATCAAGGAAAAATAGCGTGAATATGCGAAACAAAAAGTTTTATCCAATCCAGGCCCACATGGAAATAACTGAGAAAGGGATGAACAAAGAAACGGCCGCTGTCTAAGTTGATGGCTTCATTAGATGGCACCATGAGAACGTAAGGTGAGTGAAAGTAAGAAGCTGCGTGAGAATGCTGACGCCTTGGTAGGCGACGCTCAATTTCTGCTAGCCTTATACGCAGCATTCACAGCTACCCCGTAGTCTGTATGGCTTCGGTGAGAGTGACTTCCAACGATCACTGACCAAAAATGGGGCGCGAAGCTTGCAGCCTCCGTATTCTTGGGCACCACTTTCGATTAACGCATAGGCTGCATAATTTAAACCATTCCAGGCCGCAGGACACGACCTCGCACCGGTGATTGCGGCATTGGAAGCTGCGTCGAGGCCCGGTATCGCCAAACACCGCTTAGAACATTATACCGTCCGGGCCGATTTACTCCGTACAACCAGCGCCTTCTCGGGTGGCCAGAGTGTAAGAAGAGGCACCCTGCACACGAACGTATGCCGTACGGACTGGATAAGGGCACTCCTTATCTAATTACAGACGCGGAGCCCGCAGCATTGCTCGATCGATTTACATTACATTCTGCCTGCCAGGCTCCTGAGAAAGCGCGCTAGATTGAAGGAAGCACGTTTCCGTATCAGTTGCCGGTATCCGGACGGCCGCCGGAATGCTCCTTCTCTGGTAACCCACGCCATCAAATAAAAGTTTTTTTCCAATAAGAAAAGTTTTTTTCTATCATAAAAGTCTTTTCCAAAAATAAGTTTTTTTTACAATCCAGAAATCCACTCCATCACACTCTACGGCGCGCATCGGACCATGCGCTCCGGCCCCTTTCGCCATGCTATGAGACTGCGCAGATTAAAAACGCCCCGCACCGCCCACACACACAACCTTCTATATTAGGTCTGACTGACAGCACGACCCACGCTTCGACTCTGAGAGATGCGAGTAAAAGAGTCAAGAAAACGCCAAAAATTAGAGCGAAGGAGAAAAGAAGACAGGGATTCATAATGTCATAAATAGAGACTATATATACAGTGTTTTGGGGGTTAGGTCAAATAGCCATATTAAAAAGAACTCTGAGTGAGTACGTCACGTGGCATTAAAAAGAAAGCAAGCTCTATACGTTGAGAAGTTGAAGCCCAGGAAGATTGTGAAGGTCGTTATTACTCTGCGAGCAGACCGAGCAAAGGCCTTATCGTGGAAGAGTCCCTGACAATGAAAAAAAAAAACGCAAGAACTGTCACAACAACCAAAAGGGAAAACCGGTCCAATTAAAGAAAGCAAGCGGGCGGAAGAAGTTTCTCTCAGAAGACTTCGGGCTGGGGTGGCTCTCCCACCTTCAGTCACCTGGACTACGGGAAGGAAAGAAGGGAGGTTAATACAGGGCATGAAAGGCAGGGAGGTTAACCAGGTTACAGTGTGGTTGGCTACTCTACGCATGGGAAGTGGCGAAGGAGGGATTTAAAGAGAAAGAAAGGGTATTGAAAAGACAGGGAATAGAGCTTGAGGAGCAAGAAGAGAAAAATTAAAGATAACTACAAAAACAAAACAATAGGCGATAATAAAGCCTAAACTGAAACGGTAAACTAACCAAATACAAATGACTATTATGCACAGTGTCCACAATCGTTCAGACAGGCCTGTGTCCTTTAAGAAACGAAGTAATGCTTTTGTGGCCTTTTGGGACTACGGACCGTCGCCAAAAGATAATTGTGGAGTTTAACGCTCCGACGCTTCACAGGCGATGAGGTGCGCCGAAGTGGCGGGCTCCGGATAAATTTTGACCACCCGGGGATCTTTAAAGGGACACTGAAGGGATATGTAAACATTGCGGATTACTAGCGCAAATTGTAGTCCGGAGTCCCCTGGCCATGTTTCGACCACTCTGGGCGCGTTTACGCGATTTTATTTAGTAGAAAAATTCATTCTAAAATGCTGTCCTCCTCTCTTTGCGCTCGCCCATTTTCTGTGGCGTTTTCGTGTGACGTCGGGAGGAGCCGAGCTCGCAATTGGCTGCGCTACTGCGCGGCTCCCCGGCCTTCAGACAGAGTAAGTGGGCCCAGCGTTTCGTCCGCCAGCCGCCGACGGGTCGTCGCAATTCGTTCGCTCAGTTGAAATGAAGCCAGGACACGTTTTGTGAATGGAAGAATGTGCCTTTCTTTAACTTGGTTAGTTTGTACACGTATCTAGCTCCAAGTCAAGGTCGCTTCACACAAGCGCTGCACAAGCGCACATGCGACGCTCCGCTGACTGGTACGCCAGATATAAGGCCTCTTGAAGGCGGGAGGAGAGTCAGCGAAGTCAATATAGGTATTAAGGAAATAAAATCAACTGATATTTTTACCGTACAGCGTAAAACTAGGGTGCGGGAAGCAATTTTGCGCTGGGCGAACAAGCACAGCGGCCAGCAGCACGACTACGCATCTGCGAACGCTTTTCGTCTGAGACGTGAGATATTGTGTAAACTTAAGGGATGCTTACTGCACGAGCGCAAAACAACAAATAGTACCAGGCTGCTTGGAATGCTAAAACTAAATAAAAGTGTAAACTGGTTACACATTATATACTTTATTTTTCCAAGGTCGGCAGCGCTCGTGAGGTGTCCCTCATATTGAAGGATGGCGTCTCGGTCGCTGATTTACCGCACATTATAGACATTTATGGGAGCCAGTGCCTTGTACTGGTCCCTGGCAGACCACCTCTTTGTCTGCGTTTTGCAACAGGATTGGGCACGTACGGCGGCAGTGTCGTACCCCACGGTGCACCGAGTGTCGTCGGTATGGCACACCCAAAAAACTCCGCAGAAAGAAGGGTGTGTCATGACATATGCGGACAAGCTCCGACAAGGTCACGAATTACCAACTGATGAAGATGTGTCCGCTCATGTCATGGATGTCAAGGAGGTGGTTAGTGGACGCATCGGGGGAAGTTAGCCAGCCAGTGTTTGTGGGGACCTCCCGAGGCTGTGGCCAACAAATCCTGCAGCGGGGAAGAGTGAGCAAGTGGAGCCCCATACGGTGCACCTGGTCAAGTGATGAGTGGATCGACAAGTGATGAGCAGGGGGAGCCGATTGGCATGGATTCCGCGACTCCCATTGAAGCCTTGGAGGAAGACCATGCTTCAGTACCACTGCCTGCCAGCGATGATGAGAGGAGCGACTTGTCTCCCGGTGACGTTGGGGGCGATGCTTCCGTTACTTGCCCCCATAGAGATTGCTTCATCATCTTGGGCGGATGCTGTGGCTTTGCCCTGACGACGTTCCGGGTGGGTAGCAGCGGGCCGATGAAAGGCCTGCTCCTGTGGATGGCTAGAAGGCATCCATCGCGGGCAGAAAGCAGGCGTCCACCGTACTGGACTCCTCCCGACGCTGCTGTTCTGGCTAGTGGTATTGTGCCGCTGGCTGGTTCCAAGAAGCCAGGAAGGTACTGTCATCCAAGGCCATCCGCAAGGGTGGTTATCTGGAGGTGACAAGGACACGTAAGATTCTCCCACAGTATGGCAAGTGTCACAGCACTACACGCTGCCACACTTAATGTGAGAGGCCTGAGAACAGGAGACGACAGTACCAGCTTTTGCGCCTCCTTAAACGGATGGGACGTGAGCATTGCGGCCATTCAGGAAACAAAGCTCTGTGGAGATGAGGACATATCGGCAGCATTAGAGCCCTTCTTAGAGCAGTATAGTGTTGTGTTAGCCACTCCGCAGGCTTGTCTGGGGGATGCTTTGTCTTCATCAGCAAGGGCATAGGGTTTTTTCTGTCTCTCGTGTAGCACCGATACTTCGGGGCGGTTTATTTGCTGTGACTTGTCATTGCAGGGTGTTGAGTGGCGTGTCATTTGCCTCTACGCCCCCGTGAACTGTCGTGAGCGTACGTCGTTTTTTCTGTCGGTTCGGGATTTCTACGTACGCAAAGAAAAGTCCTCCTCATGGGGGACTTCAATTGTGTATGTAATGTGCAGGATCGTTCTAGGCTTAGCGTGCAATATGGACCGCAGCTCAGCCACCTCTGGCTGATCCTAGTGCACGAGCAGGTCTTGTGATGTTGCGAGAGAGGAAAGGGAGTTCCGTGGCCACTTCACTCACTTTCAGTGTACCTCGAATGCACGCCTGTATCGAATTACATTTCTGCAGAAGAAGTTTCTGGAATTTCCGACTATACTGTGCGCCCTATTTTTTTCACCGACCACTGGTATGGTATCTGTTTACTTCGGTTAGCCAAAGCCGCGTGGTGTGCTGCCTCAGTGGGATCTATGGAAGCTCAATGTCTCCTTATTGGCCGATGAAATCTTTGCAGAAGTATTTCGGAGTGTTTACACAACACTTTTGCAATAGCTGAGCTTTCATTATATCAACAATGGGATCTTTTTAAGCAAGAGGTGCGAAACTCGGCTATAGAAGAGTCAGCTCGTCTTGCGTTTCTAAAACGCTTTCATGTTCGTGAACTTTCCCGTACACTGGTGGACCTTCATGAACTGGAGGCAGCAATGCCTGGATCAAGTATAGATGAATTGGCGTAACTAAAGGACAATTGCAGCAATATGTTACTGAAAATACCACGGTGCATTAATTCGGTCCAGAACACGAAGGTTTTTTGACAGTTATCCCACTCGCCGTTCGCTGTGTGATGAGCGCCAATCGGCTCTTGCAAAGGAGATAATTGAGATTAATTATAATGGTACTAGGTATACCGACTCAGCTGATATTGCCGGTGCATTCCATGCTCATTACAGCAGGTTATTTGGTGGGTCCAATGTCGTGGGTCAAGAGCGTGGCTTTCATTCTCTCATTGGGGCACTTCCAAGGCTTGCGGATGATGAGGTGCCGGGGTTTCCGGCCCTATTACACTGGAAGAGGTTAAGATTGCCATCTCTTCGCTTAAGACAAACAAGACCCCTGGACCGGATGGACTGAGCGGGGAATTTTATCAGAAGTTTTCTGATCCTCTGCTCCAGTCCTCTTGGACATATTCATAGCCGCATACGATCACGGTGTTTTGCCACCAACCTTTACTTAGGGCACACAGTGTTAATACCAAAAACTGCGGAATGAACACAAGCTGAGATCTGTAGAGGGCTATCGGCCAATCTCTCTCTGCAATGGTTGACTATAAAATATTCGCCAAAGTTTTATCTAACCGTCTTCAACAGGTAATTTCTAGTTTAGTTGGTTCTCACCAAACGTGCGGTATTCGGAACAGAAGTATTCAAACGAATATACATATTGCTCGTTCTATATTTGGAATGCGTGTCTGATTCGGTTGAACAGGTGGCCCTTATCAAATTGACCTTGCGAAAGCATTGATCGGGTGTCTCACGACTTTTTATTTTGCACTTTTGGAAGCGGCTAATGTAGGTGATGTGCTATATAGAGGCATTCAGCTTTGCTACAAGAATTGTACTACACAACTTGTCGTCAATCGCATTCCTCTCGAAGCCAGTTCAGATCAGGTCGTCTGTTAGACAGGGCTGTCCTCTATCGCCGCTACTGTTTCCACTGTACATAGAGGCTCTTTGCGTTAGCATACAAAAGAGCCAAAGAGTACGTTTTTTTCGTTAGCGTCATGTGAAGTTAAAGTTCTTGCGTATGCTGATGACATTGCCTATTTTTGTGCTGACAAGCGTAGTGTTCACGAAGCCCTTGTATTGACTAAGGAGTTTTGTGACGTGTCTGGAGCGGTCATGAATATGGAGAAAACTAAGGGGTTTTGGTTTGGCCTGTGGGGAACCAAACCTTCTAAATTTGCAGGTATTAATTGGGACAACACACCGCTTGAGTACCTTGGCGTGCCTTTGCACCAAATAAGGAACTCAGGACCACACTGGTCTTCAGCACTCACGCATGTCAAGCGTGCCTCGCAGGCATGGATGGGGCGAGAACTTTCTGTATTTGCCCGTGCGCAAGTCTGCAATGTCTTCTTGGTAGCAAAGCTTGTTTATGTGCTTCAGGTACTGCACTGTGCGCGGGCGAAAGTCCAGGCTCTACACAGAGTGATTTGCTACCTTCGTGTGGGGTGTCTGAATGGGAGCCAATGCGCAGAGATAATTTGGTGTTCGTTCTTCCTTTACGGTCTATGGTGTTGGGTTTAATGCATTGGTTGTGCACCAACTCTGTGTCTCGGTTTTTCTTCACAAGCCGCGGAGCATCCATTTTTACACGTACTGTAATTCAAGAGCGCATAAGTTACCATTTACCGTTTCTCTTTGTTTCTACGGGTGAGGTGAACCAAAAGAAGCCATGGGGTTTTCTAAAAGAAGTTGTGGATACTTTTCATTTCCTTACTGCGCGGTTTTCTCTGGAGTACCTGTTTAGTCTTTCAAGAACGGCTATGACGAACACTTTAATTCATAATCTATTCCCCGTGCCTCTTTATCGCCAGCCATACTTGCGGGACCATAAGAATAATGTTTTAGACCGTGTCAAGCGTATGTGCGTGCCGCCAAATGCCAAAACGTTTTTCTTTAAGCTTCATTCGCAAACGCTTCCAGTTAAAACATGGCTACGAGACAAAGGAATGTCGATCCCTTGGTCAGACAATTGCCGCTTGTGCAACCAACCAGAAACTATTGACCACTGTTTTGTGCTGTGCCGTGACGCGGTGTTTTTCTGGGACGTTTTGCAACGGACACTAAAAAAGGACATTGACATCACCCCATACACCATTCGCTTCTTGCCACTTGAGGACGTTAATCCGGCGCCATATGACGTTTTTGTACTCCTAGGTTTGTTTAGTTGTGGAAGTTCCGCAGGACTGATCGGCATGCTCTGAACCCCCCTAGGCCGAACAAGGTCATTTTTTCGGGAACAGGCGGCGTTGGTACGGAGCGTTATGGTGCGCAGAGTGATCCACCAGAGTGGCTGCATCTTTTGGATGCGTTGGTTTGCTTGCCTGAGTTTTGAATTGGGCGTGCCGACCTTTGTTATCACTGACGTGCTTACCCTTTGCTGTCTGTAGTGTTTATATTGGTGTCAATTATCGTGCCTGACTTCTCTCTTAAAATTTCCTGTATTAAAAAAAAACTCGCCCGTGGCCGAGTGGTTTGGCGCGCTAGGTATGTCACGCAAGTGTTTTGCAAGTCACAAGTTCGAATAGCCGCGGGTTGCGTGCTTTTTTATTTATAAGTAACTTTTTTTGTTTTCCGCGATGTTTTCTATACTGAGTCACTTTTTTTTGGGCCCCAAAGTTCCATTGCTCCACGAACTAGTACACAGAACGCGGCAGGCTGTCATGGCGCAGCCTGCGAGTTCTCGCTCGGCGTGCTGTTGCCATAAGCACCGACTGCTTGCGCGGCAGTGGGTACAGCGCCAGAATCATTAGACCCTGGCTGCGTGCGAACACGCTTTTTACGATACAGGCATGAGTGAGGCAAGCTCCAAATATGGGGAAAAGCGTATGGCATTTGAGCGTCTTCGGGACGCGGAGAGAGTTCATGCACTGCGAAGGCCCTCGGCTAGTGAATGCTATGATTCCAAGCCGTCCTGGGAGGCGTATCTTATGCATTTTACAGCCGACAACATGGCAGAGAATGCCCGTCCAACAACGCCGCTGGTTGGGTTTTACAGAACCGAAACCACAACCGAAACTTGTTTGATTGCTAAACCTTGGGCATCGCTCCAATCACGATGCCCCCCTCATCCCAACGTCACAGCTTTAGTGTGTGCGGCCGCCGCAAACCGCGCATGTAGTTTTTCTTCTTTCGCGCTTTGTAAAATAATTACCGATTGTCAACCGGATAAACGATGAAAAGTGTGTAATTTGAGCCAGTCTACGCAGTGCAAGCAAAAACGGGAGCTTGACAAATTCACTTCAGTGTCCCTTTAACGTACATCGAAATCTCGAACACACGGGTGTTTTTTTTTTTTTTTTGCTTTTTGCCTCCATCAGAAAAGCGGCCGCCGGGCCGGGATTCGAACTCGCGTCCACAAGGAGACCCAACAACATGTCCCATATGTGTCCTGCTTCGGTGGCTGAAGCTGATGTCAAGCATCTCTTGTGCATGTGCACGGGAAGAAGGACAGCTCGTGACAATGCGCCCACTGTGATGTGATAAACCGGGCGATATATCAACAGGTGGGTGCAGGAAAACCGCTACTGCAGGTCCCTTAATGAACATTCTACGGGAAGCCGGACTGCATGCCTACCTTTGGAGTATGCCAGCGTTATCAGTCTCATGACTACCACTGATCAGTCTCATGACTACCACAATAATTTAGGGGCCCGCCTCACCGTCCTAGCTCTTTCGCTGTCACGGTCGGCTGTCAAGGTTTCACGCGGCATCGTGCACTCATAAAAGGCCACATGGGGTCGCGCACCCAAGCAGAGGCTTCGAAAAGATCCCCGCTCGTCCCTCGATTCAGCCTTCCGGCCAAGATTAAACAGCATACTTGAACAAGTGGTTCATATAGTCATAACCACTCGAAACTACTGAACCGCTGGCACTTGTCATACATGTCCCCGTTAGGTAGCGCAAAGAAGTCTGAAAGTGCATTTGAGGCAGAATATATGTTGTTGGAACTTTTGAGGGACGACGAATTTAAAGCAGCATCCGAGTTCAACAGACACGCAGAAAAAGAAGAAGACGACGACTAGGCGAGGCGACAAGATTGCTGCTTTGAAGGTGGTTCTCTGTAAATAATGTAAATATATTGGCTTTTCCCAGACGACGGCCTCCTCCCTTGCCTCGCTGGATGTTCTTCCACATATGTAATTAACTGGGAGCCTCCGCGTCCATTTAGTTACGAACGATCGTTGGGTTGGTTTGTACAATAGTAAGCGAAAAAAGTGGCTGCGGGAGGCAACAAAGAACGCGTTCAAGGCTGCGCAGTAAGACTCCGGCACTTGCGAGATGAAAGCAGGCACAAAAAGAACATAACTCCCGCTCGTGCTGTTGCAGGCAGAGGGCGCGCGAGCGCTGCGAAGTCGGGAAATTTGAATTGCATGTTCACTGCATCAAGAGAGGAGTGACACCTATGTTCAATCCATCAAGAGAGGAGTGATACAGGGAGAATAAGAGCGTGATGGGTGGTAAGAGTGAGCGGATAACGGCACAACAGCCCCTCTGGCAGGTTAATCACTGCTCTGCACTTCCGACAGCTCTCACGTTGGGTGGAATTGCTTTACTTTTTTGTGCCCCCTTCTCGCTCTTGCTTTATTGCTACTTTCTTATTTTTCTCTTTCTTCCATACTTTCTTCTCTCCTTTTATCTTTGCCTCTCGTTTCATATACTGCATGGCAAAAACACGACGTAAAAAAAGAAGAAAAGTGAAACAAGAAATTATGAAATGCAAGTAATGGGCGCAAGCCACGAATAAACAGTTTCGGAAAAAATTATTCGTAGCTTCCTCCACTTTCCCTATCTGCTGCAGCTAGAAAAATGTCTCCAAAGCAGTTGTTCCAGTAACACGATTTCACTGCGATGGCGAAGAAATGAAGCTGGCGCGGATACGTCCTAATCTACACCGGTCATTAGGGATCTTTATGCCAACAATTTCTTTCAACTGGCGAAAGTGGAACCGTGACGATGTTTTATTATTTTTTTTCCTGATAGGCGTCAACGCGCTCAGACAACGCAGGTATCGAATAGAGGCATCTAATACAAACGCAGGTACGCAATACAAACCTGCAAGGTTATTTCTACAAGAACGGATGACTTAGATTAGGTTCTCCCTCGAGGGTGTTCTTGTTTTTAAAAATACCTCCATTGTTGCCCTTGGCGAAAATCTTATGACTGCGTGAAGGCTCCTATAAGCAGTGAAACCAATCCTAACGCTTTAATCTCGGCTAGGTGGCCCCCATTGTTGTCTCTGAAGCACGCGCCAAAAATGGGTCGCAGACCCGCATGGCTGTTAAAAAGTAATCAGGGCAGCTAGGGAAGGAACGAAAAAATAAATGACTTCCCCAGGAGAAAAGGAGCGCTATTGATCGGGCGCAACCGTGGCTGCTGCCCTCCAATCTAGGCTCAAGATTCCTGCAGGTAAACAAACGGAAGCCGTGACGTCAATCGCGTTTTCTTACAGCTCAGAATCGGCAGCGGCGGTGCGAACATCGCACTTCCTAACTTGGGCCGTCTGTGATGGCGCCATCAGTTTGAACCTCTGCCAGTAGTCTCTCGCACGCGATCTGAACCATTGTGTGTACAATTGAACGCTCGACTAGGTGCGGTACTACGGTATAATAGAGGGGGAGTCGGCCTGTCTTGCCCTCCACAGCCTAGTTGTTTTAAAACAGCGGTGGGAGGAGGAGAAGCAGGAGGAGGAATGGCTTGAATAATGAGGAGAAGTCAGCCTTGCACCGAGCTTGGCTTGCTACTCCACATGAACATGAGAGGTATGCAAGTGAGTGAATGATGTCCGGCATGTCTATTGGTTAGCCAAGGCTCTCTAGAGGTTTAGGTGCCTGCTTATATGAATTTTCTATCCCTGTGCCTCTGATGGTGTGGGCTAAGTAAGTTTAAAGAAATAACGGCAGCTGAAAAACAAAGCAAGAGAGAGAGAGAGAGATAGAGAGAGAGAAACATTTTTTCCTGAGCCAATTTTAGGTGACGCTCGCAGGCGTCAGACGTGGTGGAACCGTATTCACAAGTCCCATACGAGTCCAATAGCTGTGACGAAAAGTTTTGTTTTCGTGAATCAAAGTTGACAGGGTGGTCGAAAATAGTCCTACTGAGGCTAAGCCTTAGACCCTGTGTCTCACTCTACGCCGTGTTTTTGCACCTCGCCGTGTTAAATCGCTGCAACGGGAGAAACTGCGCTTGCAGAGGAAAATATGCGAGATGATCGTGCTACAGGGTGCGATACTGAAGCGCTGCTTTAGTGACCGTTTTGCGAAAGCGTGATAAAGCTCCGCCTTGCTCGGTGATATTCTTAGACCCATCCCTTTCCGTTTTGCGAAAGCGTGATAAAGCTCCGCCTTGCTCGGTGATATTCTTAGACCCATCCCTTTCCGCAGGTGGATTTTAGCTCGTGGTACCTCCGCGAGCCAAACTTTACCGCCTCGCTACATTTTGGGGAGTGAGCGCTCAAGGTCGCTTGACGTCACACCTCAGCGGCATTGCGGTAAGGTCCACAAAGAGGGGCATTTTGAATGTAACTATGAAATATGCCACACATTAAGTGCCTCGGAATAGTGTACTGGTTTAACTTTTTCAACCAGCCAGCACCCCGAGGATGAAACAAATTCCCAGAGGCTGATAAAATTTTTCCCTGCAGATACTCCAGAAAACAAATAACAGCGAAGACGTATGCACAAAATTTATTTTAATGAGTTCTTTTATTTTATTTCGGGGTAGTAATGAAACAAAAGCCCGCTGAAAAGCATTCTTTTTGTAAAGAAATAGTTAGCAAAAGGATTAGCAAACAGTCCTAACAGCGAAGCACGTCTGGAAATGAGTCGCGAGATATAATCGGCTACATTTGTTTCACGGCTGCCGCAAACGAAATTATAACATCAAAAGTACCAGAAATCGATTTCTTCGGTTTTATCTATCATAGTTATAGCCCTTTGAGGGTTACCAAACCACCTCATTACGTCTGTTTGCCGTCCAGGCCAAATTTATTCGTCGCACGCACTCCACCGCAACCATAACGTAAGCTACAAATGCGTAAGAAGCTAAAACAATTAAATATATGAATTGTTACGTGAAGTCAGAAGCGTTGATAACTGAAGCGTTTGTCCCATTACGTTCGTTACGAAAAGGGGGCTCAGGAATTGGCTGCTCTGATTGCTCGAACGGTAATGGTTGTTATTTCCTTCAAGTCAAGTCGAGGTTCTTTAAACGCTAACTGCTCAGAGCAAGCTGTAAGCCTACCTGCGAGAGGTTTTAAAAGTGTACCAGGATGTACTTAATGAAAAAGAAGTTTCGATGCACAAATTCCTATAACTTTTGAAACTACTCAAGGCCAAACCCAGTTAGTTCAATCATACGTCAAGCAAGTTTTACTTCATTCAATTTCACTAGGAAAAAAGAACTAGTTCTAACATGGAGCTCATTATTCACCTTAATCGATGCCGCTTTCGTAGGGGCGGAACGTTGAAATACGCAGCCGACCATTACGAAGAATTTAGAGCGGGGGGACGTCAAAGCGGACTATATTAAGGTGATGAACAACCGCAAACCCTCGTTACGAAGCGCGTCGCTTATAGGGGCAATAAAAATCGGTCCTCTTCCCCAGGCCCGGCCCATTTGAGTATGCGAACCGCAAATAAGGAAGAACAACGAAAGCTGCCCGTAGGCTTTAAGGTCCATTTTTTTAAATTGATTGCAGTCGCTTTACCCCTGGTAATTTCGGATTTCGGCGAAGAGTTGCATGAGAACTTTGAAAGGCGTGTCAGGGGCTTTATATAGGTCAAGGCAAGTGGAGTTGCGGGAAGGCCCAAAGACCGGCGCTATAATAAGGGAACCTGAGAACTCAGAGAACCTGCACACGCTTGAGTGGAGTTCCCCTTAAAGGAAGTTACACATGTGCGGGCACACCGGCGCGGTCCTTAACACGTTTTTTTTATTCAAGTGGAAAGGTCGTAGATAGCTTGCAGTGGCGTCTGCCATGCTGGTGTGCAGCGTGCACGATGGAAGGCTGTGATTATATCTACCGCTCTTACCCCGAGCAGCACTGAGAGAGCAAAAATAAGCAGTGGCTTAGTGTGGCTATGTCAGGTTATACGTAGCGTGAGCTAAGGTTCAGCTGGTTATTCTTAGCTTTCCTGGTTGTCTAGGATTAGTAGCTTGATTACCATGCTTACTGCTGCTTCAATGACACACACACTGTATACGCATTATGTGACGCATGTATATTTATCAAGCGGCTCCGGCGCAGCGTCACCAATCGCCCCAGAGCTAAGCTGGTTCCACAGGCGCACACCTGTGTTGCTGCGACGCACGAGCCATCGGTTCCACACCCGGCCACTCCCCGCATGATCATCAAGTGGACGGGGCCCCCACGTGCGGAACGGATGTCGGCCAAGACGCTGGGCGCGTGGGGTGTGTGAGAAACGCTGGGAAGCGAGCAACGTTCTGTGCGCCATGTGGCGTCACTGCTCCTCGCGCATGCGCAGCATGGCGCTCCAGGAGCCACGACAAACTACTCAACCTCGGCCAGTTTAACTCACGCAACAAAAGAAGTGCACGAACAAGGGCGGTCGCAACGCCATACCCAAACCACAACATCGGGCTCTGGAACGCTCCTAAAAAAGGTTTTTTTTTTTGGTTAGCCACAACCTGGGTATCCCATACTAGGGGATACTTCCACTGGGTGAGATCCCTACTATCAGCCCTTATTCTCAGTCATGAATAAAGATATGTTCTCTCTCTATCCAACACGCCAACGTCGACTATTTCGCACAATGTGCTATTTGGTGCTTTCACTTTAAAATCATTCGGCTACCACTACAGATCAACCCGACGCACCTATCCGCCTCCTCACCTTGCCCTTTCTACCGCTTACGCCCGCATTTGGCGCCGACTTCACTTATTACAATCACCTCCATCTCCACCACATCATCATCATCATCATCATCATCACCAGCCTATCTACGCCCACTGCAGGGCATAGGCCTCTCCCATTATTCTCCAATTACCTCGGTCCTGTGCCAACTGTGACCAATTTAAGTCGAACCCTCTTAGTGAGCCTCCAAGTTTCTGCCCCGTAGGTGAGTACCGGTAAGATGCAGCTGTCATACACTTTCTTCTTCAGCGACAATGGTAGGCTGCTATTCATTATCTGAGAATGTCTGCCATATGCACCCCACCCCATTCTGATCCTTATAATTATATTTGCCTCATGGTTGGGATCTGGGGTCACAACTTGGCCTAAGTAGATATATTCGCTTACCACTTCCACTGCCTCCCCATCTATCTCAAACTGCTGTGCTGTCCCGAGGTTATTGATCATTACTTTAGTTTTCTGCATATTAATTTTCAGGCCCACGGTTCTACTCTGTTCGCCCTGTGCGGAAAGCATGCTTTGCAATTCGTCCCCCGAGTTACTTAGCAAGGCAACGTCATCAGCAAATCTGAGGTTACTGAGGTATTCTCCATTAACCCTTACTCCCACCTGTTCCTAATCCAACGTTCTGAATACTTCTTGTAAGCATGCTGTGAATAACATTGGAGAGATTGTGTCTCCTTGCCTGACACCCTTCCTTATAGATATTTTACTGCTCTCCCTATGGAGGATGATGGTAGCTGTGGACCCATTGTAGATATCCTCTAGTATTCTTACATAATGCTCATCTACCCCCTGGTTCCGTAATGCCTGAATGACTGCTAGGGTTTCGACTGAGTCAAATGCTTTCTCATAATCTATGAAGGCTATATATTGGGGTTCAGTATACTCAGCGCACTTCTCTATCACCTGATTGATCGTGTGAATATGGTCCATTGTTGAATAATCTTTACGGAACCCTGCTTGTTCTTTAGGTTGACTGAAATCTAAAGTTGCAGAGATTCGGTTAGCGATTACCTTGGTAAATACCTTGTAGACGACTGACAGTAAGCTGATCGGCCTGTAATTTTTCAAGTCCTTCATGTCGCCTTTCTTATGGATTAGGATGATGCTCGCGTTCTTCCAAGATTCCGGTACCATTGCGGTCATTAGGCATTGCGTATACAGGTTTGCCAGTTTTTCAATTACAATTTCGCCGCCATCCTTCAAGAGGTCTGCTGTTATCTGATCCTCACCAGGTGCTTTGCCCCCTTTCATTTCTTTTAAAGCCTTCCTTACTTCTTCGGTCGTTACTGGTGGGATGTCTATCTCCTCTGAACTACTGCCTTGTTCGGCATTATCCTGTATGTCCCGGCTACTGTAGAGATCCCTATAGAACTCCTCGGCCACTGTGACTTTTTTATCCCTATTTGTGATGACATTGCCTTGCTTATCCTTAAGTGCATACATCTGATTTTGCCCACGCCAAGACGTCTCTTCACTGCTTTCAGGCTACGTCCGTTCTTTACAGCGTACTCGATCCTCTCCATATTATACTTCCGTATGACAGCTGTCTTACGCTTATTGATTAACTTCGAGAACTCGGCTAGTTCTATTCTATCAGCTGCGGTGGAGATTTTCATGGTTTGCCGTTTCCTGATTAGATATTTCGTCTCCTGTGAAAGTTTACCAGTATCCTGTCTAGCCATAGTGCCCCCGACTTCTACGGCACACTCCGTGATAATGCGTGTAAGGTTGTCGCTGGCTTCCTGTGTCGTAAGCTCGGCTTCCTCGTTAAGGGCGGAATATCGGTTCTGCTGCGCGATCCTGAATTCTTCTACTTTACGTCTTACTGTTAGCTCATTTATCGGCTTCTTTCGTACTAGCTTGTTGCGGTCCCTCCTCAAATCTAGCCTAATTCGAGATCTTACCATGCGGTGGTCACAACACCTTACCCTTCCGACCACATATCCCCTCCACCGCATATCCCCTACTAACTACCCACTCAACTGCCTCCAATGCGATGAGCCTAACGCCACAGCTCATCTCGTCTGGACGTGCCCCACCAATCCTCCACCACCCAGATCCCCTACCCTTGAGCAATGGGAGTGCGCGTTGCAGAGCTGCCAGCTCGAAGACCAGGAGGCCCTGATCTCTCGCGCGAGGATGGCAGCCGCGGCACGCGGCCTACCGGAATCTATTGGCCGCCCACAGCTCCTAACTCTTTTTTCTCCCTTATCCCGTCCCTGCTGTTTCAATTAACGTTTTCTCTCTCTCTCTCTCTCTCTCTCTCTCTCTCTCTCTCTCTCTCTCTCTCTCTCTCTCTCTCTCTCTCTCTCTCTCTCTCTCTCTATCTTCCGAGTTAAACATAGGAACGGAAAGGGATATTTGGATTATTTGGATTGGATTCGATTGGATTGGTTTAGATTGGCTTGGCTTGGGTTGAATGGTATTGGATTTGGATTGGATAGGATTAAAGTGGATTGTGTTGCGTCATAGCCGCGGCAGACGCACTGGCGCCGGCGCGTCCCCTCACCGTTATGCGCGCTATAAAACGCGGTGCCTGCGCCGGTCCGCTCCATCGTTCCAGCGCCGTTCCTCCGCTGTCCAACGCTGCAACGTGAACCCCCTATGCGTCGCATCTACACAGGGTTCCCGCGAGGGGAGGTGGTAGTTTTTAAAGACGATAGTCTTTCTTGGGCTACTTAAACCCAGAAATTTTGGTCTCTCTGTGACTCGATTCAGCCACCCTGCCAAAGTAAAACAATGCCTGCGCAATAGTCTTATATATAGTCACAGCTAACTCTACCCGTCTAAGTCCGGTGTAATGTTCATACCTGTCAACTTTGTTGAAGAAGAACAAGACATTACGCAAATATGAGACAACAAATTAATACAGAAGTGATGTATGCAGTGTTCCTTTATAAAATACATGCTTGACTTTTGCGAAATTAAATACTTCATCAACTGCAAAAAAAAAATTCCCTCCGCCGTCGCCTGCTGTCGCCCGCGCCATTATAGCTTCTGGCGCCATTTTAAGAAATCAACCGGCAACAGTTACGAAAGGTTCCACTAGATAGGTTCCACGTTCTGCTTGCAACGCACGTGGAGTAGGAAAACGCGGTTCTAAAAACGTTGAAGTAGGCCGCCTCGATTCACGCGCGTCTTCGCCGTACGGCAGCGTTGGCATCGAGACACCCGGTTTGGAGCAGTGGAACGCGGGAAATTTAAAATGATTGAAGCAAACCTGTGACGTCTTTACCTTGGGAGAAGCGTGACACAAGAGGAATAAACATGAGAGGTGAGCGGGAAAGCGAAGGGAGGCATTTACTGGGCAAAAGTCGATAAAAACTATTGTCTTTTGGCGACATTTGCAACGAAAGGAGCATATAGGCGGCCATTTTTTTTTCTCCCAGCGAGCGCCGCGCTGAACGAGTGCAGAGCTCGCGAGCGCGTCCGGACAAACCGTGGTTTGAATTATCACTATTGACGGTTCAACCACGCAGCGGGTATGTAGAGTGTGCGTGATTTTTTAAAAAACCTTGGCTTGGACCTGAGTGAAGTGGCTTTTTCGCACCCGTAAATCGCAAGAGGCGAGTGCTACCCTTACAACAAACAGCACGCAATCGATCGCCTGTTAATTTCGTGCTTCAGCCTCAGAGCGTACGTATGTCATGACGATGTGTTTGTTCGAACCCATTTCTTGATTGTCTTGAAGTTGAATAAAATGTGTGGGTCTAACGAGGTCTTTTGATTAAGGGCGTTATGCCCTGCTATGATTCCACTACGGTGGGTACTTAGGTAAAATGATATTTCTATCATGTTATGCACGTTTTCAATCAATACTGGCGCCAATGAGTTTGTTAGTAGTGGTTTGGTCGTTTGGTCGCTCTTAAAAGCTCTAGGCACACTTCTGGAAGGTGGACTAATAGGCAACTCGCTTTGCAAAACATTCAACAGATGCCGCACTAAACTTTCCATATCGCGGGGGACAACATTATCGTTCCAAGCTGTTACAAGTTGGACTAACGGATGGCGGCACGTTGCTAAAACCCTAATATGCTTAACAATAATACAAATCAAAGGAGCGCCCCTGTCGTCGTTCTCGCTGCGGTTGCGCTGGCCGCTAGACGGTTTCTGGGTAAAGTGGAAGGCCGCGCGGCACATTCACATTGTTTAACCACCATCTCACGTCCGGTGCGGCACCAAGATTGACACAGAGCGTAGCAGGTAACGGAAGTGTGGGGCGGGCAAGTTGTTTTGTCGTATACGCCGAGTGCGCGACTGGTGGCTTCTGCGACCGCGATGGTTCGCTAGGAAGGTCACTTTTCCTGCTAGAACACACCGCAGTCTCACTCACGTGTGATGACGTCACGCGGGACATCCTAAACAGGCGCGAAGAATTAAATGCGTTTTTCAATTTGTAATTTCTCGGCTATTAAAGCATCTTTCGTCACAGAATAAACGCTGAGAGGGCGTCGGAGCAGTTCAACTTTCGTCTAAGCCGGACTTGCTATTAAAGCAAAGCTTTACTACTTTCGTCCTAGATTTCGTGGAGAATGCGCAAGGTGACCTTTTGACCGGAGACACACCCACGGCGACACACCCCTCGCTGCGCATCACGTGATTCACCGGGCCCGCAGGCGGAGCTGCGCACAAGGCCCCATTTTAAGTCGTTTTGCGACGTAGCGGTGGCGGCCGCCACGGGAGCGGTCGCTCAGCTGATCGGCAGCCGACCAAAACCACCGCCTTCCACGCATGCGCCGCTTGGTCGTCTAGGGATATGTGACTCATCTTGCGCCGTGTTCGCCGTAGAACAGTAACACCGCGTTCGCCGAGAATGAAAGTGCGGCCGGGCCGCCTTCTGTGAGCGTTGCACGGGACCGAACTACCTTGAGCCGTGGTCGGCAACACGGCTACATCAAAGGTTAACCAAGCAAAACCAAGACTCAACCAGACTAAGCCAAGATTGTTCTTTGCATATCCAAGCTTAGCTGAGCTAACGCGCAACCATTTTTGGCCTTCAGTGTCCCTTCAAGGTAGGACCACTGACTTCGTTGTTCGTGCTCTCCTCCTTGTAATCCTTGTGGTCTAAACAAGATTAAATGCAACCATTTATTGCACACATTCCCCCATGGGCGACATTAAGGTGACAATGTCGGTTGCATTCCGCACAGGGACCAGGACAGAGCAGCAACGCCACATGACGAAGGCCGGTGTCGGCACTGCAAATCCAGGATTTCCTCCACTACTTCGCTTCTCCCAATATCAGGCGTTCGTTTTAACACCGAGGCACCGTTCTTGCATACGTAATAGCATCGGGAGGCGTGCAAGTTTTATAAACTAAGGGGGGAGATCGGGTGTCCTGTCCCCTCCGAGGGGTGGCCCCACACTTGAATAATTTGTCTCGCACGCGTTACCTCCTAAGGGCCCACAAGGGAACAGTTACCACAAGGCACCGGAATATTGCGTCCACGTGGCAGAGTATACGTCCTGTGCTACAGCTTGCGACAAAAAAGCCTCGGCATCACTTCCAAGCTATGTTTTCTTTTGAAAAGGCGGTTAAGTTCGACCAGTGACGCTGTATTTTTTAGCACAGCGTTTGAACAAAGACAAGACTGTGTCTTGGATCCGACCGTACATCCCCTACTGCGGGAGCCTTCTCGTCGTCTAGGGGGCGTGTGTGTTTTCTCGAACACGTGTCTCTGGTCAGGGGAGATAAGGGAGAGGGAGGGAGGCTGAGAAGGGACGCGAAAATCAGGAGAAATAAAATTTTACGGTACTTGAACTGTCCACTTGACGTTAAGATTTACTCCGGATGGGGCACCAATAACTGTATTTGGATTTTGTTTTGTTTTTTAGCATTCGGTTCGGTTGCTTGGGGGCCGTGGTGGTGATCCCAAACGCCGGCGGCCCGAACGATCGCGGAGAGCAGCTGAGTCACGCAGTTACAGGCTAGAGATACGCGTATTGCACTGACTTCTTAGCGGTACTAAGTCCACGATCGCATAGCAAAATGAGGACATCGGCAAGCTGGATCATTTTAAACAAATAGGAAGCAACAAAGCGGGGAAAGAGCAGGATAGATGCTACATATACCGGCGCTGTCTATGCATCGCCGAGAATAGAAAGGGCGAGATACGGGAGAGGAGCAGTTAGCGAATCGCAATTATGCGGAGACGCACATTTTATGGACATTACTTATTCGCATTGGAATGAACAAACGATACGCGGGCAGCAGACAACGAAATTCCCCGCTAAATGTATATGATCCCGTTGCCTCCAAGCACCATGTAGAAAGAGAGAAGCCAGCGGAAGAAGAAATTTCCCGGTTCATGTATTCCATCATCCTGCTGCCGACGAAAACCTTGTCGTAAATTGTCATGAATATGCGCTTGTAGGTGTGGTTCCACGTTTCTGCAAGCACATATTCAGCACATTGTGATGAATATGTGCTTGTATACAGTTAAGCCTCGTTATTCGTATCTCAAGCGAGTGAAAAAAAAATGCCCGAGTTATCCGAATGTTGAATTATCGAATGAATAACAAACTGCATATATTCATTTTTTTTTCGAAATTCCGTACACATTTATGCTGAGAAGATATCCGTGATGCTCTTTTTTTTTTTTTGCAGACAGCTGAGCAGAAAGACTAGTATGTGGGCATGCTGCAATGCCTCTAAAGCGAGCGCATATCCTGTAACATCGCAGCAAAACTCCTCTATAGAACGATGAGAGCGTCCGCGGCTTCTTTTGCGGTAGGACGCAACGGGCGTAGCACATCGAATTTTGCCAGTTCTTTTTTTTAAAGACGATAGTCTTTCTTGGGCTACTTGAAACCAGAAATTTTGGTCTGTCTGTATGTCTGTCTGTCTGTCCGTCTGTCTGTCTGTAACTCGATTCAGCCACCCGGCCAAAGTAAACTGCTTACAGCGCAATAGTCTTATATACTCCCAGCCAAATGTAAACGTCTAAGCCTGGTTTATATGTTCATACTTGTCAACTTTGTTGAACAAGAACCAGGCATTACACAAATATAAGACAGGAAATTAGTACACAAAGGATATTTACAGTGTTCCTTTATTAAAAAATTCATGGATGCTAGGTTTTTCGATAAAAAATTATATTCTACATCTACTGAAGAAAACCGCTGCCTCCTGGCGGCGTATGAAAAATCACGCGGCAACAGCAACGAAAGGTTGCACTAGCTAGGTTCCACGTTCTGCTTGGAACGCACGTGGAGCACGGCCACGCGGTTCTATAAACCTTGTAGTCGGCCGCCTCCATTCACGCGCGTCTCCGCCGTACTGCAGCGCTGGCATCGAGGAACCCGGCCTGTAGCAGTGGAACGCGGTAAATTCAAATCGCCTTGCGCAAAGCTTTAGTGTGTTTACCTTGGGATGAGCGCGACGGTACAGAAACAGCATTAAAGGTGAGCGGGAAAGCAAAAGGGGGGTATTTCCTTGGCAAATGTGTACAAAGACTATCGTCTTTTGACGACATTTTCAACGAAAGGAGCAGATACGCGGCAATTTTTTTTTTATATAAAGCCATTGCGTGGGCTGGTACCGCTCGGCAGTCGCCGTGGGGCACGCGCTCGCCAGTACTCGGCATTTTCTTTATATTTTGTACTGCAATACCGACCTTGCGGCCAGTAATAACTGCTGCGCTGTTAAAACAAGAAAAAAGTCCGGCGCGCTGGCTCAGTGGCTAAGCGGTTTTGCACCGTAAAGAGATTGACGTGGATTTCAACACTCCCGCGGTGAATGCTTTTCAAACTCGAGGATCCTTAATCATCTTCGCCATCTTATCTTTCATTATCATGATTTTGAATCATCTTTCGTTGCAAGTCAGGCGGCTCTGCCAGGCTAACTACGCCAGTTTCTTCAAAGACCGTTCTATTTCTCTTAGATGGAAGCGAAAATAAAAATGCCCGTGCGTCGAGATTTCGGCGCACGCTGGAGATTCCCAGGTGGTCAAATATAATCCGAAGCCTTCCACTGCAGCGCGCCTTATGCCCGGGTCTTGCTTCGGCGCGTTAAACCTCCAAAATATTAATTTCGGGTTTTGGAAAACAGGAAAAACAGAAAAATGATCAGCCGAAGAAAGTTTGAATTTCTGGAGGCTGGAGATACTACCGCCTTGAGATCCACCCATGCAAATCCACACGTCAAGGCTGTTCGACAGAGCGACAGAGCCGAGCGGCCGCCGTGACGCGTGACCCCTGGGACCGAGGCTAAAAACTAGCGCCCGCCGCTATGCTGGACATAGCCCGCCCACCGAGCACAGTCGCGTGATTCATGCCCGCACGTGACCACTCGGACCCGTCACTACGCGGCCGGTCCGTACGGCTCCCTGTCAGCGCTGCGAACGCGCAGTGAATGACGCACCGATGATGGGGTGGCGTTGATTCCCAAGCATTCGCCTCTCGCCCCACAAAACGCTTGACATTCGATGTACCGCCTGAACTCCCTGCCTTTCTCCTTCTTGCCGTCTTCCATTTAACCGTCATTACGAAGAAACAGCGCGGCTTTTAGCAGAGAAGCTGTTTAGCAAATCGTGAGAGCTTCGTGTCCGCAGATAAAAATACCAAGACAATGTCGAGCCCACGGGAGCGCGTGCATGGCTGCGACGGCCCGGCAGTTAAAGAAAAAATCACGCCATATCCACGGAATGAATGATGATTAGCGGGGCGAAGCTCGAGAGGGGGAGATCATGGGTAACCGTAACTTTCCCGTGAAAGTTCGCCCATTACATCATTAAGAAAGACGTAAGACTGTGTGCGTACATTGTACAAATCAACTTTTATTTTCGGAGTCAATGCTCCCAGGCCCAGACATGGTGAAAGACCCCGCGCCATCGAGGACTACCCCGCACCTCTACCACAATTTGTCACGTAGAATGGGACACAACGGTAAAGAAATAACTTTTATTTAGGGCGAACTTGTGCCCGAACAAGACGAGAGGAAACGAGCAAAGGTCCTTGCGTCTCGTTCGATCTCCGAGAACGACTGCCTGCGTTCGTGGCGTGATCTCTTGCGTGATGCCTTGAAAACTCCCTCGCAGAACTTGGCTTGGAACTTTCACCCAGCAAAACAGAATTCCTGAGTATAGATGGACGGCGACTAACAAACCCGGCCGAACAACTGACACTTCAAATGGGCACCGAAACTTTAACCTCAAAAAACGACACTATCAGACTACTCGGCGTCCAGGTTAGTAGCTGCAACAGTCCCCACGCGTGGATTCGTACCCTACCCACAACCTGGCGACAAACAATGCACCTAATTTCCCGCATGTCAAGTAAATTCGGCGGATCTAGCCAACGGGCTTGCCTTACGCTTGCGCGAGCGGTGGCGGTCGGAAGAATCACTTATGGAATACCAGCATACATTCTGTCACAAAAACATATACGGGACCTGAATGTCCTGTACCGTGCAACAATCCGGACAATCACTGGGCTCCCTAAACATACTCGCATTGATATCCTCGAACAGGCCGCTCAACTGCCACCACTCACCAGCATAGTGGAAGAAACGCAACTTAGGCACCAGTATAGTGAACTAGAATGATCTAGTGGCGCGAACGGCGAGGAAGGGGTGTGCTCTTCTGTGTAGAAAACACCAGGTGGCGCTGCTGCGCTCTCTTCGAAAGCGCCGCCGCGGCAGTCGCTGTACTTCAGGCGATCTGCAGTTGTTGTGGCTGTCGTTGTTCCGATGTTGGATAGTAATTAACCTTTACAAAGAAAAAGCTACTCGCGTCTGGAATCCCCGTACCTTGCTAGGAACGTTTTGTTGCAAATCTGCCCGTTTGAGCGGTAGGGAAACGGCTATAAATCGTGTTGTTTGGTGTCGTCTGCTACCTGCGCAGATGATCGATACGAGCGTACGCGTTCGATGTGCTGCCGGCGGACAACTGGTATGTTTAATTCTTTACGAATGGATTTACTTTTTGTATTTACTGTAATAAAGTCCCGGCATGAACCTACTCGTGAATTTGCCTCTACAGAAGCAAATTATACCCAGTATTCACGCGTCCAGTAGCACCCGGCTGATTTTTTCAGCAGCAAAGTTTGCAATGAACAAATTACCTTTAGAGGAAGCTTTCCCCAGGCACTTAGGGCTGAATGCGGCGTTAGCACGTGCAATACATCACTAAACGCCGTAGCCGTCATGGCCCCTTTGCAGGCCGAACTGCTGTCAGCTTCTTGCAGCACACTGTTTGCAACAGCTGGGGAATATATTTCACCAAGAACGTTTTGATCACCGGCAAAATTTAGCCGGCACCAGAGCTTTGAAGGAAGCTTGACTTCTTGAAGATGGCTAATTGTGAAAGCATCCCATTCCACTTGCGCCTTCATTCGATGAGCCCTGCGGAGAGAGAGAAGTCTCGGTGGCTGGCGCACCTCATCTTTTTCGGCTCTTCAGCTTTGTCGCTTCTTGCTGACTGCCGAAACTGGAACTCTTTTTTTTTTTTTTTTTGCCCGCCTTTTTCTTTGCGGCTTCCGCCTGCACGCTCCGTACAGAATTCGACGCACAGTAGGCAGGATGGTAGGTGCAGAACCTGGAGCCAGTGACAGCTTCCCGCGTGCAAGTCGCACTTCACAGCCGTTTATTACGTGGATTTAATCCCGCAATATATATACACTCGGGCCCAAAGTGGCGCTCACCGACGGCTAAAGATATGGTCAAGAGTTTGTCCAGTCTTCCCCAATTTTGTTCCCACTTTTTGCGCAGTTCATCGTCCATTGGAGCGGCGAACAAAGACGCCTTGGGAGCACCTGGGTAACCACTGTGACAACTCGGAGCAAAGGAATAGGTGTCCGTCCTTCGTTTTGACATCGCGGCTACCCGGCCTGTCCAACCTCTATTCGACAGCACTCGCAATAACTATTTTTCTGACGATTAGATACCCCCTTTCTTCTGTAGGGGAACATCACGGAAACGTAAAACACGCAGAAAATGAAAGGCCGGCCTCGACCATAAACAGACGGAGAGTCTGCCCGACCGAGCGCCGCCAACGCATCGCACATCCCCTCGTGTCGTCTGCGCCGCTAGCAGACGACACAGCGCTACTTTGTTTGTAGCCGTTGCCCGATGGCTCAAACGGGTCTGATAAGCAACAAAACGTTCCTAGAAAGGTACAGGGACAACAAAAGTGAGCATCTTTCTTCCATAAAGGTTAATTACTGTACCACACTAAAAAACGGCAGCGGCAATAGCTGGCGAGCGCCCCAAGCAACGGCCCGTTCAACCGCGGTACCGTTTTCGGAGAAGGCGCAGTGGCGCCCCTGGCGGCGGTAGACGCGCTTTGCTTCAGCCGAACGCGGCAGAGCGCTTCCGTTCGCGCCACTGGATCAAGACATTTAGTTCACTGTAGGCACCAGCAACGCCTTGACCTAACGCCGCAAGGCCAAGCACTCAGACGATGGGATCTGCAAAACAGCGAAGTCGATCCCACGCTAATACCCCCTTCAACCCCACCCTGGGATCGCCGAACAACCTGTATCGTGCGCCGGAAACCAATCCCAAGACGAAACACGGCTGTAGGGGAACGATATATACACAAACTTAAGCAAGACAAAGGTCCTGATGAATGGGACATCTTCACAGATGCCTCACTTGACGGTGCGCAAGAGGCCATTGCCTGGGTATGCCCTGAACACCCTGCCCTCAATGGCCGCCGCCAAATAGCGCACACCTACGGCCTCGCCAAAGAAGCTGAACTCCTTGGAATACTCGGGCGCTTCAACAACTGCAACACTCTGCACCAACTAACGTCACCAAGTTCAGATTAATTACGGACTCTCATACAGGTTCACGAGCTCAACAAGGCCTGCACTCACAATGCAACAGCAAATCACATCATACACTAATACAGACCCTCCAGCAACAAGGCACGATTGTTAGACTTGCTTGGACACCTGGTCACACGGTTTGGGGCAGATGGAAATCAGCAAGCCCACGACGCTGCAAGGGAGTGCCTCCTAACCTCTCCTCCCTGATTTCCAACCCTCCGCCCGCGCCTACCCCAGTAACATGGTATTTGCAGCGCCAACGCTTGCAACAAGAAAGCCGTAAGCGGCTCCAAGACATTACCCCTCAGGGCTTCCTGCCGCTGGAATCCCCCTCAGACGGCAAGAAGAAATCTTTATTAACAAGGCCTACGCAAACGCGGCATATACCCCAGCGTAACCCGAAAATGGTTTAACGGCGCCACTTCCCTCACATCGGCACCCACGTGTACCTTTTGTGGGCAGGCTACAACGCTGAACCTGTATCATTTAATCTGGCACTGTACGACATTCGACAAGGGCAGAGCCGCCCTGCTTGATAAGTGGCCACTGCCATCTGACGCTCACGCGCACTTACAGCTACTCCGGAGTAACGCATCCTTTCTCGGAGCAATAGGCCGATACGCACTAGAAAGTGGTGTCTACAAAGCAGTATAGAGCGGGCCTGACCATGTTTTTTTTTTTTTTTTTTGGCGGCACCCAAGAACGAAGACGCCCCCGAAAGGACCTATGATCCCACAATAAACTTCAGTGGTATCCCACTTCATCCCCTCCCCACTTACCTCCTTCCCCCCAAAGGGCTTCGTGCCTCCTTTAAATAAAGCACATTCATTCATTCATTCTTGCGTGATCTCCCCCTCGCAGTGCACGTGCGCTCGCGCCTCCGTTGGCGAACACAGACAAGCTCGCGCTCCGGGTGCCGAGTTTGCGCGGCCGGTTGCAGCCGGTTCTTGCGCGTGCAACGCGGCCCACTTTGCGACATCTCCGAAAGCATGCGGCGGTCACGTACCACGAGACACAAGGGATGGACAGACCCATGGCTTTAAGAGCTTCGCCCCTAAAAACAAAATAAATGCCGAGCGCTCGTTTGTGCGTGCCTTGCGGCGACCACCTAGCGTCCCTAGTGCCCGTTCGTCAAGCCAAGCATTCCACTAGGGAGATTGCCCAAGATTGGACAAAAAACTCCAGCATTCCCCGTAACCATGGAAACACTTGCGCGGAACAAGAAAGACTCCAGCGGTTGCTGAAATCGTGGCACCACTTGCTCTGAACGAAGACACGTCATAGCGTACGCCAATTAAAGGTCATGTCCAATTATTATCATTTCCAAAATGAGATGAAGGAAAGCCACACTTGTAGCAACAAAGCTGTTGTAAATCTGCTGCAATCATGGATTTACACTGTCGCGATGGCCGTGAAGGTTGCTTACAGCTTCGTCTTGCTCAAGGCTTATGCCTTAGTGTGAACTTCCGACATTTTTGTAGCCGAAGTTTACATGGCTAGGGTTTCGTGAAGTTTACATATCGGCGAATAAAAACTCCCTATTCTTAAACTGTCTTTGAATGAGAAATCGTTATATAGAACAAGGCGGTAGAACACGACGTTCGGGTGCGTTCGCTATAGCAAGCAATCCCAGTTAAAGTCACACGCCGCTCAAGACATGATTCGGAAAACAATCGTATCCGCCTCATCACTCGTACTTTCATCATCAGTATATTAATAATAGACATCCACCATTTCAAAAGGAAAACTTGAAGGCATTCGGATGAATTAGTTTTCGTTATTTGGAAATATTTATATTTAAGTAGATCCGAAATAAAAGTATGCGCGGTAATGTATGGCTTTCTCAGGGCTGACTGCCATCAAGGCTGAAAATAACAGATATTTCCTTATACCTTTCATCAAAATTTCGTCCCACCTTTGTATCCCGTGCTTAAAAGCTTCGCTGGTCCAAATAAGAATTGCTTGGGATCTTTTCCTTGGGAATGTACCATGTAACCTATTTGGGAGTCTATAAAAAATCAGTAATTTGCAATTCCCTACCAGATGACTGGCTTTTCATAAAAAAAAGACCCTCGGTAGTAGCCGCTTTTGTTCGCGTAGAGGTAGCTTTGCGAATTCTTTTGAATATAATATGGGAAGCTACCGCACGTAATAGGGTTATGTTTTTCAAGAATGGGAAAGCGCGGAACGCAAAAGATTTCCACGGGGCACTTTCATTGCGAGCGGTTGATAAGTTTGTATGAGTTTGTATAGTTTGTATACCCACGCAGACGCTATAGTTGGCTGTGTATGAATGACTGAGTGAAGACTTTACATTTACGAATATACCTGCTGAAGTATCTCCCTTTCAGGTAGGGCACCGTCAACGCGATTTCGATGTCTGCCACCATGAATCCTGCCGGACTTCGGAAAGCAAGAGGCTAACTCGGGCACGTCGTATAATGCTGGCAATGCTGGCGGTGGAGGCCCAGCGGGCTGGGCCTCCACCGGCTTTACGGGTGCCTCCACTTCACGGGCTTCACTTCACGGGCTCGCGTCGCACGTGAGCATTATGGGCAACGAGGTTGCGGACGCCCTGACCAAGGGTGCTGCTCGCCAGGCAGGGGTCCCAGCCTCCCGGGATTTGGTGTCATTCGACGCTCAAGGACTATCCTGGCCCGAGTGGTGGAGGCCCTGCATCCATGTGCCCGAGTGGTCAGTGGTCAGGACCCATGGGTCCTGCGCGGACACATCAGCAGAGACGCCCGGTCGCTCCTGCTTCACCTGCGCCTTAATTGCTGCAACGTGGGAGCCCGTCTGCACAAACAGGGCCGCTGGGTGTTCCCCACCTGCACCGACTGCCCAGAGCCCGACACGATCGAGCACTTACAGTGCTCTTGTCGCCAGCATGACACCACGACGGAGGAACTCCGGGCCACACTCCAACGACTCGGTGCACCAAGCCCCAGGCTGGAAGACTCCCTGTTCCCCACGGGACCGGCGGCCTTCCGACGGGAGGTCTTCCAGCACCTCCTAAACTTCCTAATTGGGACAGGACTGCTGCAGCGTTTGTAGCCGTCGAGCCTTGGACGAGACGAACGCGACATAGACTGTCCCCCACTCACCTCCTCCTTCCCTCTCTTTTTCTCTTCGTGTCCTTTGAAACCCCCTCTTCCATTCCCTGGACTGGGTTGTGTAAGGGTAAAATCCCCGTTGAGTTTAACAATATCCCCAGTTCTTTTGTCTCCCCTGCTTTCTTAATAAATCCCCACCACCACCACCTTCCTTCCCCTTCCCTTGCGCTGTGGGAGCGCGATCTGGCAGCTCACGGCGCGACGACCAGGAACGCCTGATCGCTCGCATCCAGGCTGCTGCGCTGGCTCCCAGCTTTTTGACTGAGAGAGCCAGGCTCTTTTATGCTCAATGAAGTAATGTTTTTCCTCCTCGCACTCATATGTGCCTGCCTTTTTAGAATGGTTGCACGGCATGCGATACAGCAGCTGCAAGAAATGAGTGCGCATAGTTGGTTAGATATGACATCTCAGAAAAGAAACGCAATTTAGCGAAGTTCATTCGCAATTCTGTCTTTGAGGGGCGAATCGACAGAATTGTTCCGATGTTATTGGAGGTGCGAATATGTTGAATGCGAAAGGATTTCACTGTTTTTCACATCGTAGAACGTAACAAGAATATTACGAGGGAACTATACAATGTGTGCGTCACAAAACGTAAAATGCAGGAAGAAGTGTTAGAACGTCAAAGCCAACGACTTCGATCCGCCTATTAGGTGTTCCGTGCCAGCAGTCCATGTTTCCATCCTACTTGATGCTTCATTTCTTTCTAATGCGGGGGAAGCTCTCCAGATCCGGTCTTCCCTCGTGTGTGTTTGAGCCTGAAAGAAGGCAGCGGATAGAAGAAAGACCACACCGTCCCGCTGCCGCCGCCGGAAGTGGTCAAATAAAATCGGCCCGATATATACCGCAAGGAACTTTATCATGAGCGGAAGCTATAAATCCGTTCGAAAAACAAGTCTGCGAAAAGCTGCCGCTGACAGCGGTGCCGCGCTAAATCCCTTGCCCCCCCCCCCCATCAATGTTGCGGATTTGTTCTCCCTGTCCACTACTGGAAGAGGAACAAAGCCTGTCTGTTTATTCCCCCGCAGTTTAGGATTCGCGCAGGGAGCCCTATAGGCTGTGCCAGACAGGCCATAAAAACAGCGAACAAGGAGAGGGTGGAGGCTCCGAAACGTGTTGGCGCAGCCGAAGTCCTCGGCTCTAGTATGTGAGTCGGGAATCCACCGTCTGCGCTGGAACGCCTCGATGAAGGACAGGGGAGTGTACGTTTCCGCCTGTGAGTACAAGGAGCTGAAGCGATCGGCTCGGAAGGCGCCACGAATGACAAGGCGGCCGGCGCAGAGGCAACCCGCAGTTCGACGACAGTGCGGGGAGTCTCTATCCCTCCAGCACAGAGAGACTTTCTGAGTCCCTCCTCCACTCCATTTGCTGCCTCCACTCGGCTGAGGAGAGGATTCCGGCGATGCTTATGCATAGGGAAATCGATTTCAAGGCTCCCCTCTACTGGAGGCTTGAGTGGAGGGAGGACTCAGAATATCAGGGTATGACACTCTTGGGGACACGGCAGTCGAATGCCTTCCACCCGGACGCGTAGGGAAGCTCGGACATGCCCCACTAGCTGATCGCAAAAGTGAGGGAGCGGATGGTGGGCAGTGTGGTGGGTTAATTCAGCGCCTCAGCCAGGACTAATGCTGTAAGTGAGCAATTTGAGCGTGGGCAGAACTAGTTATACTCGTTGGAAAGGTGTGGCGAGGAGAAAAAAGAGGAGGCGATCGCTGGAGCGAGGGAAACGTGACTTCCAAGTAGCACAAAATGTCTTTAAAATGGGAGATACGTTGGCCGAAACAGATTTTTGACCACGTTAGACGCACTTGATACTATTGCGGAGTGAAGAATTCTTTTTCTGCCTCGCAATTCGTCGAAAAGGCCTGCTTTTGAATTATTTTTTGTCTGAGAGCTGTTGCAGTCGCGTTATCGACGAAGGAAACGGTACCGATTTATTTGATCCTGACGATTCGCCGAAAAGACCTTTTTTGAACGGGGTTATTCCTACGGAGGTACCCAGTAGCGCCAGTTTCAGGCCGTGGGCGAGCGTGTGAACTCGGGGGTGAACTTAAAGTTTTGTGCCACACCACTTGAACCCGAAGCGCGCGTCTTCGGGTTCAAACTTCGTGTGTGTTAGTGATTGGTCCTTTTCTCTTCCCTCCGACATAGCTGATTGGAGTTAAGAGGCGTGTGCCCGATTGGCTAGAGAAAGTGGGGCCAGAATGCATTTTTTTCCCGTGGATGCGGTTGAAGCAATATAAGTCGCTTCCCTCGGGTTCGCGCGGTGGCAGCTGGCACCCGGGGGGTATCATTGGAGAAGCGTTGCCAGCCCGTCGTCGGGCCCCTAACACCGGGATACCTCGCCATCCAGTCATGCTATGTCTCGTGGAATACTTTTGATTAAATTTCCTCTGTTATAACCCAGTGTAACAAGTTTGTTGTATGCCCTGTAAGTGTATGTGTTGTAAGTGTAAGCCGATGTTATCAGTCAATTCAACTAGTTAATGTTAAAACTCCTTATTACTTCTTGACGTCTTCACTGGTGATCGCTATGCTACCGCAGCGGTAGCGAAGGGAGAAACTTCGTCGTTACAATATGACTAGACACAGTTGAATATGTGTTCGTACGTACTCCCCGAAAACCGGTTCTTCTCTTGACTTCCCATTCCTCGATATACCTTTCATGGTGACGTACTCGCTAGAGTCAAATAAAAAGGAAACTACCGTTATGTATGCATCGGAACAATTTTCTCATGAACAGCGAGGGGAATTTTATCATACATCACATCCTATGTTCTGACCAATTGTTTCTAAAACGATTACGCCTAACTATTTACTTTCTATTGTCTTTGTCATCCGGAAGTGAAGAATGGGGAAGAGTAGATTACTAAAAATGAACAAACCCCCAAAGATTATGTTGCTCATCGGTGGCATACAGAAGAAACCGCGACATACTGGCCTAAAAGACAGAGAGGCGACACTCCGGTATTCGCAATCCAAGTCCGTGGACCTTAGTGCATCGAGCAGTGGCAGCCACGGAGGCATTCTCCTCTTGTGGAGGAATTATCCTCTACGCGCAAGGCAGACGAAGGAACCCTCTTTTAAGGGCAGAGCGTAAGCGGCAATATACAATGGGCTTGTGACAGGCGAACTGTCTGAACTACGAGCAGAGAAACAGATAGTGTAAGAGGGGGAGTGCAGAGAGCGAGCCTTCCTCGTACGAGTGGCCACACCCCTCGTTGCAGGCTGTTAAACTAGCCAGACACAACACCCCTACAGTTGTTATGGTGGCAGCGGCGACGGTGATGCCATCCACACGCCTGAATGCCATCCTCGTAAATGAAATCAATTTACGCCCTTCAGTAGAGGCCACCGTACAAACACTTTCATTCTTCTCACGAGCTTTAGCAACGAGGTTTGGCAACTTGCTCCGACTTCAATGATCCATGCCTGCCGGCGTCGATGGCTCTGTTGGGGCTGGAATAGCTCAAGGTGTCTAAGACGTGGGACTCCTTCCGACTGCTTTTCCCAATTACCATGTTTATTCTCTCTCTGTGTAAAGCAAAAAGAGGGGCAGCAGGAAAATGGAAGCGCCTGTTGATTAGGAAAGGACAGCGAAAGAGACAGGTCTTCCAGGAGCGGTAAAGCGCTATAGGTGAGATCCCTAGAGGCGAGTGTAACTCGTAGACAGATACGGGTCACTTAGATTTTGAGCCAGGTGCTTTGAAGTGGGTTGCAGACAATTCTAGTTACTTACGCTGATCGAATGCTTTTGCCGCGAGGTCACGCAACGCAGCAGGGCTGAATCACAACCGCAAATTGAGCATGCAATGCACACAATAGTGACAGAAGTGCCTACGTCTCGAAGGAAAAGGCACAGAAAATTTGTCTCCACTGCGACTGAAGGATAGAATAAATAAAGGTGCATAAAATTGCCTTAGATATTTGTTTTGTATACTTGAGCACGTTTTTACGTCTACAGCGACGAGAAGCAGGTGAAAGTGGTGGGGATCGCCAGCAACTTCTCTCAACCAATTCACAGCCCAGAAGCCAAGTAGGCTCTGCCTCATGGTGGCAGTTCATGTGGAGAAGCTCCACTGGTCGTCTCGTAGCAACCCTTTGGCGGCAGTAGCTGAGAACATTCCTGTCTGTTGAGAGCTAGCTCAGAAAACCGCAATTATTTATGCGGAACGCTGTAATGATGCTGCGCGTGTTGGTGACGATAAAAGGGAACGACAAGGCGCCTTTACCCAAGGATGTTATTCCTTGCTTACAGAAACCAGTCTAGCGATTACAGCGTCATGTAAGGGTGTCGTTGTCTAGGATGACAAAGCACGCCAACCTTTTTGTCAATGTGTACACACGTCTCTTCAGTGCACAAAGGCCCCCGAGCAATGAGCAACCTCTGTAGACACCCTCAACAGCGCCCATGGAGATTGGAGATTGGAGTTTCTGCAGTTTTGAAGAGAGCGACCTCAAACGATCAAATACGGAAAAGGTAGCCCGCAGCTCTTAAGCTTCGTAACAGGCGCGCACTCGTTACTGACTCACCTCGCTGCTTTCGTAGTCTGGTGTCGCTTCTTCGACGAAGGCATGGGATAACGATCATCGTCATCAGTCATTTTACGTGCAGTGCAGGACGGAGGCCTCTTGCCCACACTTCCAGCTGCAGCTTCCTGATATGATCTTTGCCACCTATCCTTCTTTACTCATCAACCTGTCAGGTTATTTTTATTCCTATTTCCCTCTAATTCTAGCCCCGTCTCTGAGTCCCCGTTCTGCAACCCTGGTTGTCAACGGGTTTTTAGTTGTGTTCATCGCGTTCCCCACCTAACGCCACTTCATTCTATGAGTTTATATTGGGATGACAACAGTGAAAAATAAGACAATGTTTAAGAAAAGAGATGACACACGGCACTGACTCGCAGCTGAATTTTATTCCAGAACACAGCCGTACTTGTGCTTGTGCGCAGCGTCACAGAAAAAAACAACACAAGAAACGTTACACGATAAGATGAAATCACACGTTAACATCCCTAAGACGGCGTCAGGCGCAGACCAGATACTCAATCTCTCTCGGAGTCAACCCGACAGAGGGCCAGCTAATACACTTATCAGGGTGTTTGGACGTCACTTGGGCCTAAATGATCTCTCAGCAGAGTGTTGGTGTTTTCTGTTTTCGTTTTTAGTCTCCGCCTTCTTTAGCACTGTTGTCCCCATGAGCGTACACGGACACGACCAGTTGAATGCACTTAGCATAAGCTACCAAGTTTTGCAGACGAGTGCGCTACTCGTTGAAAGACGCCTCTTTCTTTTCCTAAACGGTACTCCTATCAGCGTGCTTTCCATGACACACTGGGCTGGCTTAACCATACCTTCGAGAGGTGTTTTTTTTTTGTTTTAGTTTTCAAGCTTCTGTCCCCTAAGACATCTCCGCGAGTGCCCATCGGTTGTGCATTTGTCTCTGCAGTGACAGAGGTGGCCTAATGTTCATTAGCTAAGGGTGCTTGCCTAATTGACCGCAGCTCATACTAATCTACGCCTCATTTACGTATCGTGGTTTGGAACGAAGCTGACAACTTGCCCAAAATAGCTACGTTGACACACCCCTTTCAGTATTTCGTAACACCCGCCGCGGTGGCTCAGTGGCTAAGGCGTTGCGCTGCTGAGCAGCAGGTCGCGGGTTCGATTCCCGGCCGCGGCGGCCGCTTTTCTGATGGAGGCGAAAAGCAAAAACGCCCGTGTGTACGAGATTTCGGCGCACGTTAAAGATCCCCAGGTGGCCAAAATTAATCCGGAGCCCTCCACTACGGCGCGCCTCATCGCCTGCGTTGCGTCGGCGCGTTAAACCCTACAATCAATCAGTACTTCGTAACCTAGGCTGAAGGCGACGCTTCCTGCAAACCTGTTTAACAGCGTTTTCCGTTTGTTGATATTGTTGCGGGATAGATTTATTTGCAGGGAAATTAGCAGCTAGGTGAATAACGCGGGGCGCGCAGTTGGTAGAGCAGTCGGAAAATTATGGTTCCAAATGCCAAACACGCCGGCTATCCTGCGTGGCCCTCAGCAACGCGTTTTCATTCTCGCGCGGTAATTGTTTCCCTCTATGACGTTGTCCCGGTAACCGCGGCGAAGTTATTTATTTGGAATGGTATGTTCGGCAGGTCAGACCAGGAAATTGTAGAGGTTTTGCACTGTGAGAGAACGAAGTTGTGTACTAACGCTTTTTCCGGGATGCTCCACCGACGTACGCCAATGACTTGAAATACAGGCATATTCATATTAGGATGGCATGCGCCCTTCAGATTTATTTATTTATTTATTTATTTATTTATTTAGTGAGTGAGTGGTATGAGTGAGTGAGTGAGTGAGTGAGTGAGTGAGTGAGTGAGTGAGTGAGTGAGTGAGTGAGTGAGTGAGTGAGTGAGTGAGTGAGTGAGTGAGTGAGTGAGTGAGTGAGTGAGTGAGTGAGTGAGTGAGTGAGTGAGTGAACTTGTCATCCAACTGACATGTGGGTCTGTAGCACTGCGCTAAGCTAGAAATATCGCCTCATTAATTTCCTATGCCGCGCGCCCTCGGTTGACAGGCGTCATACGCCGTGACGGGGCACTTTAAAAGCAAGGCTATTCCCTCAAGCGTTAAACATCACGCACACTATGTAGGTCGTGGAGAGTGAGATGATGCTACTTACCTTTTTTTCTGGCGCACGTCACACTGTCTCCTTCGTCCATTGCTTTGCGCTGGCTGCTTCGTATAGCGTGAACACTCTGGAAGCGTGTGAGGCGAGACGAATAATGTTTCCGTCGGAGGAGATGTACCCCGGACGACGGCCGTCCTGCCGCTCCGATAATGCAGGCCACAGGAGCACGCCATGGCGTGTGCCGGACTAAGCATTCGCGCCCCTCACACAAGGCCACGCGTGGAGACGGCATGGAAATTGAGCGAAACCGGTGCATCCCGCACACCGTTTTCTGTAGTAACGTATTGCTAGGGTGCACCCGACGCGTCGAGCCCGTGACGTGCGAATAAAACGGCAAGGCGAACTGGCAACCATGGAGGGCGGGAAAAATACGATCACGTTATATAAATTCGGGAACTAGCGGGGCTCTGTTTCTTAGCAGAGGCGAAGAAAATGACCTAAAAACCGAAAAAAGAAACCGCGAAGAACGGACAGACACGCGTTTGAACAGGATGCACTCTGCGCGGTAAGTGGAGGAGGCGGAGACGGGAGAGATGATGAATCTGTCTGTCTTTCGTTCTTTTTTATTTTCTAAAACTTCTCCGTCAGCGTCGTGCGAAAATAACAATCCGATAAAACTTTGTGCTAGGTAGGAGATAAACTTTGAATCTTTTTGTTGCGGCGCAAAGTTTTGTACGGTCCCTTCGCAGGTTGTTGAAGCGCGTGGGACCCCATTTAAAAATGATGGAGAAGCCGTCACTTTCGTTACTGGCCTGTGCGTGTTTAAAACGTGCATGAGGTACCGCCGCACTCTGCACAATCCATCTCTGGGAACCTACCATCGAAATGGGTTAGTACGATGAGGAACCACGCAAAAAATTGTAGTGCCCCGAAACGTGAAAACCGGAGCTACAATGCAAGTGATAGTGAAGCGGACATGAAGACTAATTTCAGCCAATAAAAAACTGTTCTAAATACACAAAGAAAATATTGTCGACACAGCATTGACTTGGATTCACTGTACACGAAGTCATTTCTTCGAGGAGTTGCAGTCGCGACCCATCTAAGGACGCGTGTGGTTTTGACGTCGACGTAAATTAAATATTTAAAAATAGCGCCTTTTTTGGTAGTAGGGACCACCCTTCGTTAAAGTCGGTACAGGTTTAGTGTTCCAGTTTTGTGGGTATAAAGCGCGGAAGCTGCACTCGGGCTACAGAACACGCCATAGTGGAAGTCTCCTGATCAATTTTGCCCACGGGGGAATCTTTCGCTGCCGCCAAAATCTCCACACAGAGGCTTCGTCTCTTTTAGTCTCCATCTCAGAAAGGGACACCGCGGGCAGCATTGAACCCGTGTCTTTGCGCTAAGCAGCAAGTTTAGTGATATAATACTGGCGCAAGACATCGCAGGCCACGACAGCGTCCACGAGCACGGGTGTCAGGGATCGCTGTTTTTATTCTTTAATTTCCCCTTTGCTTTAGCGTCGCAGGCCTGATTGGGAATTGTGGACACGACGGACACTGATGACGCGTAATGCTGGCTCCCATTCGCGACAAACTATCTTTAAGGTTTCCTACTTTTTCGACACTCCCGCCAGCATCGGTGGCCTATTTATGAATATGGCTAACTGGTCGCGTTCGCCCTTCTTTCCTGAAAACGGAATCCTCGTTATCCAAGGAAAAGCGAGGGTTTACGCTGGTTTCCCTTCATGTTTTCGATAGTTTTCCCAGGTTTCGCCACTACACTCGGGTTCTCTACGAACACTCCAAAATAGGATTCGATGCAGCGGAGCCCGGGGCAGAACGACGGTATCCCCGATCTCAAAGAGACCCTACTTGGACTTCTACCAAAATGACGCTTCGAAAGTGTGATGCACGTTTTTCAGAGTGGCCAAGAGTTTGGTGGCTTACTTCCGCTGACTAAACATGCTGGAAAAGTGCGCGCTGTCGTGTACGCTGGTCGGTGCCTCGGTAGGCTCATCGGTGGTCCGGAAATCCGGCTAAAGCGGATACCACATGCTATTGTTCCCATTGATGTTCGGGGCTAACATTTTCCAGGGCCCTCTTTTCACACCTGAGGCAGCAACAGCTACATTGATTGATTGATTGTAGGGTTTAACGCACCGACGCAACGCAGGCGATGAAGCGCGCCGTAGTGGAGGGCTCCGGATTAATTTTGACCACCTGGGGATCTTTAACGTGCGCCGCTAACTCTCATACACACGGGCGGTTTTTTGCTTTTCGCCTCCATCAGAAAAGCGGCCGCCGCGGCCGGGAATCGAACCCGCGACCTCGTGCTCAGCAGCGCAACGCCTTAGCCACTGAGCCACCGCGGCGGTTCAGCAACAGCTACAAAATACTTGCTCCGAACTCCATAACATAGTGAACTGACGTGACAGTTGTTCCATAACTTCCTCAGTCATGTAACGGCTTTGTAACCTCCACGACACGGAATGTCTAACTTACTGACCCCCATCGTAGCTCAGCGTTTACGTTGGTGTCCTGCAATAGATTGATGCCCCACTTTTACAGTTCATGAGATTAGCTTCTCCGAACACCGGTAGCCAACGAGTTCAGCGACCCACGCAACCTATTCAAGATATCCTGGCGTCACGCCCTGGACAGAATGACTGGTACGAGTATTATCCTATGACGGCCTCTGTGCACAACTCGAACCAGCTATATAGAGGCTCCTCGGGAAATAACTTTTACCTTTCGCTACCTCCAAGTTCCGATGCTCCCGACAGAGGTGCTGCACGCTACCAGCCGTTTTGAAAGGTTCAGCACGACCATGTGGACTGGACTCCAGCATATCCCTTCACTACTGCGCACAGACAAGCTCAGATGCAGCCGTAGCCAGACACGCACCCTCACAGACGTCTCAAATTTATTGACGTGGGGCTCATTCGACGGGCACACCACGTTTTGGCCGTTGCGAAAATTTGCTTCTGCGCTGCCTGAACCGTTAAGAATTGTCCAAGCTTAATTTAGACCCTGTCACTAATATCTTCGGGGATTTGTCGGAGCTTGGCGCACGCTGACGTCGCTGCTGCTTTGTATTGCACCCTCCAACAGACAGTCATGACGCGCAATGCTGGCTATAGTTGCAGTTCTGCTGGCAGGCGTTCTGGAGCCAGCTGAAGACGTTCCCCCAATTGGCTTTTCAGTCATCTATTGTGAAGAGGGTGGCAAAAACTGCCGTAGATGATGCTGTCCAGGTCTGAGGGAAACCAAGTGTGCCATTACTA
This sequence comes from Haemaphysalis longicornis, assembly GCA_013339765.2. NCBI lineage: Eukaryota > Metazoa > Arthropoda > Arachnida > Ixodida > Ixodidae > Haemaphysalis > Haemaphysalis longicornis. Next base: position 145,189,836 of record CM023450.1, read on the forward strand.
CAAGAGCAGCACAGAACGAGGGGCAGCGTATCCACTTTCAGAAAGATCAAGACTGCAATCTTATTGGTTTGCCTGTATCGAAACTGAGCTTCCGTGTCTGAGCGTGAAGCTTCTATTGGTGGTCGTAGATTGCAGCGCGTCTAAATGCCAACTTCAACACGCGCGCACGCACGTATAAAGACACACCTATACACACGTGCGCACAGAGGGGGTGAGTGAAACAGTTGATTGATTGTGGGGTTTAACGCGCCGACGCAACGCAGGCGATGAGGCGCGCCGTAGTGGAGGGCTCCGGATTAATTTTAACCACCTGGGGATCTGTATCGTGCGCCGAAATCTCGTACACACGGGCGTTTTTTGCTTTTCGCCTCCATCAGAAAAAGCGGCCGCCGCGGCCGGGAATCGAACCCACGACCTCGTGCTCAGCAGCGCAACGCCTTAGCCACTGAGCCACCGCGGCGGGTGTGAGTGAAACAGTGAGAGAGAGGCAGAAATGCCATTGGGTAGGCTTTCATTTTGCATTTGTTTTGTTCTTTACGTGCCTACCCACTCCAACCACGTTAATGCATTCGCTAATATAGTGCAGCATTAAGAGCTTAGTTTAGCGTCTTCGTAGCAAGAACTGGTGCGCCATGTTCGGTGCTGTTGTGAGCCGGCTCTCGCTTTCAAAAATCAAGATGTTTCAATTAAGGGGAAATTAATCGACCATAAAGGCGCTCGCGGGGGGTGCAACGCCGCCCATCCGTTCGCTCTAGTTCAGCCGGGTGGGGCAAGTAATCGGCTCGTAAGCACCCTGCCGAAACAGGGCGCAAACAGCGGCTGCAAAGAAATAATCGCTTTGAGACGTGCAGAGAGAGCCAGAAGGAAATGAGTTTTTCGGGCAGACGAGCTCTATCGATCGGGCGACACCGCGGTCGTTTGCTCCTTATCCCAAGAGGCGTTCATTGCCCTCCACCCTCGACAGGTAAACAAAGAGAAGCCATGCGTCAACCGCCTCTTCTTCTTATCCAACCTCGGCTTCGAGCTCTGAAAGCGGGGCGGTGCTACCAACGACCGGCCTCACTTTGGGCGACTAAGGGATCCGCGGCGCGATAAAGTTGAACCTCGGCCTGGGGCTTCTGGAGCGCGCCATTTAAAGAGCCATCAAGACAAAATACGACTTGTTAATTAGACAGAATCAGCATTAGTACGTGTAACCTATCCAGCTCTATTCCAACGAAAAGATGTTTGTTAGCAAAAAAACTCCGAAGAAAAATTGAAAAGCTTTAAGATTTCGCGCTATACTGACTGTCTGCAGGGACATACTCGAGGTCAGCACTAAAAACCTAGCTGACAGCGTGTTAACTGCGCGTTTGCATTCACGAGATACGCTCAAACGGATCTGGAGGTCCCACTGAAATCGCCAAGTCATGTTTCTTGACGGTGGCTTTGTGCGGCGGCCTCCAATTGCCGGAACAAGATTCTGTGACGTCGTAGAGACGTCGTCAGAAATTGGCTGGGGCGTCGGCACTCCTTCATCGTTTTCTTTAATATCTGGAATGTTTGTTTCAGATTGCATAAAAAAACAATTGTACGAGGGATTTTGGGAGAAGGCAGTCTTGTTAATGAAGCAAGAGAGAGAGAGAGAGAGAGAGAGAGAGAAATAACTTTATTTGGAGAGGCTGGTGATCATAGGCGTCGGTCAAGAGCCTTTGGGTTCTAGCAGCATCTTCGGTCAGCTGGAGGGCCCAGACTTGATGCGCTGGGTCGGAGCTGAGCAACACGGTCTCCCATTGCTCCGTCCGAGTGATCCGGCGCGCGGGTGTACCCGCCTGCAAGCTGGCCTATAGCATATGTGCTAGATCTGCCCTTTCTTTACATTTGTGGCATTTGTGGAAATGTTGCCCTGGATAGCAATAGCTATACATAACCGGGTTTAGATATGAAGTCCTCTCAAGTAGCCGTCACACGACGGATTGCCTCTTGTTGAGTGACGGGTGAGCGGGGGGGAAACGGGCCCGTTCCAGACGGCAGTGATTTTTTATGTCCCTGTAGGACACGAGTTGATCCCTACCCGACCATTGGAGCGAATGGGCGAATGGGGTGTGGCACACATCAAGTTTTTTCCAATGGAATCTGTCTTAAAGGTCTACTGCAACACTTTTTGAACAGCGAATTTTAAAAACCATCATTAAAGACCACTTCAGATCTCTTTGGCAACCCCAACACCGACCTTGTGTAATCAAGGAATGAAGAGGACAGAGGCATCTTTATTGTTCCGAATCCGCACCAACTCACCGCGACCGCGGCGGGGCTTCATAAGATGAACCTTGTGTCCTCACCTCTCTGCGCAGCGTGTTGTGCAACAGGTGACATGGGACATTTTCTTATGGACTGCCGAGAGCATGCGGCAGAGATGTTAGCTTTGTTTAACGAACTTCGAAGGAGAGGCGCTCCGCATGCCTCTTACGATGATATATTTTTTTCTATAGGCCATTGGATTACCAGGAGAGACATTTGCGCCTGATTTTCGGGTTTTTAAGGGACACACGCCTCAGTGACGCCTACTGATCTCCCACCCATAGCGGCATGAATGTGTTGATCGGGGGAGCAATTGCTGGCATATCACGCAAGGCTAGATACAATCCGTTAATAAACGTCATCACCAGCACCACCATCTTTCTGGTACTTCTCCGTCGCTACGTCTATTCGTGTCATGCACAGATAGACGCAAAAAGAATGATCAAAATTCCTACCGAAATGAAAATTATACTGAATCATCAAATTTAAAAATAGAATCAAATTGAGCGCTCCTCTCTTCTCGAAAACTGGTAACCGCTTCTCGCTTTCCCACTCTCACAACTCACGTTACCTCACAGGACCAATGAGGGCAACAAAAAATAATGCGTTACGGAAGTTTCAAGACCATGGTTGTCAGATTTTAGAAGCTCTTTTACGAGCTTCTTGACGGCGTTGTTCGGCGGCACCGCGCTGACAAGCAGGGCAGGGAGAGCAAGCACACCACACCGTCGAACTAAGCAGCGTGCTGCTGCATTGATGCGTGTTGCTCAAATTATTTTACTTAAATCACTACCATCCTCTCCAAACCCCTTTGGGTAACGGGACGGGTGTTCACAGCGAGGCCTACCTTGTAGTCATGTCCAGAGTTATTCTTTGATCCAAAGTGTGATGCGAAGTTCAGCGCTGTATTGCTACTGAGCGTTGACGTAAACGCCACGTGTGTGTTGATAGGAAGACAAGAAACATTCGCGTATCCTGGTTAAAGAAAGTGTTCAGTGCACATACACTCACAAAAAACATGTTCCAGGGCTAAATTATCGATCTGCAGAACAGCTATTCGATATGTTAACCAATCAGCCATTTCTGCAATGCAAAACGCCTTATCAATGTGCTACACAAAGCCCTTGCGTCAATGATTATCTTTAAGTGTGTAGTTTTTGTAGTTTTCAAGCAATTCTGGTTGCGATAATGCCTGTGTCCAGAACCTGCCTTGCAGATTAGCCGGGTCACGCTACTACAAGATATTATTCCATAGCTCTTTTTTTAACTTAAAAGAAGGTGTCGCACAGTCGCGATCCTCCGGACGCAAACCAAAGTAGTCACGAGTGTAATGAGCCACTAGAATTACAGTTGTCCTTGGTAACCGCTTTCGAACAACAAAAATTGCCCCCACCTCCCCGAAGGGAATCGTGAGGAAGTGCGAATGCATTTCTTGCGCCGAGAGTACACGGCGTAGTAATTCTGCCATCGCTTGAGAGGCGCAGTACCGGCGAGGGGGAGCTGTCAGGCGAGGGGAGAGGCGCGCGCCGAGGGTGAGTGCAAACCTAACGGGGGGAGAGGGCGCGCCAGCTGCAGAGCATGTGACGTCACGGCGCGAGGAGAGGGGGAGCAGACGCAAAGGCGCCAGCGCGCGGTCACGTGGGAGTGGTGACGTCACGGCGCGAGGAGCGGTGCGGGAGCCGGCGCGGGCGCGCGCAAGCCACGGCGCGGGAGGGCGGAGCGCGCGCGGGTCACGTGGGGTGTGACGTCGCTGCGCCGTTGCTACAGACGCTCCTCTCCGCTCCTCGCGCCGTTGCTAGGGGAGAGGAGGAGGAGCAATTGCGGACGGCGGATTCAGGGTCGCTTATAAAGTGCATCGCACTTAAAAAAAGCTTGGCTTATTTGCCTTACGTACGCCGATCGCTGCTATATATAAAAAATCCCTGACAATTGCGATGCCCCCTCATGTGAAATTTGAGCGCAGCGCAAACTGCAAACCTCGCGGTGACAGCGCATTACGGCTGCGTCCCATAAAGTGGTCTCGTCATCAACGAACGCACCCCGACGCCCGCTATTCCCAGCACGCCGCCGCCGCTGAGCATGTCTCGCGCGCACGCGGCATACCTCTGTCCCCCGCACATTTCCAGCATATTTTCCTCCTCCGCTATTCTGCTCGCTCTATCTCGTCTATCTTCGGATTCCTCCTCGTTCGCTCCGGGACAACAAGGACGACGGCAACGGCGACGTGAAACCAACAAAAAGTGATTGCTTTTCCGTGAACGTTAGTGCTTCTTAGGGATAACATTCGTCCCAGAACTTCGGGACGCTCGAGAAGGAGTGAAAACCCCGAAGCTGCCGTCCACTTCGCGGTGCTTGCTGAGTACAACACTTTTGACGTCGACGCTGATATCTGCTGCGGGCAGACATCAGCATATCGCACGCAGATGGACGATTTTGCATGCGTTCTATGTAAGCGCGGAGACACTGGGCGAGGATGGGAGTGGCTCATCGAAAAACGCCATGGAAGGGCACACAAGTGCTCAATGCGAGCAGTAGTGTCTGCCGTCTGTTACTCTCGCTATTTGTTTATATTTTCTTTTTTTGAGTCTGCGGTTCAGTTTTTCCTACCTTTAAAGAAAAAAAATACGACCTAAAGTATTATTTAGACTCGTTTGTTCGCTGCAATGACACATAAAAATATTTCACACAGAGCCAATCATAGGGTCTCCGCGTTGTCTCGTCATATCCGGAGCCTTCGGGTGTGCATAGCCAGTGCCCCATTTGCTTGCATTTTAAGGCGTAAAATATGCCTAACGTTCTTAATTCCGCACCGATCATGATCATTGTGTTTGGGTGTGTACCTGAACTACACGAACAACAGACGAAGAGCCAGAAAAGTACCCAGAAGAAAAGCGTTGCGGGGAGTCCTTGAAGCACTTGTGGCTCGCTGTGCGCGACACTGGAAGGCCACTCCGCCTCCCCAGAGCGAAATGCCCCGTTGTTTAACAGAAGGCCTGCGCGAAATGGGAAGGAAATTTTTCTGAATGACTCCGGTGGGTTTACTTCACTCGCGGTCTACGTTGATCCAGCGTCGTAGCTTATGCCACTGAGATTCGACAGGTCGAAAATCTGTTGTCGTGGCCAGGGAATAGATCACAAAACGGCGCAACACTCGTCCAATTTAAAAAAAGAGGTGAAAGAATGCTCGATGTGGCGGCAAATTACTCAGGGAAGTAAAGTAAAGTAAGCAAAGTGAAGTAATTAAGTGGAAAAGGGAATGGGGTAAATTTTGGTCTGGGAATTAAACGTACGCTCTCTGGAACGTGTGACAAGCCCAGATCCCAAACACCAGGAAGGATCCGTGTTTCTACCTGAATAAGGTGGACCTTGTGAGCGCGCGTACCGTTCGAATTGGAAAGGTGTGTCGGAGACATACACTCAGCATACACCGGAAATTAGAGCATGGTAACTGTAGAAGTAGCGCGTTAGAGAATAACAAAGCAGGCTCCACACAAAATGTACGCTTTGCTTGTCGTTTTGCCGTTGCGCCACTATGCGGCATTCACTGATACATGTGGTTGTATGGCGTCATCCCTACAGAAGGCCCGCAAGAAATGCGAGGGTGGGAAAATTAAATTGAATAAACGTTAAACGTTTTTTACAAAAAGGATGGCTTATGGCCTATGTGAGGAAAGGGATAATGGGATAAGTGATTTCAGGAGGCCATGGTAGTGTGTACACGTGGAGGGAGAAAAAGGCGAAAAGGGAAACGAATTTGATGATAAGAGGACTGGAGCCACCCACATCGGCAGCTGCTTCGCGCTGCAGGCATTGGCCCTGCACAACGTGGGAATAAATTGGATGATGTACCATGATGATGGTGATGACGATGGAATGGCAGGACGATTTCGGCAATCGGACACCGATACTTTTGCATTCACTCCATCATAACGAGTGCTTAGGTGACTGCTTAATTTCTACTTCAACTGTTAATATAAACGTAAAATTTGTTTACAAAAAGAGAGAGAAGAAACGTGACAGAATAAAAATGTAGAAAGCAACAAGAACAAAGGAAGAAATAAGCCGAAAGGAGGAAATTACTCGAACTGAAAATTAAAAAAAAAACTCAGTGAAATGCCGTAGTCTACGTCGATTTACAATTGTTTCGTTCACTGAGTCCCCAGAGAAAATGCGAAATAGTTTATCGTTGTCGTGAGAGTACACATCGCACCGCATACGGTTCGTGCGTATTGTGCGGTGTCACTGTAATTAAATGTAGCCAATATTTCACGATAAGCAGAGTTAGCGGCGTTCCCCTCCTTCCTGGCATCGAATTTCTTTTTTTTGGGGGGGGGGGGGGGGGGGGGGGGAAGGGAAGGGCCCTCTTAGATCCCTCCCTCCCTTTGCGTGCACCAATGTTCTGAGCATGAATTTTCCTGGGAACAATATTTTCTTTAGACCATTCAATTAATCTATTCAGCTATATGCAGACAAGCCACTGCCTGGCCGAACCTCGCAAACTAATGAATAATCACTAACCGAAGTGTCAACAGTGGAAATGCCAGGTTCTCGCTGGCATAGGTAGAGGCTCGCCTTGGTGCAGCTGCACAACGTACTGCGTTTAAAATTTAAAATGTGCACAGATTACGCTCTACTTTTAGTATTGTTTTTCTGCTTTGTTTCCTGGCGTCTCTGGCACGCTGATCTTAAATCGATTCGCGCGCTATTAGGGGCAATGTTCCCATTCAGGAAGGCTGAGCTCGCGGGACTATTGAACCGCCACACGGTCGAAGGCGAAGAAGCCGGCGTCAATTACTTTTACGCGCATGCACTGTTCTGATCGATAAGCAAGTGGTCCGCCTTGGTAATTCCTTTCGATTGCTGCACAGGTGAAAAACGAAAGGTGTGACGCTCCGCTGGCGCTTCTTCGATCGAATGCAGGCGGCTATGCCGTTATCGTCTTCGGGTGATACGGGTATTGATATTTTTTTCCTCTGAAAGTTGCTTTGAATGAGACTGTGCACTAACAGGTTCGTAGGACATGGATTACGTACATATCCACCGGGATTGCACGTCAAATACGTTCAGTGTGCAACCGGAAGATCGAATAATGTGCCCCGAAATATGTTACACATAGATGTGCGCAGTTCCCCAGCTAAAAAGAACGGGTTAATAAAAAAACAGGGTGCAACCGGAAGATCGAATAATGTGCCCCGAAATATGTTACACATAGATGTGCGCAGTTCCCCAGCTAAAAGGAACGGGTTAAAAAAAAACAGGGTGTATGCATTTTTGCATTCCTTCGTAATTATCCGCAACTGAGCATTAGCACGGGCACGTTGAAAACAGTCAACCAGGCTGAATCTAACGGAGCTGGGAGACCAAAACTATCGAAATGTGTGCCACAGTTATTGGCGGTCGTGGCGTAATCCACGTTGCGGGAGGAGCAGGAAGCCAGCGACGCCGTTCATGCGGGTGGAGGGTGACTGTCTCTCTTTTAGATGCAAAGCATATCTTGCTCTCAGCTCCGTCGTCCGTCGTCCGTCCATACACCGCCCCAGGAAGACATCGCCAACTCTGCCGCTCAAGGAGCCTCTTAAGGGGAAGCGTGCTCGTCTCGTGCCGGCCCAGGAAGACACCGGCAACACTGTCGCTCCAGCATCTCATGGTCGGGGCTATGTCGCTCCCTTGTTGTGGCGCCGTCCACATCCCCCACTGCGCGCGCTCGACCTGATCTCGGGCCGGCCCAGGAAGACACAGGTAACACTGTCGCTCCAGCATCTCATGGTCGGGGCTATGTCGCTCCCTTGTTGTGGCGCCGTCCACACCCCCACTGCGCGCGCTCGACTGATCTCGGGCCGGCCCAGGAAGACACCGGTAACACTGTCGCTCCAGCATCTCATGGTCGGGGCTATTGTCGCTCCCTTGTTGTGGCGCCGTCCACACCCCCACTGCGCACGTTCGACTGATCTCGGGCCGGCCCAGGAAGCCACCGGTAACCACTGTCGCTCCAGCATCTCATGGTCGGGGCTATGTCGCTCCCTGTTGTGGCGCCGTCCACACCCCCACTGCGCGCGCTCGACTGATCTCGGGCCGGCCCAGGAAGACAACCGGTAAACTGTCGCTCCAGCATCTCATGGTCGAGGCTATGTCGCTCCCTTGTTGTGGCGCCGTCCACACCCCCACTGCGCACGCTCGACTGATCTCGGGCCGGCCCAGGAAGACACCGGTAACACTGTCGCTCAGCATCTCATGGTCGGGGCTATGTCGCTCCCTTGTTGTGGCGCCGTCCACACCCCCACTGCGCACGCTCGACTGATCTCGGGCCGGCCCAGGAAGACACCGGTAACACTGTCGCTCCAGCATCTCTGGTCGGGCTATGTCGCTCCCTTGTTGTGGGCGCCGTCCACACCCCCACTGCGCACGCTTCGACTGATCTCGGGCCGGCCCAGGAAGACACCGGTAACACTGTCGCTCCAGCATCTCATGGGTCGGGGCTATGTCGCTCCCTTGTTGTGGCGCCGTCCACATCCCCACTGCGCAGCGCTCGACTGATCTCGGGCCGGCCCAGGAAGACACCGGTAACACTGTCGCTCCCAGCATCTCATGGTCGGGGCTATGTCGCTCTCCCTTGTTGTGGCGCCGTCCACACCCCCACTGCTGCGCACGCTCGACTGATCTCGGGCCGGCCCAGGAAGACAACCGGTAACACTGTCGCTCCAGCATCTCATGGTCAGGGGCTATGTCGCTCCCTTGTTGTGGCGCCGTCCACACCCCCACTGCGCGCGCTTCGACTGATCTCGGGCCGGCCCAGGAAGACACCGTAACACTGTCGCTCCAGCATCTCATGGTCGGGGCTATGTCGCTCCCTTGTTGTGGCGCCGTCCACACCCCCCCCACTGCGCACGCTCGACTGATCTCGGGCCGGCCCAGGAAGACACCGGTAACACTTTCGCTCCAGATCATCATGGTCGGGGCTATGTCCGCTCCCTTGTTTGGTGGCGCCGTCCACACCCCCACTGCGCACGCTCGACTGATCTCGGGCCGGCCCAGGAAGACACCGGTAACACTGTCGCTCCAGCATCTCATGGTCGGGGCTATGTCGCTCCCTTGTTGTGGCGCCGTCCACACCCCCACTGCGCGCGCTCGACTGATCTCGGGCCGGCCAGGAAGACACCGGTAACACTGTCGCTCCAGCATCTCATGGTCGGGGCTATGTCGCTCCCTTGTTGTGGCGCCGTCCACACCCCCACTGCGCACGCTCGACTGATCTCGGGCCGGCCCAGGAAGACACCGGTAACACTGTCGCTCCAGCATCTCATGGTCGGGGCTATGTTCGCTCCCTTGTTGTGGCGCCGTCCACACCCCCACTGCGCACGCTCGACTGATCTCGGGCCGGCCCAGGAAGACACCGGTAACAACTGTCGCTCCAGCATCTCATGGTCGGGGCTATGTCGCTCCCTTGTTGTGGCGCCCGTCCACACCCCCACTGCGCACGCTCGACTGATCTCGGGCCGGCCCAGGAAGACACCGGTAACACTGTCGCTCCAGCATCTCATGGTCGGGGCTATGTCGCTCCCTTGTTGTGGCGCCGTCCACACCCCCACTGCGCACGCTCGACTGATCTCGGGCCGGCCCAGGAAGACACCGGTAACACTGTCGCTCCAGCATCTCATGGTCGGGGCTATGTCGCTCCCTTGTTGTGACCCCCACTGCGCACGCTCGACTGATCTCGGGCCGGCCCAGGAAGACACCGGTACACTGTCGCTCCAGCATCTCATGGTCGGGGCTATGTCGCTCCCTTTGTTGTGGCGCCGTCCACACCCCCACTGCGCACGCTCGACTGATCTCGGGCCGGCCCAGGAAGACACCGGTAACACTGTCGCTCCAGCATCTCATGGTCGGGGCTATGTCGCTCCCTTGTTGTGGCGCCGTCCACACCCCCACTGCGCACGCTCGACTGATCTCGGGCCGGCCCAGGAAGACACCGGTAACACTGTCGCTCCAGCATCTCATGGTCGGGGCTATGTCGCTCCCTTGTTGTGGCGCCGTCCACACCCCCACTGCGCACGCTCGACTGATCTCGGGCCGGCCCAGGAAGACACCGGAACACTGTCGCTCCAGCATCTCATGGTCGGGGCTATGTCGCTCCCTTGTTGTGGCGCCGTCCACACCCCCACTGCGCACGCTCGACTGATCTCGGGCCGGCCCAGGAAGACACCGGTAACACTGTCGCTCCAGCGACCATTCTATTCGTTTTTTGGCGACACCCACTGCGACGCTCAAGCGGCCCGGAGACACGGAACACGTGTAGTCTGTGGGGCTAAACGTACATTGTTGGGCAGCCGTAGCCCTGACGTCATGCTATTACGGCCCCGAGAGGAACCTGCCAGGAGCTTAAAGGAAAGACACCACGGGACGTTAGCAACCTACACTTTGACGGCGCGACGTGGAGGGCATTGTCCCTCTTGCATTTAATTACCATTTCCCTAGGGAACCCTGAGTAGTATGAGAAACAGCCATGGGCGTAAATATAACGTTAGCTACGTACCTCAACCTAACGGAAACGACGAACTGAAAACTAATGGGCACTTGAATCGACCTCATGGATGCTTTGCATACTACTCAGGGTTCCCCTACGGGAAGATGGGGTAATTTTTTTTTTTTGCTCATTCACCAGTCAAGCGGCTCAACTCGGCCGTTGTTAGGGGGCCATAACCACCCAGAACAGTTTTGGGGAGCCGTGTCGTATGCTATACGCGATGAGAATGCCAGCGGTTCAGTTCACTCGGTCGGTGAAAAGAGGTTATAATAAAACTTCGACGTGTGGCAGGGCATTTTCTGATGCATTTATGTCGCTTTCTTCGGATATAGCGTTGCCGAATTAAGTTCGGTGATTTTCGCACGTCTGCATTGCAACAAAAAAGTGTATTTTTAATTCGAGTGAGTATTGGTATTCTTTTATACGTATAGATGTGTGCCCAAAAGTTTTCTCAGTTTCGTTAAAGCCAAACCGCATTGCTAGTAGATGGGTGCGTTCTTAGTCCTTATGTAACTCTATACCTAGTCTACGATGTGGCGTGGCCACAGTGATTTTCGCAAAGACAAGGTCCGCCTTGAAATAGAAACCAAATGATTCACGCTAAAGGGATCTGACGCAAGAAACATGCTGGGGTTCCAAAAGAGATGATTCGCCTAGACTATATATATATATATATATATATATATATATAAAGCACAATATTTTAGGCACGTCAAAATATTCTTGCTGAACCACTAAGCACTTTTGTATTTCTCCTATTCCTTTCCCTGGTGCACCGTTGAAGCTCTCTGAACGTGTTAAAAGTATTGCGCCTGGATCCAGCATGTTCTTTTTTTTTTTCATTCGGAGCATTTGTACGTAAACATTGCAGTTGTGGAGCCCAATAAAGGCTATCGTTTTAAAACTGATTGCCTTTCCCGCAATTTCTGAGTTAGCGTGAGGGCCGCAATACGGGACTACAGTAGACTATCGATAGATGTGTGAAAGGGCAAATGTATGTGCATACACACTCTTAATACCAGCTCAAGCACTAGGAGGAGAATGTAGCTGACAGTTTTTCAGAAAGCAAGAAAACTACAAGAGGTTTACGCACGGCATTCCCAAAGTTGCTTTGCCAACAATGAGTCGCTCTGCACTACAAAATGCATCAATTATTTTTGTTCTAGTCCTTGCAAATGCATCTTCACGGAGGCTAGAGGTCTCAACTTCGCGAGTGCTTACGAGCCACCGAGTTTAGAAGACGGCAACGCGGTAATGAAGCCCGAATAGCACCACGATGGCACGAACGAGGCGGCAGGAGCTGAGCCCTGCAACCTCGGCGTCTTGAATTGTGACCGAACGACTGGAACAAGAGCTGCGATGTTGCATTCGTTGCGATAACACAGCTGACCACTAACGAGAGGAAGCTTACGAGGCCGACAGGCTAAAAAAACATGGAGGAAAAAAAAAACACGAAACAGCCGGTACCGTACTCTCATGCCAATGGGTTTCACATGAAGTTCCATTTATGGTTCCGTTTACGCGGTGACGCGGAAATTTTAGTTCCGATTACCGAGAATTTTTTTTTTTTGTTATCTGAATACAAAACCAACCAAGCGGCAATTACGTTTAAGCGATTTCCATTTATCGAAATTCTACACTATAGCTGTTACGGTACATGGATACATACGGGAGTTGGAAAGACGATGATACTATATAGGGTTCACACTGAAAATTGCGTTGACTGCAATCCATTGCGCACACTGGCAGCCCTTTCGTACTACGGGAACTTCGATCAATCAAACGCCCCGCCTCCTCCCCAACTTCCGCTGTCCCTTTCAGTTTCCCTCTTTCCACATCCTCCCTGTTGTAATCTCCGTTCGGGCCAATGACCGCTTGAATTGCCGAACACGATGCGGGCGCGTCAACACCGACGCATGCCTCCATTCGATCAGCGCTTATTTACCTGTACACGAATCCATTACGGAGTGTGTCGCCTCGTGCAAACATTGTGATACATGATAGCCCTCTTCCAGTTTCCGGTGTTCGGGCGTGGCACAGAGTTGCTGTTGTTCTTTTTGTGGTCGTCGTCGTTGTCGGGGTTACTGTACCGTAAAAAAAAATCGCCGCCACTGTAAAGAGAAATAGTTCCGGTACCGTAACCGTCTTCCATATTCCTGCCTTGTTGCATCGCGCATTTTTTTTTAATACTGGGAAACAGAACGAACGTGGAAGTAGCCGAGAGGGCACCATGATAATTAAAACTCTGGCTGAAGATTACAATACTACCTAATGGTAATTTGAGGGCACTACGAACTGCAGTCTTCTTAGTCACGGCGCATACCTGCTGCGTCTCAGAAAGGGCTTGCCTCATGAGCGAACGCACGACGACAAGCGCTGTACAGTGAAACCTCGATATAACGAACTTCAGGGGACCGTGGAAAATTGCTCGTTATTCTGAAAGGTCGTTATAGTGAAAATCGCAAAATTTAAGAAAACAAATAGTATTTCAATGCCTAAAACGACCTACGTGTACAGCAGTGCATCCTTGGAGTCATTGTTTACAAAAAAAAATGCACTAGTGATCATGAACCAATGCACGTTTATTTAAAGTGGTTGGCGATTTTCATCTAGCGCGAGTAGCACAAGCTTCCTAGCACGAAGGACTCAAACTCTTACACATTCCTGGGGAGTGAATCAGCGGCCGTGCGGTTTTTCCCCAGACATGTGCGGAGTTTTTGTATGTCCACCACATCCGCAGTCGTCGCGTGCTCGTAGTAGTCTTCGAGTGCTGCAGCGGCACCCTCAGAGGCATCGTTGTTCATGCCATCCTCGCTGCCATCTTCACTTCTTCATCCTGAACGCTCACGGTCTGGGCAATGTCCTCTGTTGTCAGCTCCGCTGATGTCCGTGAAGATCCAGCAAGCCACGTGAGCAGCGGCGGAACGTAGAAAAAGTTGGGGTGAGCGCGAATGGCGCGGCCGCGGCTTTTGGGACGGAGAAGGCTACCCATGCTTCATTTTTTCTCTTCTCCTCACCTTTTTTCTCCTTCTTGCATCGGCTGCCGCATTCCGCGGAGCAAGTTGCAAGACGTCCTCTTCTTCGCTGCGCTTTGCCGTGTCGTCTATACTAGCACACTGCCCCGGTTGCCGCGATTGTTTAACGGACTTCTAAGAGTCTCCGGCCTTGAAAATATGAGTTCGTAGTATACTGAGGTGTTGTTAACATGGCACGGAACTAAATAAAGCGATCGTTATTTTGAAACGTTCGCTATTCTGAAGTACGTTGTAGTGAAATAATTTTACATTAAAACTATAAGCAGTCGGCGTGGGATTTCTTAAACGCTCGTTAATTTGAAAAGTTCGTTAATGTGGTGTTCGTTGTACCGAGGTTTCACTGTACTGTGGCGTTCTCTCGTAGCGCGCGCTGCCGCGGAGCATATCTCGTGCCGCCTCAGTATACTGGCCTCCCCCTGACACATTCGCCATGCTTTTCTACTCCGCTTTCCTGCTCGCTCTATCTGATTTGATTGTAGGGTTTTAACGCGCCGACGCAACGCAGGCGATGAGGCGCGCCGTAGTGGAGGGCCCCGGATTAATATTGACCACCTGGGGATGTTTTAACGTGCGCCGAAATCTCGTACACACGGGCGTTTTTGCTTTTCGCCTCCATCAGAAAAGCAGCCGCCGCGGCCGGGAATCGAACCCGCGACCTCATGCTCAGCAGCGCAACGCCTTAACCACTGAGCCACCACGGCGGGTCTGCTCGCTCTATCTCGTAAATATTCGGTGTCCTTTACGTTCGCTCAGTTATAACGAGGCCGACGGAGAAACAAAACAGCAGGAGCGGGCGTTTTGGAATTGCGCTGTAAAACTCGTGTGATCTCATAGAAAGTGAATCCAAACCTCCCGATGCACTGCCACTGAGCTATAACGACACGCTCTCAGTGATTGTGGTTGTTTAATAATGTTTATTGCAACAGAAATTTTCAGAGTGAGTGGCCTCTTTTTTTAAGCGGTGGAACAAAAATTAAAGAAGTGGGGGCCACGTGACAAGTGAAAGTGCCGGCACGGGAGCATGACAGGCGCACCCCAGCCGCGCAGAACTTTTATTCTCGGGAACCTGCTCCGGGTGCAAGCAGTTTGCGGGCTGAAGTATTGCGCGCCAAAAGACGAAGCAATGACAGCACGCGGCGAAGAAAGACACGCCGACACGGTGTAGTTGCAATAAAAATGCCGCTCAAAGTAATTCCCACCAAAAGCACGAAAAAACGAGAAAGAAGACAGAGAGAGAGATGAGAGAGGAGAGAGAGAGAGAGAGAGAGAGAGAGAGAGAGAGAGAGAGAGAGAGAGAGAGAGAGAAGGAACAATATTTAAGACGAAACTGGGTAGGAGGGAGAAAGTCACCCGGTCTACCCCGTTAGATGGTGATCATGAACTCGTGGGCCCTACGACCTCTTCCGCCAGTTGCACGCATTGTTGCTGCGAGTCGGCGTGACGCCACGTACTTATGAGAAGCGTGATGAAGCCCCGTTACCATACTTAAGTGCCCCAAGGAAGTATTTTCTCCGCAACCATCAGTGGTTTCAGCTCGTACAGCTGCCCGTGCGCCTCTCAGGGAGAGAGGAAGCATATCTGATTCTTTCTACGTTTACGAAGCGGAGGTATTCGGCGCTATCTGCGATATTTGCTATGCTGACTCAGTCGACACTGCCAGTTGGTGTACCTGAATCTGATTAAATACCACAAGCCACGCGACGACTGCTTTAAACAAGGGAGCGAGATATTCGGAAAACAGATGAAATAGTCACGATTTACCAGCTGTTTTCCTGCCGCGAGCTTATGTTGCCCTATGGATTACATAAAGCTACTGCAAGGATACATAACGGCGGGATAAATTTTCTACGCATTGCTTTTTTTTATTAAAATTGAAATCCTCGCTCCCCCGTCATGCTATCCATCAAACCGTAGAGTTAGGCCTGCGTACTTGGGAATTTAAATACCAGCGTTTAACACCGGCGTTTAATACCAGACCACGGGCTCCCTCTCCGTTTCTCTGTTTGTTCCAGGTTTGATTCCTGGCGATGCCAGTAACTTCTTTTATTTGTTCGCGGGAGTTTCGTGTTGACACGAATGAGCGCGACAGAAGCCTTGGGGGGTAGAGGCAAAAAACTTCGCTTTAAAAGACTTTCGTGCATGTCATGCACGAAAGTTTTTCACGCCAAATTGCCAGATTAGAAGCAGTAGTTTCCCTTGCATCCGTGTCGCAACAATTGTTAAATAGATTGAAGCGAGAACAAAAAGCTAGCCAGTCTGCTGCGGCAACGCTTATAGATAGGCGGAGAAAAACTGCTGTTATTTACTCTCTCAACTCTGTTAGCCTAATCTAAAACATACTGCCAGCCATTACGACGTGAATGTCGTCTTCCATGCAGGCAAGAAGCTGGGGAGTGTGTGCGCGGGTATTGACAGAAGGGGGACGGAGGAACAGCCACTCGTGGGGAAAAGAGCTCCATAATGCAAGATACCCGTTTTACCAACTGTGTTTGTGAAGTTGTATCCTCCATTGCTCTCCATTCATGCGGTGGCAAGTACGTTGATGGTGAGATGGTATGGGGCTTAAACTTTTGTTTAAAAGACGAAGCTTGGCCTCAAGGGGGCGTACCATCTTCGCATCTCTCCCGTCACTGCAAGGAGTGCGGCGGCGCTTTTGAGTTCAATCGCAGAGTCGTGGGGATGACACATCAAGGCCAGCGCCCGCGGTAAATTGCATAACACAACATTACAAACCGCGGAGATGCGTGCGTGAACCGCACTTTAATTGCTATTACAGACTCAGCTTGCCTTCCTACACAAGTCATGTTTGTAAGTGTTTGTGTGAGATAGGTTTTGGGGACCGCCTGTTTTTTGTTTTTGTTTTTGTTTTTGTTGGTTAAAGGAGTACTGACTGGAAAATTTTATGTTCCATTTTTATTGCTTTTATCGATGCCAAATCACCAGGCGAACCCGACACAGCACTTTAAATGAAGGATAAACCGTGGCGCAAGCCAGACGTGGACGAAGAACACAGGCTGAGTCAGATACAGGCCAGTATCTGCCTCACCCTGTCTTCTTCGTCCACGTCTAGTTTGCGCCACGTTTTATCCTTTCTTTCAGTATATACCAACTAGCTCAGCAACAAGTTTTGTTCATTCACGTGAAATTCATTCAGCGCGCGATAATTAATTACATTGAACGGCCTGAAAATCGTTCGTTTCAATTTCCCGCGCTTTCAGCCCGAAAGGCGCATATGACAGAATCCCGGCATGACCTCACCGCTTTGTGCGGAAGTCAAAACACTGCGGAGGCCCGTGGAGGCGTTGTTTCGACCGCGCTGCCGCCGGAGCAGAAAGGCTGAGCTGCTTGAAAGTGCTAGGCCTACCATTGCGGCGGGCTATACAGGGTGTTGCGACGATAACTGGAACACCTTAAAAATTTTTCCTGAGCGATCCGCCGCTCTGTTCGCGCTCAAACTTCACACAAAGGTCGCATTTTGTGGCCTATTTTGTTTGACCACCGGGAACAACAACGGTACTTACCTGTTTATTCTGAAAATAAATAAAAACGATTTTCGCCTATGGGAAAATGGCCGCTGATTTGGACGTGCGAGCCAGCGCAAGTTGACGTTGGAACGACGGAACCACCTGCAGAGTGAAACGCATGTTTGGGATTCACGTACGGAGCCAAATGGTGCAGCAGACGATCAGAAAATGCACCTAGAAATGAGCTAACAGACGATCAGAAAACCCGGTTTTCGGGCTCGCACGTCCAAATCGCCGCCATTTTCCCATAGGCGAAAATCATTTTATTTATTTTCAGAATAAACAGGTAACTACCGTTGTTGTTCCCGGTGTCAAACAAAATAGACCACAAAATGCGACCTTTGTGTGAAGTTTGAGCGCGAACAGAGCGGCGGATCGCTCAGGAAAATTTTTTAAGGTGTTCCAGTTATCGTCGCAACACACTGTATAATTGCGGGCGATTGCGGGCTATATAATTGTTTCCTTCCCCGTGTGTGAAACTTCATTTTTACCAACAGTGCTTTTCTGGGCAGCGGTTGTGCCTGTAGCTCCGGCTACGTGCACCCCTTTGTGAATGCGCCGACGAACAGTCGCCGCTCGCGGGGCCGCGCGCATGAAGTGACGTCGCGAGTTTTTGACGAGCGCTGTCCGCGCAACTTCTTTTGGCCACCACGGGACGATGTCACGGTGATGTCCATTTCCTGAGCGCCGCTCCGCCTGCTGTTCCGTCGGCGCGATTAATGATATAAAATTAAAGTATGCTCTTAGCGGCACAGGCCGCTCATATTTCCGCCAGGGTATTCTCTTGAGCAAAGAAAACTATGCACTAATATTAACGCCGAAAATTGGTGTCAGTACGCCTTTAAATAACATGTGTTCTAATAATAATACTTGAGTTGCTAGACACCGATTATGCCGTTCCTACTCTTCTTGTGTTTTCGTTTGCGGTGATCATAATGATGATATTTTGCAGGTTACCAATATCAGCAAAACCAGTTCGATGTCAGTATTGCGTGACGAGATAATGAGTGATTTGAACCCCCCACCACATACACGCACACACACACACACACACACACACACACACACACCACAACACACACACACACACACACACACAACACACACACACACACACCACACACACACACACACACACAACACACACACACACACACACGCATTTCACATATTTTCAGTCTTAGTAATTTTTTGACAGAAACCCAAGTTTGTCGAGCATTTCTGCCACGCATGGAATGCACTATTGATTTTGAGGAGTCTGAGCTTTCCGTTGATGACGTTGTCAATGAAGAATACTGGCACTTCCCCTAGGCAATCAATAAATTCGGTACCGTTGCGAGCTAATAACTGCTTCGCATTCAATCGCACAGTCGTGAAAGACCTGTTTGTGCCCAAGCATCATGCGACTCGGGAAGCCTGCTGACGTTTCGCTAACTTCGCCACCAAATCAGTGTGCAGAGACCCCAACTAACTCCGAAATCCATCCGTCTGACAGAGCAGGCCTGTGACGTCAGATGCCCGTCTCACAAAACCAGGTTAAGGCATCCGCCTCGCCTACGCTGAAGCTGAGCCGTAGCTGCAAAGCTTCCTCGCCCAACTCGCCGTCCTGCCGTCTTCCCTTTTGTCGGTCGTCCAGACGGGCGAGTCACTTCCCCGGACGCAGGTGCGTTGTTTGGGTGTTGATCGCGAGCGACGAGAACCGCGCGTCCTGGCGTTTATCTCCACGGCAACGCACCGCCACGTCGCCGTCAGTGCGATACGACCCAAGTTAGCGAACACGCCCCGGCGGCCCGCACTCAGACTTTCATTCACGGGTTACAAATACTCAGCGCCGACTCTACAAACATTGTCACATTGCTTGACACATCTAGAGAGAACGCACCTTTTTGGCTCAACACATGCTCGGCGAAGGCTTCCGGGTAAACAAACGTCATTTTACTTCGACTTGACGTGCCCTAGTTAACGGGAATAGGTTGACGACGAAGCGCGTGCAACGTGCGGGGCGGGTCGCTCTGGATTGATCCCTCGCCTTAGACATTTCGCTTTCGCTGGCTTTCTTTCTTGAACCCGTGCTTCGCTTTTCTGCCCCTTTATTTCAATAATTACCATCCTCCACAGCCCAATTTCAATCTCTCTTAAATTCCTATTTCGGCAGCACGTACTTGTTGGGTTTCGGAAACATTAAACCATATATTAATAAATTGATTGATTGATTGATTGATTGATTGATTGATTGATTGATTGATTGATTGATTGATTGATTGATTGATTGATTGATCTAAAAATGCTGCTCCAGCAACACAATAAGGCCCATCAAATCTTTAAGGTATTCGTTCCCTAAGCTTTCATATATTCAGGACCGATCGTATAAACTTCGCTCTGGGCACTTTGCGTATATACCGCTTTTCTTGCTTATGAAGCTTGGTGCGAGGCTTCTGCGCGTCGTCGTTCTGCGGAGTCGCAACAGCGCTCTAGTGCATTCTTTGCTGCCGGGCGCAACCAAGTGCAAGAAATATGGCCCACAAAGGTCGGCGCATTGTCCGCAGATTCAGCCAATCGCCCCTTTGCAATGCATGCCGCTGAGGGGGATTATGACATGCGCTATTACACGCCGGACAGCTCAATTTGTTAGTCTAACAGCGTGAGCCCTACAACTCGAAAAGGAGCGAGGGCCTTTTCACTTTTATGTGCAGTTCCCCGGCCGCGTGTTTCCAAACGCTTCGCTGCATAGAGCACCCACGTGACATGTGTGATGTCACTGCTCGCGCTATTCTTTGAGCGCCTGCTAAACCGAGCCCACCGTTCTGGCTCTGTAGCCTCTATGGCAATAAAAAAAAAGCTCTGTAGCCTCGGCGTAGAGCACTGAGTACTTGCGCTGACTGCTTGGGCTCAAGCCCCGGCAGGTCTGCCTGCTAGTTTTTTTTTTTTTCTAAACTTGAATCTACGCGTCATTTTTATTAATAATGGTGATATGGTATGTTTTAGGTCGCTTTAGGTTTGAGGCGCAGCCAATGACCACGTTGAATTACCGTTCTCCATCGCGCGAACAGACATGTCACATGGGTGCTCTGTGCAGCAAAGCGTTTGGAAATACGCTCCCCGGACGGCCCAGCACTACGCGCACCGTACGTCCGGTTGAGGCCACTTGTTGAGCTACGGACACTGTTTTCCGCCGCCATGGGCAACAGTCCTAGATGTGTACGCCCCTTCTTCCCCAGTATATCACTGTCCCATTCCACTCTGATTTTTTTTTTTTATGTCGTTTTTCCACGGTCGCGAGCGGCCGTTGTTATGCGCTTGCTGTTCCAGAACGCCTCTGAGCCTCGCACGCGTCCGAGCAAAAGCAATGGAAGGAGATTAGAGCGAAGGGGGGACGGGGTTTCACGAGAAACAGCCTTGGTGACAGGGTGAGACCTTGCGGACCAAGCCCTCCGTAAGGGCCAGCTCGGCGTCAGACTGCGGCTGCTTCGAGCTCCGGCCACGTTTGCAGCGGAGATTACCCGCGACGTGGTGATTACAGGCCCCTTTGTGTACTTGTCGCCCAAGCTTGATAGAAGCAGGTTGCGGGGGGTTACGAAAAATGCTAGGTGCAGCACCAACGACGTGAAACGGAGCCCTCCTGTTGTCGCGCGAAAGATGAAAAACAATGTACAATGAAAACTGCGTGCGAGAGGGGAGAGCGGAAGGCGTTTTGCTTGCAAAAGCACCGTTTAAATGATCTATTCCAGGAAGGTTGCATATCGAACTCGATTTGCCATAACGTTGTGGCTGCGTGGTTTCGGGTGTTCGGTGCCTGTTTGT
Source organism: Haemaphysalis longicornis (assembly GCA_013339765.2). Classification (NCBI taxonomy): domain Eukaryota; kingdom Metazoa; phylum Arthropoda; class Arachnida; order Ixodida; family Ixodidae; genus Haemaphysalis; species Haemaphysalis longicornis. Next base: position 145,210,997 of record CM023450.1, read on the forward strand.
TCTGCACTTCAGGGAAAGAGAAAATCAACGTCTGTTTTCTGCAGTGCACGGAGCGTGAGGAAGTGGGAACAATGCAGACTGCTTGGGGTTCTCCCGCAAGCCTAATTCCATCGATTGCTTCTGTGAAGACCTCAATGTACTAGTGCTGCGCGCTCACTCAGAAATTGGTCGTTTGGAAGAGGTACGAGGGGAGGGCTGTTTTTACTACTCATTTAATCTTTTAAAGGGACTATTATTGAGAAACGTAGTAGAAGGTCAATAGCTACGCCGTCAGGAGAGCACGTGCACAAAACTTTATGGCCTCTAGCGGAAGCTTTGTTGTTTGCAGCATTAAAGTATAATTTCCGTTTCTCAGCGGACTCTCACAACTTCAGTTTGACATACAAAGTATTCATCTCCTTCCCTCCTTTCCGGCCTTTTGTACCAGTGGGAGAATTAAAATGGTGTGTGCAGTGGAGTAAAAGGCCTACCAAGCCCGGCCACGGACAGAGGAAACTCACTTCGCTAGGCCTTCCGGTAGCTGAACTGTAGATTTATAAATGCACAAACGCCTTGGTGCCAGCAAAGCATCGTGCTTACCCGATGCAGCCGTTTCGCTCTGGTTTAAAGCGAGGCTTCTGATCACATTGCAATGCCGATCGTTGTACCGGAATACGAAAGTGAAAAGTGCGTTGCTTCAAGTTAGTTAACATCTATAGGCATATTCTGTCGGACTTCATGGCCATTTCAATGAAAGCACTTCAGAGACGCCATTTCTCGAGTCTTCCTTGCTGAAACGCACTCCACTGCGCTTCATACGCATCAAGATTTGTTGGAGTGGCGGTAGCGGAGGGTACAAATTTGTAGGTGAAGGCTCGCTGCAGTCCAACTGATGGTACGGTGTCCCTTTTGTTCGATTCGACTGTCGCCGCAGACCAAGCGACAGCAAAAGAATACACAAAAGAAACTATCAGCCCCTTTTTTTAGGCCTCACTTCCTGTGAAATAGGAACAACTCCGCGGTAGCAGAAAAAAGATAGTGTTAAGGTTCTTTCCTCTGGGGGAAATGGGTTGGGGCTGTTTTCTTGCCGGCTGTTTTCGAATTAAACTCCTTGCCGGCTGTTTTCGGATTAAAAGCGTTGGCGAAAGAATGCGGGTCGTTGCATTTTTGGCGTTGTTTATTGTGACAACTGAAACGATGTTCGTGTTAATCGTCCCGTCCTTCCCCCAAATAAGGACGAGGTGCGTGATGATTGCCAAAGATCAAGAGTGGCATTATGACCATGTTTATTAGTGCGTTGCTAAAGCTGATGATGACAAAGAGAACCCAACACTGATTCGCTACAACGCCCGCATAAATATTTCCCTGAAAGCAGAGGCGCGAGAAATATTCTGTACACAAAACCTCACCCCCCACCCTCAAGAATGCGCATACCAGAAAGTTAACCATGGTACATCACAAACGCGTTCAGAAGAGGAACTTTTGGTCAATTTACAACGCTTTTGGCTTTAGCTGGTACACGAGCCCAGAGGTCTATTTAACAGGATAGCATCGTTGGAAAGGGGGCAGGTGGGAGTGTGTGTACGAACGTCCACCGGCAAAGACAAAGGTTTTTACTAGAACCAGCCATGCATTACAGCCACGGAAGAAAAAAAATACTTCCGAAGCGAAGAAGCCAAGCAACTAATACGACGGCAGCAATAAAGCACGGTCGCGTCTGTTCGACTGAAAAAAGCTGTTCGGTACCACGTTCCCTGTCGATAAATTAACATCGCCCTCCTTCGCCCGGACAATAAGATGACGGCCCCTAACCGCGGTCGGTCGTCATTAGGGAAACTGCGATGCACAGCGACCGGGCAGTGCAGGGGGAGCAGCGGGAACCATCGCTCAATTAACTCGCGACGCACAAAGCATTTGGGAGAGAAAAGTGGTGGGGAGGCGATGAGCGGACGAATCTCAACGCTTCGCGATGCGAAGGCGAAATGGCACGCCGAGACGGGGCGCCATTAGGGGCATCCTGGTAAGGCTACCGCGAGGGAAAGCCACGTTTCGACAGACGCAACAACGACGCCCAGTCCAGTTACGATACGCGTTGTGGGCACGCTTGTAGCAGACCATCGTAGCCAAATTGACCCGCCGATGGAGCATGCTTACAAGCGCAGATATAAATTGCCAACGTGCGCGCAGTTCTTAAAACTGGAAAGGTAATTGCGCCGAGTAGCGCATATCGCAAAACCGGAGCATCCTAGCGGGAGCGGGGAAACGCTTTCGATTCTGGAGTCACTGCCGTTACGACTGTGATTTACATTCGAGAGCGGAGCATGCCAAGTAGTGAAAAACGACCGACCGATGGAGGTTTGATAAGGGCGAACTCCCGTTGACGAATACGCGATGGGGAACTTCTTCGCCGGCGCTTGATTACGTCCGCAGCTTGATTATACAAGAAGTGGCATCGAATGCACCAAAAATTCAACATTTCCCCTTTTAATCGCACGTTCATGTTGCGTGAACACTCGGTAGAATTTTACAATTTGTTTTTGTGTAAGAACGTCGCGGTTTCGTCTACGCATCTTATAAGCTTCGCTGGGTCTAGTCAGTGCAGCTGTTCCTTTTTGCCATCGCAGAAGGTCCACATCACAAATCCACATCCACATCGCAGGTGCATGTCCCGTGACAGTGACGCGGTTGAAGTAGATGACAGCTGTTGAAAGGGGCTTGTGTTCTCGCTCAACGGCCCCATTTACTTTAGTTGTCCTGACCTCTGAACTTATTTAAGGAATAATTAGCATTCCGATTTTGAAGATGCGGCATCGCCATCTAGTGTGGAAGCTCGCCGAGAACATCTCATTGAGCAACCTTTAGCTTTGAAGACAATCTTTCAGACGTGGTTGTCCCAGCCCCTTACTTGCTTCCCATGTGTTCGTGCGCATACAAGAGGGGAAGCGGAGGAAGTTCGCTTACCTTATGTAGTTGACAGTATCTTTCGTTTGGTTGAATGCTGCATTCAAGACTCATTTTCCCCTCATATTGTGGCGTCATAGAACATCGCCAATGATGTCCCCTGCATCTAGCTTATTTTAGTTTCTACATACAATAAAATCACTGGGAAAAATCCTATTAATACACTACTAGTAATGAGAGCATTGTGGAAATGGCCTTGACCATATTACAGCAAGCGAAAGGTATCGTCATATTCATAATCAAAACTATTTTTGACAGTCCCCGCCTCTCGTCGCTAAAGGAATGGTCCCTAAAATGCGCATTTGGGTGCGTTCAATCCACTCTGAAAGTGGGGAATGCTGAGCGATGGCGATTACTTCTAGAGACACAAAAATAATCGGATGTTTCCCGACCTCGTTACAAGGCGGCGCCCGTACAAGACGTCGGTGTGCAGCGAATCGGCTTCCCAAGACAAGAGACGAAAACATTCTGATTGTCTTCTCACAACCGCTTAGTTCAAGATCGCGCTACTGAAACCGAAATATATACGAAAGCTACAAGTAATCGCCATTCGCTTCGCCTGCGCACGCAATTGTGCAAAGCCGAAACCAAATGGGGCGTCACACATCTATCTATGCGGCGTCGCATGTCACGCACTGGGGCCACAAATAGAAACTTCTTGGAAATGTCTAAACTCACGCTCTGTATTCATAATAGCGTAGATCAGGTGCCTTAGCTTGCCATGCGATGGCATACATTTGCACGAAGTAGTTCAAATATCTGGGATGTGCAGTAGGTCTTTAGTAGCTATTGTCCAAGCCGTTTCTCCTTTTCTACTTTGCCGGCGACATTCATAGCACGGAGATATCAGGTCCTGGGTGATTTTGCATACACTAGCACCGCACTGTATAGCTATAGCTACGGTAGTACGAATAGGGATTTTATGCATGTATGCCCGCACACGCTTGTACGTATGTATGTATGTATGTATGTATGTATGTATGTATGTATGTATGTATGTATGTATGTATGTATGTATGTATGTATGTGGTGTATGTATGTATGTATGTAGTATTGTATGTATGTATGTATTATGTATGTGTGGTTCTCCTTACACTGAGCGAAAACACCGGGTGTGGAACGCCATCCGTACACATTTCACCCAAGCGAGTATATGGCGAGAATATAATCAAGAGGAACCACGAGGGAGAAGGTGCACTTGATTATCCACCGACGTGGGACACTACTCTCCACTACAAACAAGAAATAAAGCTTCACTACAAGAACATCAGAGAAACTCTTCGTACACTTCCTGTTCCAGACAAATCTCTAACAACCACGCAACTACGCATTCTTCGACGCGTACAGTTAAATACCATCCTTACACCTGCTCGTTCCTTCCTCTACCGTGTCGGACACTCACCAACATGTCCCAATTGTCCCGAACCATACGCTAATTTAGAACACTGCATTTTCGCCTGCCCATTGCAATTCAATCCCCACATTTTCCCCACCCACCTCCTTCAACGTGGCGGACTTGGCTAGCCTCGGACCAGCTCTCGGACCAGTTGGCGTTGGTGAACCTGGCCCGGGACATTCTCGACGCTTAATGTTGCGTTGGAATATAGTTTTTTTCTCCTCCTCCTCCTGACACAACAAAGAATCGACACGAACACATGAGACTTCCATAGAGTTCGCAGGCAAGTCTCACCCTACGGAAAAGTCTACGTGCTGGAATCACAGCGTTCAATTCACGTTAGCCACACAATCTACTCATGTCGGTGATTGGAGAGCTGAAGGGGCCCGCGGAGAGATGTTGAGCGATTGCTGCGGCACTTCGGGCCTACGCCGCGAGGGGTGACCAATGACCGGTTGAAGATGCACTGCGGTCGCATGGGCAGTGCTGCTCTGGGGCGCTGGTTGCATTGGACATGCCCCACTTCAGGCCTTGGCAGTTCAGGATAGGGAGAGTCCTTGGATGCGAACACCACGAGCCACCTTGAAGACACGAATGGCCAGGACTTCCTGGAACCCCCCAGCGGGATCCCCCCAAACCGGCCTGAGATACGGCAAGGGTGTATATCTGGTTTTAGGCTAGACTTGTTACCCCAGGACGTTTTTACTCTATATTAAAGAAGTTCTAGATGCGGCTTTATGTGTTAGTCGAATGGATATCATGTCCCTTGACTTAAAAGGTGCATTGGTCAATATCGACCCCCAAACAGTTCAATCCAACCTGAACGACGTAAACTGCGGTTTTAGAATATTTAACCATGTGCGGTTCTTTTCTGATGCTCGGACGGCCACGATAGCAACTGGTGAAATACGCACACACTAACAAGCATTCAACAAAGGCACACCAGAGGCTCAGCGATATTAACACCGAAGCTGTTTAGCAAATTTCAATTCTTCGTGTCCGCAGTTACAAATACCAACAAAGTGCAGAACGCGCAGACGTGAGCGGGGGCCTCGCGGCGACCGCCGGGCAGTTAACAAAACCAAGAAAATGCCGAGTGCTCGTGTGTACGTGCCTCGCGGCGACCGCCCACCGTGTCCGGTGCACGTTTGTCAAGCCAAGCATACCCACTTGGAGAGACTGTCCAAGATTGGCAAAAACAGGAACTCCAGCGTTCGCCGTAATCGCGGCAACACTTGCTCGAAACGAGAAAGACACGTCATAGCGTACGCCCATCCAATGTAGTGCTCAATGATTATCACTTATGGGTTTATTTATGGGTTTATCTTTAAGGTTTATGGGTTTATGATTTATGGGTTTATGTTTAAGAAGTCGTGATGTTAGAACCCTGTCTGGTTCAGAAGCCACTACACGACCTTCCTCGCATCTTTTCGCACACCGTGCCAACAGTGCTTTGCCGCGGTCTGAGCGCCTGTGGGGTTATGTCAGCTGGCTTTAGAAGCGGCACTCGCTGCCTGTCGCCCCTTTTGTTGTCCGCCAGCATCGGTATTTTCTCGCCGTCATTACCATTCCAAGCTAGTTGGCCACCTACTTGGCCCTGTACTCGCTGCACACTGACGTCATGCGGATCAACTAGGTCTGCGGGGAGGCGAACGAAGCTCCACAGCGGCCAATGGCGCCGCCACCCCCACATCGTCAACCCTGTCTCCAGCAACTCGATCGTTCTTTGTTATTTGCGCTCTGGCCGAGTCGACGGCGAAACGTTTTGCGAAAAGTGCTGTGTCTATAGTGCCGTCCGACAGCGTTCCAGTTCACCACAGCAGCCATGTTTTAAGGGTCGTTCAACGATGTTCGAATTTGTAAGGCGACGCTGGCACAGGGCAGAGCGTTCGCCGTTGTGTATACTCGGTGACAACTTAATTAAGAACGGCACCGGAAGTTGCCGCTGTGCCTTATCACCGTAGCCGGATGTTTCTCCGTGCGGCGCAAGTAGGGCGTTACTGGGAATATTGTGAACATGACATGAGCAGTTCCCGTGATTTTTTGGACTTAATTTGCTTATAAACGACTCCAGTGACGACGAACAAACTGCTTGAAACAAGGCAGACGAGAGAGAGAGAAAAACACTTTATTGGTGAGACACCGGGTTCAGGTTGGGGCGGTGGCCTCAGCCCAGATGACCGAAGCGACCTGCAGCGCCCGTTGCGTCAGGGTCCGTTGATCCACGAGGCAAGAGCTACCCAAGGCCTGCTCCCAGTGGGTGGGGGTGGGGAAGGGGGGGGTAAGGGTCCGCGGGGCACTCGCACAAAGAGTGGTATAGCGTGTCGAGGCTGCGGCATCTCGGACACTTTGCGGAGAGGAAGAGGTGTGGGTGGGAGTGCTGTAACTGCGTGCGATGTGGGAAGGAATGGGTTTGTAGAGTGCGCCACATCTGTGCTTCCTCTATCGTAAGTTTGGCGTTGGGCGGGGGGTAGTGTTCTGCGGCTGAGGCGGGTAGTGCTGTGTGATGTCTCGGTATGTGGTGAGGGCGTACCCAGTGAACTCGAGTGCGGATCCATGCGTAGAGCCAAGAGAAGTGCTCGCCCGGGGTATTAATGCTCGGGCCTGTTCGTTAGCTACCTCGTTGGTTCCCACGCCAGTGTGAGCCGGAGTCCACAGCAATATTACGGGCTGGTCGGGAGGTCTTTTTACGGGAATTTTTAGGGCTGAGGCTGAGATGTTGCCCTTCTCATAATTGCGTAGCGCCTGCTGTGAGTCTGACAGGACGACGGTCGGTGTTGGCGTCTTGGTTATGGCGAGAGCAGGGCCGTTTCTTCTGCAGTGGTGGGGTTTGCCGTACAGATGGAGGCTTTGATTGTTGGTTGCGTTTCTGTGGCGGAGGCGATGCCTGCGATTGTGAAGGCTGCTCTGCCGGGGTACCGTGCCGCATCCACATACACGGTGTGTTTGTCTGGTGGGTAGTGCTGCGAATGGTACTGCGCGCGTGCCTCTCTTCTTCCCGCGTGGAAGGTCGGGTGCATGTTTCTGGGGATAGGTTTGACTTTGATTAGGGCTCGGATGTTTCTTGGTATCCTGGCCGGAGTGGAGTCGGTGTTGGGCGGTTGAATTTGGATCCGCTGCAGTATGGACCTGCCCGTCGTGGTCTGCGCCAGCCTGTGTATCTGTGCTGTCCGATGGGCATCGATTATCTCTCCTACGGTATTGTGAATGCCCAGGTTCGCAAGTCTGGTTGTTGAAGCAGAGTGGGGAATGTGCAGGGCCGTGCGGTAGGCTCTCTGAAGTAGAGCGTCGAGCGAATCTTTGTTCGATTGGGTTAAGTTCACATAAGGCAGGTGATAACTGAATCTGCTGACTACGAAGCCTTGTACGATCCTTAGTCTATCTTCCTCTGTGAGGCCACGTTGCCTTGAGGTTATTCTTCTTAGCATGGACATTGTTTGTATCGTGTGTGATCGTAGGACGCGTACTGTCTCGGTTGTCGAACTGATTTGGACCCCCGCGCACTCCTCCCTGGTCGGCAACAACATCGCTGACTATTACGCCCGAGACATGTCCCGCCGGGAGGTGGAGGAGACGGGGGTCGACTCATTGACACCAAACACTGCGTATACAGATATCATTACAATGTACAGGGAAAATAGACAAACGCTACCTGAGCCTCATCACTCCCTCACCCGCAGGGACCAGACGATAATACGCGGAATACAGGCAGGGTCTCTGGCCCACCCAACACTACTGCATAAGATGTATCCGCACCAATACTCCGAGCTGTGCCCGTTCTGCAACACTAGCAAAGGAACGTTAAAACACGTCATCCTAGAGTGCACCGCACTAAAGGCACCAATACCCGACACACCCTCCCCTTACCCCCTTCCCCTTAATGAGCGATGGGAGATCCTTCGGCTCAGCCCCTCCGCAAACGTCCACGCGAGCCTAGCGGCCCGTGGGCGGGAGTTGCTAGCCCGGTACGGGGCCTGTGAATGAGGCTCCGCTCCCATCGACGGGTCCCCCCACCCACCGGAGGGGGCTCACTCTTTCGCATAATAAAGTTTAATCCATCCATCCATCCATCGGTTGTCCCTCTGTTGGCCTGTATCCGTAGTCCTAGTATTTTTATGCTTGAGACCGTGGGTATGTTTTGTCCTCCGATGTCGACTTTGATGGGCGGTTGGGTGGCCGGTTTCGTCCTGGGGGGATGAAGGGTCATCAGTTCGGATTTTGTCGTTGAGTAAGTGAGGCCCGCCTTGGTTGCGAGTTCCGCGATTATTTCGGCGCCTGCTCTTAGTGTCTGTTCGATGCCGGCGTCGCTTGCCCCGGTTTAACCCAAAGGGTGATATCATCTGCGTATATAGTTGATCTTAGTCCTGGGATGCTGTATAATGCTTCGGCCATCGGTCGGATTGCGAGGTTGAAGAGCAAAGGCGAAATTACGGCTCCCTGGGGGGTTCCCTTGTCTGGCATCTTGAAGATCTGTGTTTGGGGACGTTCCTAGCTTCATCCTGGCCGTCCGGCCTGTGAGGAAGGATTTGACATAAGCGAATGTTCTTTCTCCTAGCCCGAGCGTGGAGATTTCTGTGAGTATTGCCTTGTGCGAGACGTTATCAAAGGCTTTGTGGAGGTCAATGGCTAAAATGGCCGCGTTTGTCTTTTTTCGGTGGGTGGTTCAATAAGTCGTGTTGAATCTGTAGAAGTGCGTCCTGAGTGGAGAGCCTTGGTCTGAAACCGAGTTGGTTGTGTGGTAGCATGTCGTTCGTCTCGAGGTAATCTACTATGCGGGAGTTCACGACCTGTTTCCATGAGTTTCCCCACGCACGACGTAAGCGATATTGGTCTGAGATTTTCTATTTTTATTGGCTTGCTTGGCTTTGGAATGAGTGTTATGTTAGCGTGCTTCCAGTCAGGGGGCACTTCCCCCTCCCGCCACATTTTGTTAAAGTAGTCTGTTAGAGTCTGAATCGCCGTCTCCTCTAGATGTCGTAGTATTTGTTGGATATCTTGTCTTCTCCAGGTGAGGTCGCTCTTCTGAGTTCTCTAATGGCGGCGTGCACCTCTTCGAATGTGAATTCGGCGTCTAGCATTTCGTTGCTCGCGCCCATATAATGCGGAGGGGGAGAGCGCGCACTATCATTTTGCGTTGCGTATAGTTTAATAAGCTCCCCATGCATTTGTAATTCTGAGCCCTGGTAATCTTGTATAAGTTTCGTGATCTTCTTGGCCGATTCTGTCTTGTTGTTACTGGGGTCGATTAGTTTCCGTAGGATCGCCCACGTGCGCTTCCTCGATAGTGTGCCGCGCATTTCGTCACACACTTGGAGCCACTGTAATCGCGTCAGGTAGTCTGCGTGTTTGGCTATTGCTATCTTAAGGTTCTGTAGCTTTCTTCTCAGTGCTTTCCTGTGCCGGTGTTTTTTTCCATCTCGCTTCGATGCTACGATACGCGTCCCACATGTGCTGTAGCTTAGAATCGACGTACGGGGCCGGGATCATGGGGTCTATTGGTGCGTCACTGCCTTCTTTGCATTTTAAAATGTTCTGCGTCCATTCTCTGATGTTGCTTTCTGTAAGTTCTTTGGGTGATTCCACTTGCGCACATTTCTGTCTGAATAGATCCCAGTTGGTGAGGGGTTTCCTTGGTGGCTCATGTGCCAGCCGGGTCGTGTAGTTGAGTTTTAATTCTATTATGTGGTGGTCGCTCCCAAAGTTTTCAGAGGTGACCCTCCATTTTCCCGCTACTACTTTGTGCGTTAGGGTTAGGTCCGGTGTTGTGTCCCTTTGTACGCTGTTGCCGATGCGGGTTGGGGTTCCTGGCGTATTGTGTATAGTGAGGCCCAAAGTCTGCATTAATTCCTCTAGTTTCCTGCCCTTGCTTGTTGTCTTATGGTATCCCCATGCCTCGTGTGGAGCATTAAAGTCTCCTACTATTATCAGGGGTCGCTGTCCGGCTATTCTCAGGGCTTCGAGCAGGAGGGGCTTGAAGTTGTGGGTCGTCTGTTTTGGAGGGCTGTAAACGTTGAGCACGTGGAGCGGCTGTTGTCATTTCTTGGCTGGCAATAGAGTGGTGAATATGTGCGGTATATTTGTGCTGGTGATTTCGCTAGTGGACGTGCATATGTTTCTGTTTACGAGTGTAGCTAGTTGCGGGTGATCGGGGTGTGTGTGTGCTGTGTAGTTGAGAAGTTTGGTGTTGGGTCCTATCTCCTGTAATGCTATGACGCCGGGTTGTTCATTTAGCGTGGACAAGTGGGCTTGCAGCTGGCTTCTCTTAGCTCTGTAGCCCCTGCAGTTCCACTGCCATATGGTGATTTGTCTAGAAGTCGGCATCTTGCTCGATATCCATTGGTAGAGGGGTCATGCTTGCCTGGTCGGTTGGGTTGCTTGCCGGTGCCTCCGCGCTCGCCAGACCAAGTAGTTCCGCGCGCAGGGCCGTTATGGATTCTTTTAGGGTGGCGTTAAGTGATCGAAGCATTTCTTGTTTGAGTTCTTCCATGTCTACTCTGTCTACTCTGTCTACTCTGTTGTGTCTACTCTGCTGTGTAGTTGAGAAGTTTGGTGTTGGGTCCTATCTCCTGTAATGCTATGACGCCGGGTTGTTCATTTAGCGTGGACAAGTGGGCTTGCAGCTGGCTTCTCTTAGCTCTGTAGCCCCTGCAGTTCCACTGCCATATGGTGATTTGTCTAGAAGTCGGCATCTTGCTCGATATCTATTGGTAGAGGGGTCATGCTTGCCTGGTCGGTTGGGTTGCTTGCCGGTGCCTCCGCGCTCGCCAGACCAAGTAGTTCCGCGCGCAGGGCCGTTATGGATTCTTTTAGGGTGGCGTTAAGTGATCGAAGCATTTCTTGTTTGAGTTCTTCCATGTCTACTCTGACCTTGTTGTCTTCGGATTTCGGGGTAGTCGCCGGCTTTCTCATGTTTTTGCGCTTAAGTGGTGGCGGGGTGGGTTCTGTCTCCGCGGCGTTGCTGGTTGTCAGCTTCGCTATCTGCGCTTTAAGGTTACTGTTCTCTGCCCTCAGTTGGGCGTTCTCGCTTCTAAGTAGGGCTATGTCGGCTCGCATATTTTGCATCTCTTTTAGAATAAGATCAAGTTTGCTATCATGAGCTGTGGGGGGTATAGTATGTAGGGGAGGAGGGGTGAAGTTGGGAGCGAAAAGGCCCTGGCTACTCGCCTGTGCTGGTGTAACCATTGTTGCGGTGCTGGTCGCTCCTTTGAGAACTTGTATGTAACTCCGCTTTTGCCCCAGTGGTGGCAGTTGTTTCACCTGCGTCGTCTTCTCGGGGGGTTTGGTAGTCTTGTGGTTGCGGTTCCCCTCTGTCTGGAGTGGTTTGCCTTGGTTGGTGCTGCTCTGTTGATTGTTGGTTAATACCTTCGGCGTCTCGTTCTTGATGTGTGGGTGGTCTACGCCTTGGTTGGAAGCGGCGGGGGGCAACCCGCGGCTCCCGTTGGGTGCGCCTCTCCGCACAGGATACAGTTCGGTTTGCACGGGTGCTGTTCCGGGGCTTGGGCTAGGCCGCACGCGGGGCATCTTTGGGTTGGTGGTTGGTTGGGGCAGACGTCTTTTTGATGGCCCGGCTGCCAACAGTTGAAGCAGGCCTCTGATTTCCGCTTGAACGGGTGGCAGCGGAGGGTGGCCGCCCTGTAGCGGACCCAGAATGGCACGTGAGGTCCCTGGAACAGCACTTGGACCAGGGTTGGAGTTCCTCAGCCGCTTGGCGTCTAGTATGTGGAGGTCGTGGTTGTAGGCTACCAGGCTGTGCATAATTTCTTCCTGAGTGTCGTTTTCTGGCACGGTGAATATTACTCCAACCGCGGTATCGGATGGCGGGGGATGTGGTTGCACAGGGTGTACGTGCCGTTGGGCATTTGGAGATGGGTCATGCCGAGGTACTTGTGCGCTCTCTCCTCAGAGGGAGTGCTGACAATGATGACGTTTGCTTTGTGATGGATTCTGACTTGGTCCTCGTTGGGTAGTGGTCCGCTGGCCTGCGTCAAAACGTAGTCCGCTAGCGTGGCGGCCGGGATCATGTGGAGGTCCAGTCCACCTTGAGGGCGGAGGATTATCTTTACATCGTCGTCGGGCAGTGGACTCTCTGGAGGCGGGGGTCTTGGTCTTCTCCGCTGTTGAGGGGGTCGTCGTCCTTTGAGTGGCTCATTACGCGTCGCCGGTTGTCGGGAGAGGTTCTTGATCTTGTGGCGGATCTGCTGCCATTCTGGCTTCAGCAGCTCCGCGGGGTCTATTGCTGATCCCTCGACGGAGACTTCCATTCTGGGAGGCAGTAGGCTCGCGCCCGCTGGGCCTGGTGGCGCAGCGTGGCACGTGCTCATGCGGCGCGCCGGGCGTGCAACGAGCCTGGCAGGAGTAGGAGAGCACGAGCGCTCCTTGGTGGAACGGTTGTTAGGGTTAGCGCAGCGGCGTGGCAGGGTCTTGCACTTGATCGCTATTGGCGTGAGGAATATTCGTCAACACTCACTCCAAGAGGTCTTCGTATGCGGGCTGACTGTTGACCGCTCCTCTGGTAGCATCTGTTGGTGGCTGGGTCCGTTTTTTCGGGTTTGTGGTCCTTCAAAGACGGAGCCGACGTGATGAGGGTCTGTCCATCACGGCCACCTGGTGGCGAATCAAGGCAGACGATATCACGCATTCATAGCAAACCCCTTTCAAAACGCGCGCGCACTGACGTCACGGGCCCGGCGCTTTGGCGGGGTGATACACTACATGAGGTGGCGCCGTTCTTGAGTTGTAACTTAGTATAGTAAGGTTTCGCCTTAGCCTCCTTATCCCAAGGGCGGTAGATCGAGTCCGGCAGACCTTGTCTTTTTCGTCTTTTTTTCATCTTCAGTTTTAATTAGAATTTTTATATCTTAGGTTAGTTCTTCATGTTTTTTAAATTATTGCTTTCTGTTTGTTAGGTTTCTTAGGTTAGATTAACTTACCTCACGTTAAGTTAGGGACAGCGAAGTAATGCCTGTCGACGTCGTTTTAGTGGACTGCTCATAGTAGACTCAGACGGCACTCTAGACACGGCCTCCCCAAAGTCCCCATCTATTCCTCACACAATATAAAGTGCGATTGATGTGGCGGCCTTTTAAAAAGACTTGTTTAAAAAAAATGCAGACATTATTCAGAGGAAGCCCATGTTTATTAAATCTTATATATACATAATCATCAACAATATGCGCAAAAACTACGAGACATGTATGACAAACCATTCGTTAAAAAAAGTTAGGAGTGAGGAGCCATGTGCTTACATCAACAGAATGTACTTGTCACCCTCTCGGTGCCGTATGCACGCTGCCCTAATGGCGTTATACAAATATTGCCGTGATGGTATGGCCGCATTGCCGTTTTTAAGTGCTCCCCGAAAAAGCAGGTACACAGGGGATGTAACCTTGGGAAACTGTAAAACGTTCCAGCGTGATAAAAAATTATCAGAAAAATTTTTTTTCCCGCATCTAATTCAGAAACCTTTCCTTTTCAACAAAACTAAAATTAAAATTATTCCCTTCACACGTGTCCTGATACTTAACAGCCGTACCTGCAAAATAGGCATTTGAATTATTTTTATTGATTAATTTCTTGTAGGGTTTAACTCGCCGACGCAACGCAGGCGATAAGGTGTGCCGTAGTGGAAAATTGCGGAATAGTTTTGACCACCTGGGGATCTTTAACGTACGCCTAAATGACGTACACACGGTCGCTTTTGCTTTTCGCCTCCACCGGAAAAGCGGTCGCCACGGCCAGGAATGGATGTCCTCGTTCTCAGCAGCACAACGCCTTAGCAATTGAGCCACCGCGGTGGGTATATGAATTATTTTGCTGCTAGAATTGTATTAGTATAAGTTACATCAGAAACCGACTTTAGTCAGTCGTAGACTAACGAGGCGCATTTGCTACGGAGTGTCAGAATTCACAATGCTGCGGTGAAAATTCTCCATTTGCACGGGGGATAGGCCGATGGTAGTAAGATGCGTCGAAGATGTGTTGCCCGCGAGCACCGGTGCAGGTCCCCGAGAAGTGCTGGCTTCGACACAGGGTCCGATCTCTTCCGTGTGACTACGGTCAGTCCGGCCTTCTTCGCCAGGCGCCCCGTCAAAAGCGGGCCCTCCTCCTTCGCTGATGGTCTCATCGGCGAAAGCCGGCTGCAGGAGCCGGAAGGCTTCTAGCTTGGCCATGTAGGCGCAGCTCTCCAGATAACCACCGTTGCGGGACGCGTGGCCGAAAGAAGCCCAGCTTCGATGTCGCGCCTGTCCAGCGGTCCATCATGGCGACCAGGGAGCGCACGCGGACGTACGTGTCGTCGGTTACCCGCAGGACAGGTCTGTAGCAGGCGCGTGCGACGGCACCCATTCTGTGATTAACGCGGCCATCGAAGAAGCCTGCTGGCGGACATTCCGGGATCAGCTTCTGCGCCACGATGTCCTTGTGCTTTCTGGCCTCGCTCTAGCAGTAACATCAAGGAAAGATTGTACTGAGGCTGCAGCATAATCGCAATTTGCGCCATACACTGCAAACAGTAGCGGGAACCAACCTATGTTTGAACACTAGTGCAGCAATAAAAACTACATGTGCGTTAAACAATCTCAAATGCCATTAGCATTGTAGTGAATTGGAGTGCATCTCGGATGCAAGGAAAACTTCCATAAGTGACGAAGAACGAAAAAAAAGTGACTCTAACGCCTGGCTCGTCCAGGGCACTCGGCTTGTGGCAGTGGGTATTTAAAGCAGTTCCAATTAGATCAACGATGTCACAGTGGCACTAGCTAGCCCCCGCTACGCTGACGATAATGTCGCAAAAACATGGCCCATCGGAAATGGAGTGTATATTGTCCTATGTTGCTTACTGGTAGATCATCGCATGCAGTTAGTCGAAAATTGTACGTTGCCGTTATTGCGCATTTTTTTCGACATTTGTTTTTCTTACTTTCCTAGAAAGAAACGCATAACTTCGCACTCTTGACGGTTGTTTGTCTCTATTTGTTGTGCATGTAAGTACTCTTAATTTCTATTGTGCCGAGCCTCATGTCCAACCAGAATCATGGTTATGGCGGTGTTGTTGCGTCAGCAGCATGGGAGGGTGGAGCCACAAGCACTTATGATCGCGCGGATGGGCGGGTTGTATTGTATGTGCACGATGTTTGACATGTCACGCCATGCACGGAAGGACCCACAATTTCGGAAGAGAGTGCAATAACTTAACGCATTGCATCAATGCGGGCGAAGAAACATGACCTTTGCAACCCTGCTCAGGACTATGTATCTTTTTTCGCGAAATGATGACGAAGGAAGTTATGTTGTATGGTTGTGTTCTAATTTATTTCAATGTTAAGCTATCTCATACGTTGGTAGAAACCACGGCCTAAAAGGTGAGACACCAACGAGAACAAAAAGACAGAGGACATTCGGTGTGACGCTCAGCAGAATCTTCTAACGATGGTGCCGTAGTTTAAAGTTTCACACATGTTAAAGAAAAGTCCGGTAAGACAATGTTTCAGGGCCTTGTTCTTAGCACCGTTAAAGCTAGATGACATGTGCAGAAGATTAAGGCTTGCATAACTGCATAAAGCAAGATACCTTCGGCATAAGGCATGTCAGGAGGTCTGTTGATCACCAACCAACCGTTGTCTGCACTATTCGCTTGCCGTGCAACACAGTCCGTAGACTAAATGGTATGTGAATAAGACATTAAAGGACGCTGCAACCGCGGTTTGTTACAAGCCCTTGGAAACGTTCCCCAATTACTTAAAAACCTGAAATCACCGCCCTCTGTTGATAAGGAAAAACAAATATAAAGAGCTAATAGCGACCCAACAGAGAAAGAGAAATTGTCGAAGTGCACACAGTAATAAGAGTAACTGGTGGCCAGTCTTTGTTCAGTGTACACCGTAATAACAGTAACTGGTGGCAAGTGTGTTTGCGTGCCGAAGGCAATGCTGTTGAAAATGCGGCAGAATTCATCGGGGCTTGCTTGGTAAATCGGCAACGTTTTTTATAGCACCCGTGGGGAAGGATTTTAAATGTAGTTGAGGCATCATTTTTTGCTGGATGCGCGTTGCTGGATGCGCAAAAAATGCCGTGCAGGGCCAGAAATATGACGAGGTCGTACGGTACACCGCCTTCACTTTCGATGGGCAAAAACCGTATCCCGTGTGCGTCTAGAGGGAAATCTTTCTTAAATGTGCGCTGAAGCACGTCCCAGAAAAATACCCCCATCCCAACACTCTAAAAAACACATGCCTCGATCGATTCGGGTTTCTTGCACGGATAACACTGAACGCCTCCGGAAGGTAAAACCCTTGTCTTTCTGCCACGACTCCTTTACGGGTAGCACAGCCAGCGTGAAGTTTAAAGAAAATGTCTTCACCCATGGCGGTACCACCATTCTTTTGACACGCTTAAGCACATCCTGGCCTGGCCCTGCGCGGTACATTGATCTATACAATGGCACAGGTAATACAATATCCGCAAGGTCTCGGTAAAGTTTTTTGCGCGTAACATTGAACAGGTATTCAAGAGTGAAGCGGGCTTGCAAAAACTGGAGTGCCAGAACTACTTCACGAAAAACACGCTGTCGAAACAATAAAATCAGGCAGTGACCTAGCTAGTTTTATCTGACACGCAGCGCGCAAGAAAGGTTCCTGTACGTCACGCAGAAACAAAAAACGATTGACCACCTGCCGCAAGAACAAATGCGAGAGCGAAAGGACTCCGAGGCGCACACGCCGAAACAGGTTCGTGCGGCTCGTTTGTTCCCATGTCGTCTCCCAAATAAACACTGCAAAAACATAGTGGAGTGCCTGTATGTTCTTTTCACGAACAGTGCAATACCTGTAGAACATACAATAGTTTGCTCATAAAAAACACATTGCACACTCAGGCTCTCCCAAACATTGACAAACCAGCGCCTTTCCATTTTTCGGCCTTTTCGCGCAGTTCGACGGCCTGCCTGCGCTAGTACGGGTCACTATCGGTATAATTTTTTAAAGGAACTCCTAGGTACTTCGCTGGCGTCGTCTGCCAACTGACACACTCGAAGACATCTGGAGCCTTGTCCCACTGTCCATGCCAAAAACCCAAACATTTTTGCCAATTAACGCCACTGGCGCTATATTTGCAAAACAACTTGAGGGTGTTTAAAGCGACGCTTATGCTACTCCTATCAACGCAAAGGAGTGCTATATCATCAGCGTACGCTAAAATCCGTACCTCACATGACTCTAGGTGAAAGCCGTTGAGGCTTTCATTATTAACTATACTCACACAAAACGCTTCAATATATACACAAAAAAGCAGAGGAGACAACGGGCATCCTTGATGCACGCCTCGTTTAACTTGAATGAATTTACTTAGCGTCTTATTATCGGCGAGTTTTGTGGAGCACCCACTATAGGCCATGCGAACACCCTTGAGTATAACACCACCTACGTTGACGTGCTCTAACACTTCTAATAAAAGTTCGTGTGACACCTGGTCTAAAGCTTTCTCCAAATCTATCTGGAGCATTGCTACGGCACCTTGCAGGCTGTCACAACACTCGAGAACACTTCGGGCGGTGTGAATGTTAGTGATAATTGACTGCAATTCCGCATGTCTGGTGCGGCCCCACAATGTCCTTTACAACGGTCTGCATGCGCCTGGCAAGCACTTTCATTAAAATCTTATAATCTACATTGGTCAGACTAATTGGGCGATACCCTGAAAATTGCTTCAACCTAGCCTCGTCCTCCGATTTCGGAATGAGCACCGTGTGAGATACCAGAAAGGAAGGTGGAAGCGTACCATGGTCATAAGACTAGGCAAAAACCTTGCATAGCACTAGGCTAACATCATCTTTAAACTTTTTATAGAAGGCAGCGCTGAGACAATCAGGGCCCGGCGTCTTGCCTGGTCTTAACTCGTCTATAGCTTGCTTTACCTCATCAACAGTAATATCTCTTTCTAGGTTCTCCGAAGAATCGTTGTCCAAACAGGGCAGCAAGCGCACCAATTCTTCTTTAAATTTCTCCCTGTCGATGTCATGACTGGAAAACAACTTCTCGTAATAGCTACAAAAAGATTTTTGAATGTTTTCCTGGTCGTTATACAAGACTCCTTCACTTTCTATTTCAACTATAGCGTTTCTGCGGGCATAACTTTTTTCCGAACTGAAAGCACTTTTGGTCGGTGCTTCACCTAGCAGAAAATGTTCCGCTCTCGCCCGTACAATTGCTCCGTGGTATCGTTCCTTGTCGATAACCTCGAGCTTTCTAATGTCATCTTTGAGCTTTTTATTGTCATCTTCAAACATTCCAGGTGACTTAAATTCTTCTTTTAAAAGCACATCCAGGCTACTGCGAAGCAAGGCTTCTCGACCCCTCTCCTCATTTTTCATGGCACCTGATCTTTCGAGCGCTTTCATTTTAACTTGCTGTTTAAAGCTTTCCCATTTAAAAGCATAGCTCATGCCCCCCCACCCAGCACAAACGATTTCCTGTGCGCATGCGTTCACCATGCCAAGGAAAGCTTCACCTTGCAGCACTTTGTTGTTTATCTTCCAGAGCCCCCAAGAAAAGGAATTTTGAAGTTTTACCCACTTCCCAAGAGTTACGGACACAAGGCAGTGATCGCTAAAAGATACAGGAGTCACTTGGTAATCGTCGCATTCAGGAACAAGATCTAACGATACATACACTCCATCGAGACGCGCGTGACTGGTGCCCTGAAAGTGCGTGTTGCGAACGGTGCCAGCACTGCTCATGTTATCGCCTACATCTGCAAGGGCGATGTCGGCGACTATGTCGTTTAAAACCGCTGTACTCGCATCTCTGAAATTTGTCAGGTTACTTTTATCCCTCGCGGAACAAACACCATTGTAGTCGCCTAGTAACACCAAGAGACGCTCTGTATTACACCACGTTTTTAAATCTTCGAAAAAAAATTTCCTTTCGGCTGCCTTTGTTGGGCGGTCAAAAGAAATTACACGCCATTCGTGTAAACAGAACTGAAAGTCACAAACGACGAACCGCCCCGATTCTGACGCTGTAACGGCCATTTGGGTTGCCCCTAGGCTACGCCGTATTAACAGCGCACAATCCGCGGATAAACCGACGGCGTGCGAGACACAAACGTCGTACCTCGACGCAAAGGGCCGTACCATACGATCGGTCTGGTCCTCCCTCTCAACCTTGGTTTCCTGCAAGGCCACGATGTCGATATCCTCATCTGTCAGTAGACGATACAACTGGTTCTGACGCCTCCGATCAGCAAGACCCCTCACATTAAGCGTGGCAATGCACATAGGCTTACTTAAAACCATGTTGAAAGATGAACCATACCTACCACGCGGCACTTACATCCACACCTTTGAAAAAAGAGACACTTAAAATTAGCACCAGACCCCCGAAACACAATACACGACAAGACAAAACGCTTCATGGTCTCGAAAGACTCCATACAGCCCAACAAGCACAAAAGGTAACACTTCCTCGTCTGTAGAGGCCCCGTAAACTCCAAGACACCTCCGCTACCCCCCCCCCCCCCCCCCCCCCCCCCACTTATACAAATACTTAAGGACGGCAGAACAATCCAAAAACTTAACTGTGTAGGTCCATTCAGTTCGTTTGCGCTTCGAAAAAGGCAGTAGGGCACCAAACCAAGTAGACAAAACCCCGCCAACTACCTTTCGAAGAGACATGCTGTCTTAGTTCCCGGTGGCTTCGTTCGGTCGGGGGGAACGTTGGACTTCGGCTTGAAGCTGGTGCGTCGCCCCGGCACCGGCTTCGTAGGCGGCTCATCGGTGCCGTGAACCTCGGTGCCTTGGGTGTTGTCGTCGCCTTCGCGCTGTCGCTTTGCCGCGGCACCGCCGCATCCGTCGCTACCGACCTCCATGTTTGTGACGTCCTCTGCGGGAGCCAGCGTCGTCGGCGTCGCCCCCTTCTCCTGGCTGGCCGCCTTGGTGCTGCTGCCCTGGCTCAACGAGTCCCGTGAGGTTGGAGTCTTCGGCTCACCAGGCAGCTCCTTTGCAGGAACGCTCCGGTCAGCCTCGGCCACGACCTGCACCGCCGGGGCGCTTTCGGACACCACCTCGCTGGTCCCGGTTGCCGTCTCCTCCGCGTCTGCCTCGTCCATGAGGTTTTCACGAAGCTCGTCGTCCCTCGCCGGCCCTGTGACCGTCGCGTACGACCTCACACACGCACTCGCCTCGTGTCCGAAGCGGCAGCATGACGAACACTTGGGCACCTTGCACTCCCGTCTGATGTGTCCCTTAGTGTTGCAACGCAAGCACTGGGGGGCTCGGCCTGATACGACGACGAGAGCCTTGTCGCCCGCAACACGAAGTTCGTGCGGCAAGTCATGCAACGTCACACCCGCCTTCAACTTTAGGGTCACTGTCCGGAGGGTTGAACCTTTGTCTTGGATGCCGTCGATGCGCCACCGCTCCTTGCGCACCTCGCCGACATGCCCGAAGGGTTCAAGCGCAACGCGAACGGCATCGTCGGGCACGTAATACAGCAGCCAGTGAAGTTTCAGGCGCACCTCCTGGTTTCCCGGGTCGATGTCCATGCAGCGCCTTTCCTTCACTTAAACGTCGGTGGCAGCCAAAATCTTCTTAACACCATCCGCTGACTTGAACGTTACCGCCCACACGTGACTCATCTGATAGGCCCCCAATGCAACAACATCGGGGAGCAGTGCCAGACAAGCCAAAGTGTCGCGGAAATCCTCGACACGGTAAGGGCGGGAACGCATGTCAGCGTGCAGAAACACAGTATTTAACACGGACTGACCTGTTGGCAACTGGGGCAAAAGAACTTGCATAATTCCTGTTACCGCGGGCCGAAAGGCCCGCCAAAACCGCTCCTTGGGCGGAGCTTGCCATCCCGCGTCCGTTCGCTAGCGATACCGGAAGCAGAATCCTCGGCTGTGCTCCTAAAGTTAGCAACACGTGTTGGGGATATGTATTGAGGCCCACAGGAGAAATTTTGGCGTGCTAATTAAAGAAGTAGCAATTACTCGAGCAGCGAAGTAGGTTCTCGCTAAATGTTCTTTTTCCTTGACGACGCGACGCGGATAATTGCCGAGGGAAAAAACAAAGAAAGACTCCAAAGGAAAAAGATGAAGGTGGGTCGAGTGAATACGTTGTGCCTTTGACTAACAAGCGTACGCTGGAGACATGTACCAAGGACTACATGAGGGATTTCACCACGCTAATAACCGAATTAGCTTTAGGTGGTTAGCGGTACGTCCCCGTTTAATGTCCTCTTTGCGCGCTGATGCAAATGCGGGTGTGTTCCAAGTCATGTCAACGCCTTAGTTCACATGACTGTGAGAAAAAAGACACAAAAACACAAAATTTAACGGTTGAATTATGCTAATGAGGGAACATGCGGGCGTTCAGTAATTGGAACCTCAGCCTTTTGCAATGGATCACTACGTTATAAAAGGCGCGTGCATATTTATCTATTGGAAACTCGTGCACTTCCAATAGATCACTGCATTGCAAGGGGTGCGTGCGTGTTCAGCAATGCGAAACTCATGCTTTTACAATAGATCATTACATTTAGGGCGCTTAGCTGTGCTCATAATTTTTAGCAAGGTAAAATACTAAACAGCTTCCTTAGCCGTGTAGTTAGACTTCTGCACTTTTCTACGTCTCCAGCTTTCTCATCGGTTCTTGTTCTCTTGCTCATGAGGGTCACCTGTTCGTTGCTCTACAAGGTGCCTATCAGGTGGTTCATTTAAACCCTGATTGATTCAAATCAACCCGATGATCTCACCTTAGCATGTCTGAAAGTGAAAGTGTTGGTTCGGCGCGGTACTCACGTTAATCTAAAATTGTCGTCGTTGTTGCTTCGTGAGGCTCATGAAAAAGACCACGCGCAGGGTGCAGTTAGGATATTGGCTTGTACGACCCCAGGTCTTGCGTACGGCGTCTCGCTGGGCCCTGCGCTCCGGCGCGGTCGGTACGACCGCAGTGAGCCTCGGGCAGGGGACCCAGATGCCGGGCACGTCACATAGAAGGTCGGGATAGTTCCACAGGGCGTCTTCCCGCGTGAAGGAGTGGCGCTGGCAGTCTCACCGTACGCCATACGAGGCGGCCGGCCAAGCTCTTCGTTAAAACCGCTGATACACTGCCCGCCGAGCAATTCGCACAGCTGACCAGCTCAGCTCCAGGGACGACTGGGAAACCGCGTGTGACCGCCTCGGCTGTGAACATTGTTATTTCGAAAGAATTGGTGCAGCCACATTGCATTTATTTAAATACCGCGGCTAATTTCTGCTTTGGCGACAAAAAATAGCTAGAGACAGGAGCGCACCCAGGAAAGACAGACATGCAAATATCAACATTGTAAATGCTGTGATTGTTTTATGATTCCCGAAAGGATAGCCAGGGTTACAGAAAGCCAAAGAAGGCATTGGGGAAGTAGTTACTCCTCCTCATTTGTGTGTTGGATATACTTCTTGAAAAGTTTGAGAATTGTCAAAAAGAGAACTGTATCCTCCAAGCCTGGCACCCGACCCGCAGCATACGCCTCTGATGCCATACCAACCAGGTTATCGGAGGGTTGACCTCCACGAAACTTTGTCATGTCTATATGTGAATGTAATTGTAGGCTACGCTGGGGGCTAGATACTTTACATTTACCCAGCTTTTTCAATGCCTAAAATGTTTGTAGAGCACAGACAATAGCCGCAGACACGAAATGAAATAACAGCAAAAGCTCCTTACTTGGAACCGCTGGGTTACGCTATCTCAGTTCGAAATAATGGAAGTTCGAATAATGAGAGTTAAGAACAACAACAGTCAGCAAGATTTCTTGACGGGCTAGTTGGTATGATACTTGAAAAGCCATGAAGATTGCGCAGAAGGACGACACAGAGAGATAGACAACAGGACGAGCGCATCTTGAGCACATCCGCGCATCCTGTTGCGCTCGTCCGGTTGTCTCTCTCTCTCTCTCTCGTCTTTATGCGAAATCTTCATGGCTTTTCAATAAGAACAGTACTCTTCGATTGCGGAAGAGTATGGTATGTGAACAGTTTTATGCTTGAGAGTTTAGGTGATTGCAGTCTGCTTTTTGTCATTGAAGGCGAAAGCCAGCACTTCTGAGCGAATCTAGCGCGGGGCCTCCTTTTCGCTTTCTTTAAAAGTGAGAACGAGACGAGCCGCATTCACTCCTCCGAGTGGACCACCGCAGTGGTGCGTCATCGTCTTCCTCCTCGGCGTCATCGTTCCTGGTAGAGGCTGATCCTGCGCATCTTACCTAAGACGGCGTTCACATCTGTCAGCACACCCCAGACCACTGCACTCTCGAGCCCGCCTCGACGTAGCCAGCAAAGTATACACCTTCCAAATCTTCACCATTGGGGTTTCAGGTCGGATTTACTCGATTGCACCTCATCTCTCTTCTTTATGTTCGTTCCGGGGGCAGCACGTCTTCGTGCACGGGCAGCCAATGCATTCTTTGGCCGTGTACCAGGCGCCAAGCCGCCGGGGTGGTGGCGCGTAGTTCGAATTATCCGTGGTGACACATACTCGTTCTCGAATGAACGCGCTTTCTTTTACATAGGCTTTTTTTGTGGGGAAAAGTAGCTTTCTTTTATTTACCATAAATTTGTGCCCAGTTGCTGAGCTAAAACGAGGCCCACCAAACTGTTACATGGCAGTAACAACCGACAACATCAAAGCTCTACGCAGTTTCGTGACATAACAAAACATGGAGCTTGGCCGGACCATATTGGTACCTTCGAATTATCCACAAATTGGAATTAATGAAGTTCGAAATAATGAGCTTTCACAGGAGATCGCAACGAAATATCCGTGCTAATGTTGCTGTTGTATGCACATATCAGATATTTTGTAAAATTGTTACATCTGTCTCCTCTGCGCGTTTGTAGTTATTTAAATTTTCGGCATTACTTTTCACGTTGGCGTCACGCACGCCAGAAATATCGGCCCTCTTCGCAGACTCGCTTTCGGCAACAGATATTAACGCATTCAAACATTTCTTTCAATAAAATCGCGAATGAACCAAAGCAGAGGTTGGAACAGGTATGTGCTGTGGAGCACAGATTAAGCCCTTCCACTCTGTGTTGACGATAACAAGAGCGCTGTAAGTGCTTGTAAGCACCGCTGCATCGTGCATAGATCCTTCATTGCAATGCGGCGCTGTTCGGACGGTTCTTCACGGGAGGGCACTTGCCCGACGGTGACAGTCCTGCTTACTCTTTATGCTGACAGAGCCGGTGAAGTCCGGAAATTTGGCGTAGTCGGTGCCAACCGGAGCATTTCGGAGCTTGGAAAGCAGCAGTGCCCAGATGAGGATCTGCACCAGCACCAGCGGCAGCAGCCCGCGGCGCACACAGTCCACCCGCAGCGCCGTTTCCTGTTAGCACAACAATTCACTAATGCCGTATTGTTGCCAGCGTACATACCTAAAAGTTTTGTGGCATTTGGATGGGGAATCTTTTGTAGGGAAAAAGCAATTTGAAAGCAAAAATAACCAAGCCACGGACTGAACACATCTTGAAGAATCAGAGAAGACACGTAATAGACCCTATGCGAAATTGCTTGGTGATCTAGCAACACTGATGTAAACGAGACCGTCGGCCATATTGGTACGGGCGCCGATCGGGAAGTCTCGTATTGTTTTACTGTGGAAGAGCAGGTGACGGTAACGCGGTATGGCTCAAACTGGACGGCGTTTTCCGGCTCCCGACCGCGGATTGTGGACGAAGGACTTGTCTGCGCTGCCGACTGTGTCCGAAGACTCATACCACTCGGGGTGCCGTGCCAAAGACCCATCCGAGCGGCAGCGGAGCAGGGCATGCCGCCTAGCCACCGAGGCGCATTGCTCGCCTTCATCGGTGCGGACAAACACGTGCGACTCGCAGTAAGTAAATCCTTCTTTGTATTTTACTTGACGCGAGTTAACCGGTATCAGAATTGGTATGGCACTTTTGTTCACCGTTGTTTACCATGCAAATACGCAGCGGCGACCCTGTTGCAGTAACTCTGAAAGAGGAAAGCGACAATCGCCAGACCATACCGCTAGTGGGTGGATTAGGTATTTTCAAATGCTGTACATCGAATTTACGAGATGATTTTTGGCGAAGATGTTTACGGAAAGGTTGCGGCTGTTTTCCGTGACGGTCGTCCGCCCGCGCGTTTGCCGCAAAGCAATCGTGCTTTGCGGCGAAGTCAACTACAAAAGCGCACATACGCCTTGAATTTTCTTTTTTTGTGTGTTTTCATTATTTATTGCGCATGTTCAACGCAAAAATCTGTTTGTGTGTCTTTCTTCTCCTTTTTTGGCGGTGGGGTGGTTGTGTTTGTTTCTAAAGCGCATGTTTTTGGTGTGCACGAATAGATAATACAGTAAAACCTCGTTAGCTCGAACTCACTGAACTAGAAGATTTTTTTTAATTCGATGGGTCATCGGTATAGCCCGAATGTTTACCTGTTTATCTCGAAAGATTCTGGAAGCGAGTTCTAGATAATCATATTATTGCTTGCTTAAGTTATGACGAACACGATTATGCGGGTACTGGTATCACTACCCACGCTGAGGTTTTTAAATGTTAAACTTCCTTCTCTTGAAAAATGCATTAACAAAGCATGCAGAGATACTTGCACGCTCGAACTTGACAAACAATTTTGACATCCTTGCTGTTTGAGGGGTAGATTATTGCCCTTGCAACAGTGTTAAGGAAGACAGAAAATCTGGTCATTTTGAGTCTGTTACTTGCGGCCACTTCTTTCTGCTCTGTCCCTTTACCATAAACTGTAGCGGACTACTCCTGTTCTTCACTGAGTGTTATTTACTGATACTCTCTCTGTTCTTGCAGGTTGGGCCTCATCCATGTGCTCAGCAGCTGCTTTCGCTCTCAGAAGAAAAGTGGCCGGCCCTAAGTTGTGTGCCTCAGCTTTGAGACGGACAGTGGGGTGATTGGGGAGGCATCGTGCGAGTGCCCGGCGGGTTGCAGTGGAGCATGGAGTAACATCCTGGCTGCTGTGCACCTACTCGCCCTCTTGCAAGCCGAAGGTTTTAAGAGGCGCCACCAAAGCTTGCGTGCACTGAGCTGCCACAACAGTGGGGACGTCCGAGATAGCAGGGCATCAAGCCAGCGAGTGTCCAAAACATTGACTGGAGAAGCCCGCAATAAAATGGCCCCTCCCTTCCCTCGCCAATGCGTGTGTTCGATGCACGTCGAGTACAGGAGCAATGCGAGCAGCAACAAAGTGCCGTGCAGGCGCTTGGGAGAAAACTTGGTAGCCTTGGGAATGAGTTTTTTGCCCCAGTTGTGCTGGCCTCCCGCTCCTCCCCCCCCCCCCCCCCCCCCCCCGCCAGTGACAGAAACAAGGACTGGCATGGCACCTGAAGGGTCGCCTATGAGTACCAGCAAGCATTCAGGAGCACGCAGAGGCTGGACAACGTCGTGTTTACTAGACCGCGACATGCAGGGGTGCGCGAATGCTTCTTTTTGTTCCATTTATATCCACAGTTTGCTATACTGCACGCGCTATAAATCAGCGAAGTAGTTTAATTTACTGGGATTTTCACTGTGGATACAAAAAACGCAAAAGCTCTCAAGCTGATGCGCGGCAGCCTGATGCAACTGTGGCCGTTTTCTTTTTGAATAAAACTTGAAAATTGTCTCAGCTACCTACATCAATGGCCACTATCACTACGTCGGAGGCATGCGTGCAGCGTGTGACAAACTAGAGAAGTGAGTGTGTATTTTAGTCGCAAAATATTCGACAGTAAATACATCGTTGCTGGAATGACAATGGGCACCAAGTTAACTTGACGTAACAACAAACCTTTCAGCACGGAAAATCGGGAACCAAGTGCAAAAGCTCGAATTTTCCACCGTTAGATCATCATAAAACAGCGTTCGCCACTTCTGCAACGACACGCGGCTAAATGCAACGTAAAGAAAAACCAACAACACACTCCCGTACCGTGCGCGCCCGCCACATAGGTAATTTTCGACGGCATAGTGCGGCAAGAAAAGTTTGTTTACAGCCCTAGGTAAGATAAAGGCTCGTGTAGGGGCTAAGCGGTACCATTTAACAATGAAATGAAGTGGGCGCAGAGCCACAGGGACTAGTAAAGAAACAGCCTAATTTTGGCAACGTGTGGTACTGTTTTCCCGGTCGAGCGCCGCTGTCAGTCGCGTGAATAGGCGGCGCACGCTCAGGCTTCATTTAGAATACAAAGGCTGGACAAGAGAACTCCAACGCAGCTGTATATTTCCTACGGACAGCGACTACGGAACCCCGCGTTTAGCGAACCAACGACAAATATTCGCTCCAAGCGCACCGCGCCCAGCGTGTCACAAAGGTTCTCGCGCCGGCACAGTTCGCCGTCACAAAGTTCGTCAAAAGCGTGGAACTTCACGTACCTTTTCTCCATTTGAACCGGTAATTCTGCATTGCGTGCTCTGCGGCACGAAGCAATGCTCCGGCATTGTAGTCCATCACCAAGAGCGGTCAATGCCCGCCTTCTATGTTTTGCTAATTGGTTTCGGTTTCAAACGACCGTACCAAAATGGCGGACCTAGTTACCGGAGTCGACGTGAGATGGCGGGGCGCATTTTGCATAGGGTCTATTTTGCCCGAATCTTGGTTCGTCCTTTTTGGGGCCTGTCAGCGAGTAACCCCGTAAAACAGCCTATAAAGAGCAAAATCAAATTATTTAACAGGTCTGTTATAGAATTATAAATTCTTAAAATAATATATGTTAACCCTTTTAACGCACGTTGCATTATAAAATCCTTCCAGACTAGACTCATCTCCGTGACAGAAATGTACTGTCAGCGTTGCGAGCCCTCGCACCAGCAGTTTGACTGGGTTTTTTTAAGTTTTTGGTGAAGCTTCTGTAGGTCGAGCCATTTCGTAAATTTAAGTAGGTTCCAACTCTTAGCTCCCGCAGTTGCGCGACCCTTTTCCGCGCGCCGCTGTGATCACGTCACTCCGGTTATCCATGCCACGCAGAGAAGCCCCACTGCGGCTGCGCCGCAGTTGCCGACGCAGGCAGCACCGCGCCCGGCCCATGAACAGCAGTTGCAGCAGCGTGAGCGAGATTGCAGGAATCCAGCGTAGCCGAGCGTAGCCGCCGTGAGGCGCCGCCAACCGAAGCGCCCCCACCACGCGTCGGCCGCCGTCGGAAGCGTGGCGCGTGGCGGCGAGGCTCCTACACTCGCGACGGGCGGCTTTCCCGCAGCAATTAGGATAACAAGATGACGGGCGGCCGCGGAACTCTTAGCTCCCTGCGGAGGCTAGATAGAGGGACTCTAGGAGGAAGAGGTGAAGGAGCCTCCTGCCGCTGGCGTTTACCTGCCAATTCCTTCGTGCGAACCGCAGAATTTGCGCACCAACGGCGCTGCCATTCACGGGCAAATGCCGCGTGACGTGCGAGTCCCCACACAACGGAGAGCCACAGCTCTGTTGTTTTAACAGATTTTACACTAGGTAGAACCGGGATTCATTTCTTACTTGTGCTAGAGGTTTAATTTAGGAAATGACCCTAGTTCTTTTAGCGTTGTTTTACGGACAAATCTGATTTCTTGGCGCATTTGCACGGGAGGCATTCGTCCGCAAAAACCAATTTAATATATCGAATAGTATCGAAATGCCGAGCTTAAATTGTAGAATCCGTAAAAACACCTATTTACTCCCTCGTGCACGTTCGCACCACAGGGACTGCTTAAGGGGGGAGGTGGGGATCGGAGCAAACTTTTTTTATTTTTTGACATAGAGTAATGAAATTTGGTAGGCGCATTGGAAAACACTCCAAATGGTGAATTTTGAAATTTAAGAATGATACCTTCAGTAGTTTTTGTGTTACAGAGATGTACATGTTGCCCGCTCGTGGAAAGCCTAGCAAGGTATTGACATATGGTAGGAAGTTCAGAATACTTTTGAATTGTAGTCAAAAGAACACTACAGGGTATGACATTCTTCGAATTTTTTTTACACTCTTCATTTTTTTTACAGAAAACATTATTTTCCATTGTACCCAGTAGTATACA
The DNA here is from genome assembly GCA_013339765.2 of Haemaphysalis longicornis. Taxonomy (NCBI): domain Eukaryota; kingdom Metazoa; phylum Arthropoda; class Arachnida; order Ixodida; family Ixodidae; genus Haemaphysalis; species Haemaphysalis longicornis. Next base: position 145,240,344 of record CM023450.1, read on the forward strand.
GCTGACTTGGCCGTGAATGTCACTTAAAAAAGTATCTAGGCCCTAAAATGAAAATCCGAGAATGTCATACCCTGCAGAACTCTTCAAGGATTGAAATAAAACAAACAGTGTCAAAATCCGCCTAGTGGTTGCCATGCTATCCTTTCCACGAGCAACGAAGAACTCGTAAAACGCACTTTTGAGAAAACGGCTCTTGAAGTTTACGAAGACTTCACGATTTTTCAAACTGCACCAGCAGCATAGTCCTTGCTGTCCTTGCTTGGGGACAACCTCAAAGACCTTTGCCCTTTGATTTGGTGAATCTGGGAGGCCTTCCTGGCCAATTGAAGGTTTTCATGTACAGGCCTTCCGATGGCAGAAGCACCAGTTTTACACCTAGTGTACCACAAAATTCGCTATGGGCTACTAGGGTACCTATACTTTACTTGATGCATGCCTAATGCATAGCTGTCTTCAAAATGAAGAGTAAGGCATGGTTTCGTTTTATGTTAATATTCCAGCAGACTTTCAGCAGATTTCTGGGTATCATAACATTGCCAAAGCTACAGCTTAGTACATGGAGCTGTTCGGTGTCAAAAAGTTATATCTGGGCATCACAAGCATAAGATGAGCTATTTGAAAGCAGAGTATAGTTTTTTTACACAATTACAACATTGATTATTATTAGCATACCATGCTCTTCACCTTCAGGAGAATCAATCATTGCAAAATAGACAATAGATAGAATTACAAACATTGCGAAAATAGAAAACCCAATAAAAATATCTAATTGTGAACGCTGCACCCTTACGGCGTCTTTTATAATTTATTTAACACTGAAAATATTATTTTGTAATCCCAGACTTCGTTGTACGAACTAGTTTAGAGCCACGGCAAAAGTTTCTCAAATAAGCTAGGTGACGGTCCATTGACGGTCCATAGTAGTCGCTGCCCGAACACGTCGCGCCAATGCAGCGCGCGCCGCAACTTCTGGCGAGTCGGTCATTCCATTCCCGAAGCTCGCGAGCACGCTGTGTAACACAGCAATAACTCAGCGTTTTATAACATCGCAGTGCTCACAATGCGTCCAAAAGTTCGCTTCACGAACCGCGCTTCCCACTCAAGGACAGACCACGGCGATGTCGCGGGCACGTTTTCGATGCGTCTTTCGAGCCGCGCACTTCCCTATCTGGCGCACGATCTCAACATTATCGCCGCGATAACAGTATTGTCACTGTTCAGTACCGCAACAGATAAAACGAGTAAACTGCTACCGAGTCGACCGGGAAACCTTGAAAACATCGGGAGCGCAGTGCGCGTAAAATGCGCAGCAGCCTGGCGGCCATGTTTTTGCTGGCATGGCGGCGCCCAATCAGGAGAGCCGTATCTAAAAACGCGGCCGGACAGACAATCGCGTGTTACCATCTATCGGTTGCTTCGTTGCACTATCTTTCTCTTTCTGCCGTTTGTGCGTTTGTGAGCGAGCGATGACAAAAGGAGCGACCGGAAAACGAAAATTAAAGAGTCGGCCGATCTAACGCGACCAAGATGGCGGCGCCCGGTAGCGTCGTTCCGGAGATACAGCGCTGCGAAAATTGCCGTGTTTTCGTCATTTTGAGGAAATATTTTGCCACCTCAGTTGATATAAATATTTTTCTTTGGCACTTCGCGATCGTTTGCGGCGGGGAAACTTTGTGAACGCATAGAATATAAAACGTGCAATCCGAAAATGTGGGTTCCGAAAAAACGATAAGTTTTAGTCGATTGTGCGAGTTACGTGCGAAAAATCATTTAGATATCTCAGGGGGTGGGGGACAACATACTCAAGTATTTGTGAAAACACGGTTTTGCAGTTGTGCTACTTCTGCGGTGTAATTTCAGATATATCACTATTCGTGACCCTTACGCCCAAGTAGAATTGAACACCTTTAATTTTGAGTGTCCATGTCCAGCAGCTTTGGCTGGGTGTTAGGGAGTGAGTGAGTCAGTAACCTCAGATTTGCTGATGACGTTGCCTTGCTAAGTAACTCGGGGGACGAATTGCAAAGCATGCTTTCCGCACTGGGCGAACAGAGTAGAACCGTGGCCCTGAAAATTAATATGCAGAAAACTAAAGTAATGATCAATAACCTCGGTACAGCACAGCAGTTGAGATAGGTGGCGAGGCAGTGGAAGTGGTAAGCGAATATATCTACTTAGGCCAAGTTGTGACCCCAGATCCCAACCATGAGGCAGAGATAATTAGAAGGATCAGAATGGGGTGGGGTGCATATGGCAGACATTCTCAGATAATGAATAGCAGCCTACCATTGTCGCTGAAGAAGAAAGTGTATGACAGCTGCATCTTACCGGTACTCACCTACGGGGCAGAAACTTGGAGGCTCACTAAGAGGGTTCAACTTAAATTGAGAACGACTCAGCGGGCAATGGAGCGGAAAATGATAGGTGTAACATTAAGGGACAAGAAGAGAGCGGAGTGGGTCAGAGAGCAAACTGGTGTTAAAGACATATTAGTAGAAATTAAGAAGAAGAAATGGACGTGGGCAGGGCATGTAATGCGAAGGCAAGATAACCGCTGGTCATTAAGGGTAACAGAGTGGATCCCTAGAGAAGGCAAGCGTTGCAGGGGGCGGCAGAAAGTTAGATGGGCAGATGAGATCAAGAAGTTTGCGGGTATAAATTGGGTCACAGTTGGCACAGGACCGAGGTAATTGGCGAATAATGGGAGAGGCCTTTGCCCTGCAGTGGGCGTAGATAGGCTGGTGATGATGATGATGATGATGAGTCAGTCAGTCAGTCAGCTAGTCAGACAGTCAGTCAATCTGTCTGTCTGTCTGTCTGTCTGTCTGTCTGTCCACCCGTCCGTCTGTCTGCTGTAGGTCTGTGTATGTCTGTCCGTCCGTCCGTCCGTCCGACTATCTGTCCGTTCGTCCGTCTATCGGTCTGTCTGTCTGTATGTCTGTCCGTCCGTCCGTCCGTCTATCTATCTGTCTGTCTGTCTGTCTGTCTGTCTGTCTGTCTGTCTGTCTGTCTGTCCGTCCGTCCGTCCGTCCGTCCGTCCGTCCGTCCGTACGTCTGCTGTATGTCCGTCCGTCGGTACGTCCGTCCATCCGTCCGTCCGTCCATCCGTCCGTCTGTGTCTCTGTCTGTCTGTCTGTCGCGAGCACCTCTTTGAATAGAGATAGTATGTGAGTGTTTCACGTGTTCAGTGTTTCACGGTGGTAGGCATCGCAGTTCTCATAACGTGAACGGCCCTTTCTTTTTATCTCCCGCGGCAGTGACTCGAGTGCCTGCGACATTTGTGGCACGGTCCGCTGGCCACCAACCCTCTATACGCTCTCTGTGACACTTCTAATGGAGTAACTGAGGCTCTCGCTGTGAGTACAGGTTTTGATAACTGGAAATAATGGGCTTCTTGAATGAACACTGCAAAGAACGCCCCGAGGCAAGGACGGCAATGAGTAAAGACAGCATATTATTAAGAACGCCAATCACTGGACATGGTGCCATAAAGTGCATTGATACCAGCAGTGATACCCGGCCTCTTCAGCCTAGTCTGTTTCGCACAGGAGCGAACTTCAGCGCACCACTTTAGCATACGTAGGCTAAAGATACTCTCTAACCTGCAGCTCGCTTCCCTCGGGAATGCCGTCAGGCGTGTGTAGTCTAAATCTGAATCATGAGGCCTACACTTTATCACCCACACAGACTCCAACAGAAGGACTGGGCTCCGTGGTTGGTGCATTTCCACTCACCGAGCCGATGCCAGTTGCCAAGGAGCAGAGTGCCTTTCGTCTATGCTACTGAAGCCGCACGGGCAGCTAGATGGCTTACCGCTGCAAGAGAAAAATGCCCCATGGATGGCTTCTGCGAGAACCCTCTGGATGGCCCACTTGGTGATTAGTCTGGGCCGCCAACCTCAAACAGCCGAGGAACCCTGAAGAATATAATGATATGAGGACGATGATTACCCCGTCTTACTGAATGGCACACGGCCGTAGTCTCTTCTTCTTAACACACATCACAATCATCATCATGACAACCCCAAAATTTATCCACAGAAAATCATGCCCAACGCCACCATCCCGCCATTGGGAGAATCGTTTGCCGGTTGTTTCGCAGCTCCACGCCCACGAAAACGATATTCGAACGCAACATATCCAACCTAAGATAACCTAAAACTAAAATTAATAACATACACCCAACGTAAAACTCAGATAAACCTGACTGACGTAATGTGACCCAAAATAACCACAGTTTATTTTATCGATTTCATTTCTCTGAAAAGAGCCTGATGCGGTGGAACCAACCTCAAGAATACTCTCGCACCGCCATCACGCTCTCAGTATAACGGTTAGGCTGTTGATGGCTTAGGAATGGAGGATTTTTCTTGTGCGGCGGCCCTGCACACAGGGGACAAAGTTAGGTCGCAACATCGCTAGCGTATAGCAATGGCAGAGCGTACTGGTCATCTCTGACTTAGCGTATCATATCTACGCCATTCAGCTTGTCGATGACGCTGCCCAAGGGCTCTTGGCCGACGTCCAGCATTGCTGTCGGCCAATGAATGCATTTTCTCTCTTCTCTCTTACGCGTCAATAATTCGAGCCGGCAGAAACGTCATACTTCATCATAAATGAAGAACAGCGGCTGTAGCTCTGCTTTTTCCAAAACTTTCCCTAAAACAATTATATGACAATTAGCCGAAAAGGCGACTCTGCCATTAGTCCGCCTGTAATTTAGTTGCCATTATTAGTGCGTTGAGATTGAAAAAGGAAACGTTACAGAATTCTCGTCTGCTGTCAATGCCTGCACATCTACGGCAGGAATAAATTTGCAGAGAGCGGGGGTTACTCGCGTTTTATCGAAATTTTTGATAAAAGTATGTATTCAGATTTCGTGCTAGAGCAACTCGATCATTACACACGTTTAATTAACTTATCGTATGTACTTAGTGCATTCGTAAAGTTGAAAACGTTTACAGAATTCTCTTCTGCTGTCAGTACGTGGTCACCTGCACCTAGAAACGGACGGCCCCATGTTGTCTGCTGGAATAACATTGCAGTCCTTCCTTCGAAGTTTCATTAGTACTCAAAAAGCCATAGGTACTGCCGTTACCAGTTAGCAACTAAATGCACTGCAAACTATTCACTTCCCAGCCGTGAGGTGAACGTAGCACGGCGCAAACAGCACAGCAACACACGCGTATCTTCACGTGCGGCCGGCTAGTCATCAACGATGGACCGAACAGGTACGCGTCCCTTTTGTTTCAGCCCATCCCTTCGTCTCTTGCGCTTCTGGCGGAGAATTGACTCGGTGCAGGAATTCCATCGTCTACCAAACAGCTTACCCTCCAGTGAAGCGCGACGCTTGACTCGAGGGATCGATCGCCATGCGTCACGCGGGTGCCAGATAGGGACTTGTCCCTCCTAGTGCAGCCACAGCATGAAAGAGGAAGCACCGGTGAAGGTCCCCATTTTACGTTTTGCTTTTGTTTATTCGTTTAGTTCTTATAAACATGTTATCGCTCTTCCCGAACAGTGAAACTGGAAAAGGAGAAAAGATATTTTCATCTTTATTTTTCTATCATACCATGTTCCTTGCCCCCCGAAGAGCCGGGTTCTACTGCTTTTCCTCTCCATGGCGACTTCCTCAGGTCATTGCTTTCCTTACACTGTCTCCCAAGAATGTGTTTCGGCCTGCCCCCCACTCTGACTATTTTTCTCTTCCTCTCGGCCGCAGCGCATTCATTCTCCTAGGTTGAATGATTTATTGCGAACCAAGCCGGATCACGTCGTTGAGTCGTCAGGGCCGCGGACGGCGTAGTCCGCGGTACCACGGATATAGCACGGAGCTATGCGAGCTTGGGATTCCGCAGCTGCTGCAAGCCATTGGTATAGAAATTCCGTGCGCCATCTTACGCACTGACCGCGTCAGATTTCAGTCATCGAAACGTTCTGGCAGCATCTGAAGGTGCAGCGTGTCTGTCTCCGTTGGGCAGAAGAGCGCGGAAGATGTATGCGAGCATTGCCAGCGCAGAAGGAGTAGACGGCATGCACCGTAGTTTAGGTCAACACAATGGGAAGCTGGGCTTGTTTGTTGACGTTGCTTAAAATAGCTGCCACGCCATCAGTCATTGTGCTTTGCAGACCCGAAATCGATTGCTTTGGCGTATCACAGCTCCCTCAGGAATTAGGACTAAAGCCGCCGGAGCCATTGGTCTTCCATCACGCGGCGATATACAGACGTTACGCGTCGTGGGCTCACTTAATCCACAGGCAGCGTTGGGAACTGTGACTCTTGACGAAAACTAAGCCCCAATCTTGACGTTATCTTTAGCATTTCACTTCGAGCGGTGGCACCAATCAACCCGCACGCGTTTCGGAATGGCGAGAAGACGAAGCCCCAGTAAGGAATCAGCGGCGAAAGTCAAGAAGCAGCGTGGCTTTGTATGGCTGCAAACCCACCGTTAGCTGGGTGGCCTCGGCATTGTATACATTCAATAGAAGGGTACTTGGCTATTTTTCATAGCGAAAACTCTAAAGAACATTGGAGTGGGCTTTTCTTCGCAAGTCCATAGAATCAGAATAAACATTGCGGCGAAGCCACCTTGAACCAAAAATTAACATTAATATTTCCTTACTTTGGTGGATCTGTCAGCGCCTCGGCAATTACCATGTATATGTTCGTGCATTCATTACCTTCAATGAAATCGTCAAAGACTAACGACTCTATCTTCGTAGTTTTTCCCACGCCATCCTTCTCTCACTCCTCATTAAACCCGTTGCTGCCGACTCTTGCAAAGAGATCCCTTCCCACGTAGAGCTTGTCTACCACACACCCACATCCTTCTTTTTCCAGTCTCCAAACTAGCCACAATGCACCCAACGTGCCACTCTCAAAAATTTGGTGTGGGGTTGGCCTCATGACCTTTCCCTCAAATCTCCAGCGGCGAGATATACATTGAGTAAATTGGCGCGGGTGCCAGCCGGTACCACCGAAGTATACAGAGAGGCGTTGGATTACTGAAGCCAGGTGATCAGTTAGCCCTGGTGCGCAGAGCGACTAAAGTCACGGCTGGCCTTCGCACAGCCGACACCAACCCTCAGTGACCATGGCTCGAATAAAAGATTTCCCTCTCTCTCTCCTTCCCGTCACTGAATGGAGATTTCCGGTGGGCGTCACAAAAGCGCATGTGTAGATAGGGCATTCGTAACCGACACGGCCTCGACTTTCGCTGCTCTCTACGTTACGCAAAGTAGTAGAACCAGTTTGATAGTATTGGAAGTCGCATTGAAGGTGTTGTGTCTTTATAACTCACAGCTGCTAACGCTAGCTGATCCCGTCGAACGGTTCTCGGAACCCTCTTACGTAATTTCGCAAAACTCTTCCTGTGGTCGATTACAGGCGAAGGGGGAAGGGATTTTCGAGCCCGGTGCTCCCCGTTCCGGTTGGCTGACCCAGGTTACGTCAACAGCGGTGCTTACAACCACCAAACGACAGCAAGAAAGCCCGAATTCTAAATGAACAAGCAGAGAGCACGGACGGTGACACGGGTCGTCGCCACCTGTATCGCACAAGGCTGTAGGAGTCCGCTTAGTGTGGACGTCCGGACCTTTGATGTCGTCCTTCTCAGTGGCCGAGTTTATACTCATAAAAAAACATCTCGGTGGCATAGCTGCCTCAGCGTGGCGCCCGTGTGGTATGTTTCAACGAGCGCGAAAGGGGAACTGAAACTAAAGAGAAGAAAAATAGGGCCTGAAATGATTTAGCTGTGATGAATTAGTTAAAATTTGTGTCTCTAAGAACATGCCCACCATGAGATGGATCGCGATACTTAAGGAGCTCAGTTAAATAGACGTAGGAAGTGCGTGGTGCTTCTTGACCTTATCCATTGTTACACTACGAAAAGGCTTAAGGCGAAAGAAAGAAAAATTATGCCCTACGCACAATCTTTTGGCAAAAACGAAGCGGCAAAATGTGTGATAAATAGGGTGCGGTTGTGAGAATGAGAGCCCTCTTAAAATACGTTTCCACGATTCTTACGCGCCCGAATTGTAACGCGAAGATAAATTCGAAAATTCGAAAAATAAATTAAAGCTTAGTCTACTTCGCAGATGTACAACACGTGGCACGTCGTACCTAACATGAGTGATTTTAGTTGACCCGTGCACCTGTGGCAGCAAAATATGTTGCACTTCATAACCTTGATTATCCAGCTCCTTCTGGAATTAAAGCGAAATCTAGAAACATACAAAGCCGATTTCAGGTTCGAGCCCGACTGGAACGCGCACGCAAATTTTAAGGCTACTTATAGCGAAAAAACGTGTGAATTAGAATCGTGCAAATATAGTACCTCAGCCGAAACGGCACAACTGGAGTGCTGATAGGTGGGCTCGCATGTTAGAGCTTTTTCAGTTAATTAGTGATGGATTTGAAATGCGCCGAACGCCGATAATTGCTCTAGAACCTAATTTCACTCGGGACATGCATAGCGAAATTAAAAACCAAGCGTCAGCATGCTCGGGGACCTGGCCAGCAAGTGCCCTGCCGAAGCTAACAGGAACGGGGAGGCGCCAACGTAGGGCTTTATCTTCAGTCAGCGTAGTGTGCCGCGAAAGGTGCGACGTGACCACTTTCTGCCGCCCAACGTAATGGGGTGACGGACACTCTCTTTGATTCTTCCCTGTGGTCACAGGATTATGGCCGTGGTGAAACACGTGCTTCAAGGGGATGAAGTGCAATGGATTTTGGGAGAATCTCCGCTTCACTGCTGGTGGCGTTTCGTGTTGCGTGGTTTGATCCTACCGCTGCCCAGGAGTTTTTCCGAGTTGCGTTGTTTGAGTCCACCGCTGACACCCGTTGTGGCATTCGGGTTCGGGAATTCATCTTGGTAGCGTGACTGGTGACCGAAGACTGGGATCAGAAGACCGAGGCGTGCTGATGAAGAAGAAAAAAATAGCAGTGGCTTAGCTCGGCTGTGCCAGGATATCAGTAGCGCGCGCTAAGGTTCAGCTGGTTATTCTTAGGTTTCCTGTTTGTTTAGGATTAGCTGATTATTATTCTTACGACTGCTAAAACGATTTCCAATTCAATCCAATCCAATCCAGTTCAGTCCAGCCCAGTCACTGCTCCTCGCGCATGCGCAGCACGGTTCTTCAGGAACCACGCGAAGCGTCTATTAAGCGCCTCCGGCGCAGCGTCAAACTTGGCTACTGCGCAACGGAGGCGCACAGCTGGGCACGCGCCGGCGCCAGTGCGTCAGCTGCGGCTATGACGTCACTCCTCTGGAATGCGCAGACCGACGAATGTGCAGACCCAATTCTCTACATGCCCGTACTCCAATTGGTTTGGATTTTCAATCCAATTTAATCCAATCCAATCCAATCCAATCATCCTCGCGCTTGCGCAGCATGGCCCTTCAAGGTCCACACGAAACTGCTCAACCTCGACCAGTGTACCTCACGCTACGAAAAAAGTTTTTCATGTATTTACGTGACGAGTACAAATTTGGATGCCATGCATCGAAGGAATCGCACAGCCAGCAGCACTCGGCGGCTCGCAACACCCCTTTTTGTTCAAGCAAAAGTCCCTAGTTCTCGAATTGAACTCCCAAAAGTATCCTCCAATCACGGACCCACAATCTGACGCATATAGGCTCCACCATAGCTCGAAGCCGCTCTGGTTGCTTGCCCACGTGACCACAAGGGAGAAAAAGCGTTGGCGCCGCTATTACGGAGAGACCTTTTTTTTGTCCAAGTTCGAGGTGCGCCTGAATGCTTTGCTCATGGTGCTCGCCGATTACCGATTCCATGACCCGCGCCTCCGACGTCGTCTCCTTTGTTACTGCTGCTGCCTCCATTCATCAGAGTCGCACGTTCGGGTATTTTTTTTTAATTACTTATTCCAAATACCTACAGCGCCCGTTGGGCATTTTTGTAGGGGGGTTAATTATTAATCACAAAAACAACAAGTAATCATAGAAATGCAAGCTATTGAATGGGAATACAGGTTTGTCTCGGTAATCAGAACGCAGCAGAACATAGCAACAGAACATAATTCAGAACATAGCAACAATACACGGTCAAAAGCAGTAAATCAAATGTTAGCATTCAGGAAACACTTTCAAGAGCAGTCAAAACATTCGGTGAGCGCACAATTTCATTCGGGAGCACGTTCCAATCGTTAATTGTATTGGGAAAGAAGGAATACTTAAATACATTGATGCGGCACTGGAACGGTTTAATTTTTTCTAAATTGTCTCTTCGCGCGGACACGTAATTCGGCGTTTTTAGGTACGTGTTTTTGTTAATTCGAGTTGATCCTATCTTAATGTTATGGAGAAGCTTTAATCTACAAATTTTTCTACGCGAGCATAATGTTTGCCACCCTAAGTTATCTCGGATGACAGAGCTTCTTACATTGAAGTTGAAGTTACCTGTAACAAATCTGGCTGCACGCTTCTGTACCCTTTCCAGCTGTTGTTTCAACACTTCCGTATATGGGTCCCGCGCGGGGTTGACGAACCACTGTATTCAATGCGGATTCGCACGTGCAAACAATGCGGATTCGATACCGACGAAGCCCAAGGCGGTGATGGGAATGGCGACGAAAACGCGCTAATTAACGCCGTTGTCCGAGCAGCTTCGGTGTGCCTGGTCCGCAACCCGGTCATAACACTGGCCTTATTCCCACTCGGGAGAGTCACATGTGACTGTAGAGGGTTGTGCCAGTGGTCGAAAATAGAGCGGACACGCAATGTTCTGGCGCCTGACGGACGCCATAGTGCACATACAAAGGGTCACATTTTTTGCAAACGTTGTTCTGGAGATGTCGTTTTCTAAGACGGTTTTTCTTAGGAGGGTGCACTGTCTTTGAGCGCAACTGCTGAGTGGGCTAGATATGCATCATTTCAACTAAGAAGCTTATGGAAACTCTGTACGCACTGTTCAGTACACGCCCGCGATGCTTCTCTGAGGCAAGGTAGACGAGCTTGGACTTCATTGTTGCAAGGAGAGGCTGCACACGGCCGTTGCAGGGCACCGGGAGAACAACGAATCGCGTTATTAGGTCGAGCATGTCGCGACTGCTGCGTATGGCACTTTTTTGAACCGCACTTCCCGACACAACCGATAAATATGTGCACACGCGGTAGAGGAAGCGAATGGTCGTCGTACGAGCGTAAGGCCGAGGTAGCCCGTCAGCGTGTGCAACAACATGGCCATTTTGTGTTGGCTGAACTACTGTTTGCCTTGCAAGCATTTGTAAGATGTTTTAAGTGCAGAGCACGTTAGGGGCTCGCCTTGTCGTCGTAGCTCCTTGGCTGCGCACAAGTAGAGCACCACGGTGTACTGTCGTAGCGGAGTCGTATCATAGCGGCGTCCCACAGAGTCTTCTAAAGCCAAGCGGTTTATACAGTCATAACCGTTCGAAACTCGTGAAATGCTGGCGCTTGTCATACATCTCCCCGTTATTCAGCGCAAAGAAAATTGCAGTTACATTTGAGGCAAAATATACGTAATTAACAGGCAGCGCCCGCGTTCATTTAGTGAGAAACGCTCGTTGGGTAGGTTTTTACAGTAGTAAGCGAAAAATTGGCGACACGCCTGCTCCTTTCGTTGCAAATGTCGTTAAAAGACGACAGTCTTTGTCGACATTTGCGAAGGAAATTTCCCCCTTTGCTTTCCCGCTCACCTCTCATGCTGTTCCTGTTCCGTCGCGCTCATCCCAAGGTAAACGCACCAAAGGTTTCCTCAAAGCGATTTGAATTTACCGTGTTCCACTGCTACAGGCAAGTTTCCTCGATGCCAGCGCTGCAGACGGCGGAAACGCGCGTGAATCGAGGCTGCCGACTTCAAGGTTTATAGAACCGCATTGCCGAGCTCCACGTACGTTCCACGGAGAACGTGGAACCTAGCTAGTAGAACCTTTCGTTGCTGTTGCAGCGTGATTTCTCATATGACGCCATGAGGTGGCGCGGGCAACAGCAGGCGGCGGTTTTCTGCAGTAGATGTAGAATAACAATTGCTATCGAAAAACCAAGCATCCATGAATTTTTTAATAAAGGAACACTGTAATTATCCCCTGAGTACTAATTTCCTGTCTTATATTTGCGTAATGTCTTGTTCTTGTTCCACAAATTTGACAAGCATGAACATATAAACCGGGCTTCGACGTTTATATTTGGCTGTGCGTATATAAGACCCTTGCGCAGTACCAATTTTACTTTGGCCGGTTGGATGAATCGAGTCACAGACAGACAGACAGATAGACTTACAGACAGAGAGACAGACAGACAGACCAAAATTTCTGTGTTTAAATAGCCCAAGAAAGACTATCGTCTTTAAAAAAAAGTGTCCGTGCAACGCCGTCACGTACGGGATGGAAAGCAATCACAAAAAGGACAGAACTCCCGCTGGGTCTGTTTCAGACAGGGGGCGCGCGAGCACTGCGAAGACGAAAAATTTGCATTGCATTGGCCAAACGTCCTTTCCATTTATTAACAGAAGAGTGAAACAGGGCGGCGAAGAGCGCGATTGGTGGTAGCAGTGAGCGGATAACGGCGGGACAGCCCATTATGATGAATCACTGCTCTGCACTGTCAACAGCTTTCCCATTGAGTGGAACGGCTTCATTTCTAAAGCGAATGCCTTACATCTCTATGCCTAAAGGTCGAGTTGTGAGGTAAAGAAAGACGTGCGAAAAAATGGCCGCCATCCCGCCCCGCGAAAGTGGATGTCCAGCGGGGCTGTTGTAAACCACTACACATTCTGATGGGGGAGGGTATAAAATCTTCTTCGTCGTCTCGGTAGGCTTTTCGCTCGTGCTCGGCTTCTCTGGCGGCAAATGCTGGGTGCTGCCTAGCCGGATGCATGCACTAACCCTCGAATGACGTTAACTCCCCTCCCCTTTCGAGAGCACGTGCAAACCTAATCTTAATCGGGACACATTGTGGGGTGTGGGAGGAGGGGGGGTTCTATTGTTCACCGGCACCTCATCATTTCATCATGCGGTTTCTACGCTTGTTTTGAGTTTTTTTTTTTTTTTGCACAAATACTCGCGCTATGCTGTACGCATGATTAGCCTGACGCATGCGCTTGGCGTCTTGGGCGGGAATCGCTGGTTTCTGCCTGGGTTTCTTGTTTACGACACGAAATTTTCCGACCAACGAGAGGCTAACAGCTTCGCTGTAAAAGTTGAAGTTGAGGTAGAAACTTAAAGCCGTTCCACTCAATGTGAAAGCTGTCGGAAGTGCAGAGCAGTGATTCCCCATAATGGGCTGTACCGCTGTTATCCGCCTACAGATACCACCCAATAAAATTCAACTTTTCCGCCTTCGCAGTTCTCGCTTGCCCCCTGCGTGAAACTGCGCCAGCGTGAACTCTGTTCTGTTTCTTCTTTTCTCCCCGCACGTGCCGTCGTTGAATTCCCACATTTTCCAACCACCCAACCAACCCAACGGGCGTAACGAGGGCGCTGCCAATTAATTACGTATATATATTTTTAAAATATACCTATAGTTTTCTTTGCGCTAAACAACGGGAAGATGTACGACAAGCGCCAGCGTTTCACGAGTTTCGAACACTTGCGACTATATAAACCGCTTGGCTTGCGATGCCTCTGGGGTACGCCGCGAACAACAGCGTTACACCGGGACGCCGCCTTGGTGCTCTATATACTCGGGTCGACAGGGCGAGCGCATAAAGTGCTGTGCACTTAAAACATCGTACGCCGTGCCGCGAAACGGAAATAGCAGTTCAAGAGGATGGTGCTTAAGAAAGGGGGCGCTGCACGCAACTTGTATACGTCGGCGCGTGGGCTCAGAGCTTCCGTACACATCGATATGGGGAACAATTAACGCGACAGGCTCCAGCTGCGGGTGGAGAGACCGAGAAAGTACGCCACAGCGGTTGAGGCTAGAGAACGGCGAAATGTCACTCGTATTAACCGCCGCTATGAAAGAAGCTCCGGCAGCGGCCACACGACAGCAACACGAATGTTCGAAAAAAATTTCCTCCATCAGATATGCAGAAGGATGAACTAGGCATTAGCCTGCACCTTGCTGGGAAGTTCTATGCAACCCCGTAATTTTACCACGCTGCGACTATCAATGGTGACGCTTAGCCGCAGAGCGGAGCATTTCTATCTCTTCGCGGCCTTTTTAAAAGAAAGATAAGAGCCCTGAATATTTATGTTATTATTTAAATTTATTCTTATTAGACCGATGAAATAGAAGGAACCTCTATTAAGTCTTTCTGGGAAGGGACGAATTAGAAATCGCTGCGTGCCCGTCTGAGCATGTATAGAGAGCTCTTTCGACATAGGACTTTTTTTTTAATGAACGGTTTTTTTTACCTGGTATGTTTCACCAGTACGCTTATTTTAATAGAGCAAAATATAGCGATAAAGCACTAAGGTTCAGCACCTCTAGGCTCAGAAACACTCGTCCAAGTGAACAATAAAAAAAAAAAACACGAGGAAGAGGCATTTCAGAGTTAGAATGCTACTGGCCACGGTAATTAAGGAATCCAAGATGTATGATAGTCGAGGCGTCCACTCAATACGGTGAATCTAGAATACATTTTGTGACCGCAAACTTCGCAGGTACCACCCACTATTATCGCCGATGTCCACGAAGAGGGCTAATCATGCATGGAACACTTCACTTTTAGCCGGGCCTAAACACTCCCAATCGTTGCGGCAAGCACAATCCTTCTGTCGTCCAAGGACACGGACAAAAAAAAGACTCCTGCTTAGAGCGGCATTCCCTACAAGCGGCAGAAGGATTCTCGATAAGTGCAGCCCCGCTTTGCAATTGGCGAGGTAATTGATTATCCATACCTCGGCCACCTTCTTCGGGTGAATCGACGGAGATCCATCCCGCCGGACAGGCCGAGGGTATTGGGTAGGGACTGCGCACCCTTTGGTTACGTAACAAGAGATTACAGAGTGCCATAAGTGCGAAAGAATGATCCATTTCCCGCCCACGAAGCTCTAACCAAGGGGTAGGAGCACTGCCTCCGCTCCTCCGAATTAATACCTTTCGTCATCCGACCAAACTCCACTTGCTTCATCCTAGGCAGTACTTCCCGCTGTGCAAATTTTGCGCTGAGCCGGGCACCCTGCACCACATGGTATGGGAGTGCTCGGCGAACCCTAACTTGCAAAGAATCGCGCACCCTTCCAGTCAGCAGTGGGAGAAGCAGCTGTCCAGCTCCGGTCTCGACTGCCAGCTTAGAATGGTGGAAAGGGCCGTTGCAGCAGAGGTCTCCAATGGCGCCCCGGACTGAGGACCCACACCACATTACGATGCTCGTAATAAAGTCTATTCTCTCTCTCTCTCTCTCTCTCTCGGGTGCATTCTTCTGGCATTTGCGTGGACAGTGAAAAGAGCCGCTTCATTTGTGCATATAGATTACCCTGTCCGGAAAGCATTCTGCCGTAGCATCTACTAGAGCATATTGGAAAACACCTGAGAAAATGAGCTGCACCGAGGAAAAATATGTAAAAAGAAAATAGCGGAGAACAAAAATACTTGGTTCAATGTCGTTGTGCTTCCGAGGGGAGAAGAGGGGATTTTTTTCGGGCGCGTATCTCGTTTTCAAAAGGAAAGGAATTGCTTCATTCTGACTGTCTGCCTTCTCTCCTATAAACCGAGTTCTCGAGCGCGCCTCGCTGTCTGCCGCATTCAATAGAGTCAAAGCGGCAAAACGCGCATCGGCTGTCGATCCCCAAACAACCCAATCTTTTCATGGTGGAAAGAAAGGGCTCGCCACTGTTTACTCTGCGTGTATCTTTGGGTTCTGACCTGGATCATGCTTCGCAAATTGAAGCCGTCGCTGCATTAGTACACAGCCTGCTTTAAAGGGGCACTGACACAAAAATTTTGCATCTTGTTTTTTTTGTTGCGATAAGTAGCTAGTTACCTACTTATAACCTGTAGAAACCTCATTTGCTTCAGCGTGCGGCGGTTGTTTAATTAGAGGAATTTTCAATGCGGCCAGTCTCAGTTTCGGTTTCAGCGAGTGCCGCGAAACGATGGATTTTGTGGATTTTGTGTGAACAAAGCTGACCACGTGACCGTCGGAGGGATATCACAGAGCAGAGCCGCCGTAGCACTGTCGAATCCGCATCGACGGCAGTTTCTGCGAATGCCCTCACGTACTGATCTCGTGAGGCGCTTAATTAAAAAGCGACCGTGGATGTGACGCCGGCACTGCGAGTGCAAATGCTACCGCGGCTAAAGAACGACGCGCGACGCTCGAGACGGTGGGTGGCAAGACGCGCGCTGGGAGCAGCCGGCCGGTCTGCCTACAGGTCCGCCTACAGATGTGTTCGGCTCAGCACTGCGGCGGATATTCGAGTGCCGCTCTCGTAAGCGGTCAGATGACAATTTTTAAGCAACCCGCCATCGCATCATTAACTCCTTTCTCATGTAAGCCACCATGGTCGGGACTTGGGGACAATTTCGTGCAGCGGTAACAAGCTATCACTCGAGCTACCTGCGCCGGCCTGGGCACTTCGCGGCCGTGGCCGCCGCCTGCACAGCGACCGTGCGGCTAGCTCAGTGAGCTTTTGTGCCTCCGGCGCGTTTTCGCGTCCAATGTAAATCAAAAGTAATAGAAACAGAGTGCCTGAATCGCTGTAGAACTTTGGTCGCTACAAGCTGCCCGATGAGCTGACGAATTCACGGCGCCCCGCCGCCAACGATCGGGTCGTTCGTTCTCGAGAGCAGAAGCTCCGCCCTCGTCCCTCCGATTGGAGCGGCGAGCCGGCCGAGCCGGCGGAAAGCCCGACAGTGCGGAAGCGGCAAACACAAACTCTGACGTGTTGGATGTTGTTTATTTACAATTGCGCGTGGCCTCTGCTGGCTGCTCGGTTGCGTTTCGCACACTTCAAAATTGATTTTAAATATGTTCTAGGCTGTGTTCGCCGTCGATATTTTGCAGATGATGTATATGTGTTCCCACCAATCTATCTCCGAAGTTATCTCGCCTTCAAAATTTTGTGTCAGTGCCCCTTTAAAGACTATTGTCTTTCCTGGGCTACCTAAACGTTGCAATTTCTGTCTGTCTGTTGGCCTCTTTGTCTGTCTGTGTCGTTTGACTCACCTGCTCGACGAAAACTAGAAATAATGCGTGACCGATCAATATGTAAAACCGAGACCTCTACAAACTATTCAATCTGTTGGCACGCGTAATACATTGGAACTTTATTCAGCCGAAAAAAACCATCACGAATATCTGAGGGAAAACAACTATAAAAGGGAGAGTGGTGCCAACGTTCTGTTAATTGAAACTATACCGAGGGGATTGAGCACATTAACAAGAGCGTCAAATACAGTGTCATATAAGAGATACTAGTATATACTAAAACAAAACATTCTTTCTCGGGCCGTTAGAACTACAATACAAACAAAATATCTCAACAGATGGCGGGCGAGCCGTTCGAACGCAGGAAAGTTACATCAAATTTAACAAACTTCCCAGTCATATATCGGTCATGGGAGGAGAGAGGTAGGTGGGAAGACTGCGTGAGGGGGGAAAGAAAGAGAGGATCATTTGAGGCAGGGGCGGCGCAGTACTGTAGTGTTTCGACGACATTTGCAGCGAAACGGCCTTATTCGCGCCGAATTTCGAAACAGCTATCCACTGGAGGGCGGCGTGGACGACACGTGCCATACTCTTTACAAAGCAGCCCTACTTCCCGCTCCGTACATTAATTTGGGCGAAAGTTACAATCCACACCACTCTTTGTATGTAATCGGGTGCAGCGACCCGTGGAGTGTGTAAGGGAAGAGGAGTGCCGGTAGGCTCACCGATAATGATCCTACGTCGGAGAAACGAATTGCTAGGGATTTCAGCAGGCACTTCGACTGCGCATTCGTGCCGTTCCCATCGGTACTCGCAGGGTGTTCCGCAGACACGGCCGCTAACCGCAACCGGAACTAACGCCATCCCACCAAAGCACCTCCTTTTCGGGAACTGTTTAACGCCCCAATATTGCATCAACGAAAAACAAAAAGTGGCAGAAATTCACACCAGGCTCTCACAGACCATTGAAAAGCCTAAATTAGAAACAAAAATATCAGTGCCTTTTTACTCTGCGAAGAAGGAAGACCAGCGGAGTTGGGCTCAGTTCAACGAGTGTATGGACACAAACACGTTTGTTTGTAATTTGCGATTGGGCATACGTTCTGGCGAATTTGCTTAACGGAACATGGAGAAACTCGAGTTTCCGTCTGGCGGACAAAGATGGGCTGTCCGTTTCTGTATTAACACACCAGTCTCTAATAACACAGTCCTTATTAACACACCAATTGAAGCTGCTCGACCACGGAGGACCGCAGCAGGTAGCATAGGGTCGTGAGACGTCCACGTTTAAATCTTCCATGAGCTCAACGGACATGTCATCGGTGATGGAATGAAACCTAGCTGTGCGTGCACGCCCTCCCTCCACTCCCGACCCCATCCGTGCACGCATAAACCGGCAACAGGTGATGTGCGCCTACTTAGACGTCAAAGACACCGGCAAAGATGTCGCTCCGAAAGCCCTTCTAGCTGAACAAGGTCGGCTTGTCAGAGCGGACAAGTTGCTTTTTCACCACGGAAGGATTCTGGGTGGAAGTTAGGCGGCTGCGACGGCGTCGGCACGTTCTGCAGAGCGGCTTTCTGTTGTTTTCGCGACCATTGGCCCGTCGTTAGCAGCTGATTGGGCAAATTGTGAGGGATGTACCAGCGGTGGCGAGGGGTATAAAACAAGGGAAATAAAAGCGGTGGCGAGGGGCAGCAGAGACGAGGGACCGAGTAAAGTGGTTTCACCGGAATTTAAACAGGGATCGTTAGCCACATACAGCTTCGCTGTAAAGGAACATACATGCGGCCTAATTGGCAATCGTACTCCGCAAATAGCGTCTAATAAAAGAAATTTGCAAATTTCTCTTGGAATCTCGCACCGTCAGGTCACAGCCGCAAGCTTTGTCTGCTGAGCAATAGATGGCGCAACGCTGGCATCTGCCCCGGAAAAATCAGAGATAGTAAGAATCCACGCACACCGAAGCAGCAACAAGGAAGAATAAGATAGCCGTGAAGATTGGCCAATCCGTACACCCAGAAAGAGACCACATTCGCGTCCTGGGAATGACAATACAAAGAAACGGAAGAGCCGATCTCACTATTGAAAAAATCAGTTAATCTTCAGTCCAGTTAGCCCAAATTGTGAAGAGAATCACTAAAGGAAGAGCCGGATTGAGGGAAGAGGAAACATTAAGAATCATGCAAGCCCTTGTCACGAGTAGGCTGGCGCACAGCTTACCGTATCACAACCTAAACAAACAAGAAAAAGAACGAATAAACATTATCATCAGGACGGCATATAAAGCAGCACTGGGCCTATCATTGTACACGTCCACGGAAAAATTCTTTCAATTGGGAGTGTACAACATCTTCGAAGAGATCAAGGAAGCATTACTAATCGCCCAGAAGGAAAGGCTTGCCACCACTAAAACTGGGAGATCCATCCTTTGGAAGATAGGTAGCCCCCCAGAAAGAACACGACTGGAGGCCATGACGGACTTGAAACCTGAACAGCGCAGTCACATCAAAACCCTTCCTCTACCGAAAAACATGGACCCCACTGTACACAAAGACAGAAGGCAAGCGAGAGTCAAATACCTCAGGAAAAAATTCAAGGATCATGAAAACACGGTCTATACGGATGCTGGAACATGTGACAAAACCAACGCCACACTAGTGGTCACAGATTTCAAGGGAACTCTGCAAGACTGCATGACAATTACACAGTCAAACACAGAAGAAGCGAAGACGACTGGTGCCATCCTCATGGCAATTCGACTCGGCGAAAAGACGAGCAGAAGTCTGAACACAATAACAGACTCCAAGAGAGCAGTATTGAATCTTGCCGCAGGAAGAATACCAAAACGCCTCAAAAACCTTCCACCTGAACTGAAGAAAAAATACAATATCACATGGTGTCCCGGACACGAAGGACTGGAGGGTAATGAAGCAGCGGACAAGGCAGTGCGTGAACTCACACACCGCACACCTGACGATCACGCTTATCACACCTCCCTCCCCGAAAAATATGGAGAAAGGCTCTGGCTTATTAGGCAAAACAGAAGTACCTTTCCTACTCCACACAAGGAATTAAATGCTATAGAAGCTCAAATCCTGAGGCAAACACAAATAAATAAGTCACGACTGGCAAAAATGTTCCCCAATTCCTTCCAAGAAACGTGCACAAAATGCGAAGAGATAGCCACGCTATTTCACGCAACCTGGGCGTGCCCGCGCATCTGGCCCCAGGAAAACAATAGTATACAGATTAATCCTATCGAGACATGGGAGGCAGCCCTTACCAGCTCACCTTTCGAAGATCAGCTACGGCTGATCCAGAGAGTCAAGGTGGGAGCCGTTGCATCTGGAGCCCTGGACGTTGGGCCCCACCCATGAACTCCCTTTCAACTTTTCACCCCTGCCCCCTTCCCTTTCTTCTCACAATAAAAGTTCTACAACAACAATCCATCTTATCATTCTTCCTCCCCATTTATTTATTACTCAGTACAATAAAGTATAGTCTCTGTCTATTTCTCTGCCCTTTACACTCGGGTGGTACACGTCGGCGCCTATGCCTTTTTACTCATGCTCTCCCTCTCAGCCTCGCAAAGACGCAACCAAATAGCCTTCGAAATAGAAAATCAGCCGCATCCTCACTCACACCCAGCACCGCTGCCCAGCCGCAAGCTGTGCAATGAACATTCTCCCTTCGTTTCTTACTGCTATAAAAGCAGTAAAAACGAAATTTCTAGTGAAAGTAGCTCGTTGCGAGCCTAGAATACGTATATTTCTTGCGGCGGGTGTTCTGGGACTCAGGCAACCGCCCAAGCATTCTATAATTGATCATAATTATAGCGCGGGGAAGTATCTGGTGTGTCGCCCGACTATTTCCAGTTTTTGTCACTACAGAACTTAGTTGACGGAAGTTTACGTGAAATGTCGTATGGAGGTTAATAGAACGAGGCAAGCCATTGAATGCACCACACCTCTATTTTGTTTCCTTTGCCCTTTAGGAGGTTTGCATGTACAGCAGGGTTTTGATAGTTAGTAATCGCCGTTTTGGTGCTACAGTTGACAGTTTCGTATCCCTGGTGACGCTTCAACCGGAGCTGTTTGGTGAAGCAGTATGATTGATCCGAAAAATAAATGGAAGTAGACGATACCTTTGGCCAGAACGACGCCACGGAAATGAGCCTACTGACATTTCCGCATTCTAATGAATTTCCTCGTTTATGTAGAGGAAGAAGTGTGTGTGTGTGTGTCTGTGTGTGTGTGTGTGTGAGTGTGTGTGTCTGTGTGCGTGTGTGCGTGTGTGTGGGTGTGTGCGTGTGTGTGCGTATGCGCGTGTGTGCGTGCGGTGTGTGTGTTTGTGTGTGTGTGTGTGTGTGTGTGTGTGTGTGTGGTGTGTGTGTGTGTGTGTGTGTGTGTGTGTGTGTGGGTGTGTGTGTGTTGGGGAGGGGGCGGAGGGGCGTATTTTTTTATGCGGTGGAAAAACATACTTCCTCCTCCTCGGGAAAGGACTACGACTAAGATTTAATTGATCGCATCGTAAATAAAAAACGCCCTTATACACTCGTGTAAAATCGGTAACCAGGCAACGTAACGCGTCCTTACGCACACATTAGAAATAGAAG
Source organism: Haemaphysalis longicornis (assembly GCA_013339765.2). NCBI lineage: Eukaryota > Metazoa > Arthropoda > Arachnida > Ixodida > Ixodidae > Haemaphysalis > Haemaphysalis longicornis. Next base: position 145,262,032 of record CM023450.1, read on the forward strand.
CATAAAAGCAGGCAACAAGTCCGTTCGTCATACGCGGCCTAAAATTATTAAGCGCTCTCTCTCTCTCTGCCTGTCTATTTCCCTCCAAACCAATCTACCGGTTATTCCACCCAGTCCATTCGGCTACCCCTCCGAGCAGAAAGGGCACCGATCAAATAAGAGAGGGGTGTACGCAACGAACTAGAGCTGCAGCCGCATTTGGCTTTCGTGCTGTCGCTGTCTGTTGTCCGGCGTGGATAGAGCGTCGACAGGGTTCACCGAAAACGTCTTCTCGGCAACAGGGGGGTAGAAAGAGACTCGCGGGACTTCCCACAAAGCCGAAGGTCGTTCCCCTAGTCTCCGCAGGCACGTTCGAGGCGCCATGAATGGCTGGGCGTCCGCCGAAGTGCAGTGAGGAGAGAGCCCCTGATGAGCTAGCGGGGCTCTCTCCTTCCTCTCTGAAACTGCACACCTGGGTACGCCGAAGGTACCCACTCGGACGCGTCGGGGAGGAAGCGCGTAGGGCAACGAGTGATTGCGTTAGTGACGGAAGAAGGGGCGAAGGGCCCAGCGACGCGCCAGGACGTAAGAGCCAGATTACCGGTTAAACAGGTTATTAGGGAAGCGTATGCAGCGGAGGAAAATCAATGAGCCCTTGACCTCAGTTAAACTTGTTACGCCTGAGGCCTAAAGACAGGTTGAATGGCGTAATTATTTCCAGTTTGGCATTTGATAAAACAACTTGTCAGAGTTAGCTGAATGCTAAGCGCGTAATTAGAACAGCGTGTGCAATAGGCTGCCTGCGCGGACGTCTGGTGAACATGCAGCGCCCTCTCGTGATGTGCCGACGTGGGGGGTAGTACAATAGCTGATGCTTGAAGTGACCAGCAAACGCGCGGTCGGATTTTATTGGTTAACAGCGGAGTGTACCGACCTTTATCGGTATCGCGGTATTTGAAACAGCACCACAACTGGCTTCACTGTTTGAAGAAAACCGAAGAACAGCCGAGCTTCTTTTTATCCTGTTAAGAGCTCAGCGAGCTGCCACACGCACCGTTTCCGCACGGGTAGAGAATCCACATTCGCTCGGTGGTTTTAAACCGCTCCTTCTTTAGCGTAGGTTGCTATATCGGATGTTCAAAAGTAGGAGGCACGCGAAGACTACCTGCGCAAATGAGTTATGTGGGCACAGAACAAAAAGTGAGGCGTAAGTCGCGTAAATATTGCTGTCTGCAGACCCATTAACTAAAATTGAATAATTAACTTTTTATTGACTGCGGTAAGTGGGTATATTTGTAATTAAAAGTTAGATGCAGTCGTGTTTCTACACAGTATCAGTTGGAAGAATTCTAGCGAATTTGTGCTCCGAGATATCCGACTCCAAATATTAATTGTTGTTCGCAAAATTACGCATGCAAGAGAGTTAGAACCGGCACAAGCTCCTACCTGATGTGACGCGGCTTTTGCGTGTGGCGTTTAGTCTGATATCGGAACGGAGGCATAGATTATAACTCTCCCCCTTCCCTTCTTCGCTGGCGAAATCAACATATGACAGCGCAACAGCCCGCAAACGTCGCATCACATCAGGCAAGAGCATTGCGCCGGTCCTAACGCTCTTGCATATGTAATTATGCGAGCAACAATAAACATTTGGACTCGGATATCTCGGAGCACAGACACGCCAGAAGAAACAAAACTTGTTGCTGAGCTAGTTGGTACATACTTTAAGAAAGGAGAAAACATGGCGCAAACTAGACGTGGATGAAGAAGACAAGGTAAGACATATGTCTTACATGTCTTATCTTGTTTTCTTCGTCCACATCCAGTTTGCGCTACGTTTTCTACTTTCTTAACGAGAGAAGAATTCTTCCAATTGGTACTGTGTAGAAACACGACTGCCTCTAACTTTTCAATACGAACATATGCATTTACTGCCCCCAACGAAAAGTTCATTATTGCGTTTTAGTTAATTGGGCTGCTGACAACGATAATTATCCCCTCAGTTTGCGTCCCCCTGCCACATGACTTATTTGCACAGGTGGTCTTCGCGCGCCTCCCTCTGGCTCATTTTCAGAAAACCGTAAATCTTAATTTTGAACAACCGGTATAATGATGCTAATAACGTCTAACTTTGCTATCACCCCTCGGGACCCGTGGAAACAGGTGCTTCGGTGGCGAGCGATGCACCAAGAGGAACTAAGTAGTGCAGAACTAGCCTTACCTACAAATCACCGTACTCGTGCAACTGCCGCCGTTGCTATTCCCATTCACAATACGGCCTTAGTTCTTTCGTGACACTACACCCTCAAATCGTTGTTTGATGCGCTTTACTTTTGCTCAGAACAGAGTCATCTCAGTTTAATTTCAGAGACAAAGGCATTCCTTTAGCTTTGTCACACAGCCGAACATGGGAGGTTTCTGCATATATATTGGCATTCGCTTCTCCCGCATCCCTTATTAAGCCAAAGTGAACTGATTTGCGCAGAGGCGCACTCATTAATGTACTCATCTGTCCTCTTATAACTGCACTCAGAGCCACGCGGTCGGGTAAGCTCAGTAAAGAACAACGAATGTCCACAGAAATGTGTCTTAACGGAAAACTACATAATGATTTATACGGACACAATTTACTCGTGAGCAGTGAACTTATACTTGTTTAGGACAATGCCTATCAGCTATAAATCACAGTGTTTTAGCCATAAGTGGCTGAAAAAAAAAAAAACTAACGAAACAAGCTCAGTTACTCTGTGCACACCGTAGTGGCCAAATAAATATTCATCCTCGTTCTCCGAAACAGGACCCGAGGACGACCACCGAACCCGACACCCGACCCCACAATATACATCGGCAGCCAACTGATCCCCACTGTCAAGACCCTGCGCATTCTGGGGGGTTTACTACCACCACGACGGCTCCGGAGCTGCGTATCTCCCCAGACTACAAACTACTGTGTCACAACTAACGCACCTGATTCGACGAACCTGTTTGAGAAGACACGGTCTCAGAGAAGCCGACACCTGCCGCATTCTCCAAGCAATGCTAACCAGTCGGATCACATACGGAGCTCCATACCTTCTCCTCAAACCGCGAGAACAGGCCAAAATTGACATTCTAGTTCGGAAATTCTACAAGACGGCGCTTGGCTTGCCCGTGTACGCATCGACCGAACGGCTACTGCAACTCGGTCTCCATAATACTCTCACCGAATTGATGGAGGCCCACATAAACAACCAGTTGCAACGACTGCAGCTCACCCCAACGGGCCGACACCTGCTGCATAAGCTCGGTCGACATGTAGAGCAGACTCCCGATACTCCCCAACGAATACCCACTGCTCAACGCGCGAACATACGGGTGCTTCCCATCCCACGCCATATGCACCCCACGTATACAACATTGGACGACGACAGCATCGAACCCACCTCCTTCTTCGAAAGTACGGCAGTGATTCAACTGCCCTTTACACCGACGCCACTCCCTACCCGCGACAACGAGCACACGTAGCTGCAGTAGTACGCTCTGACGCCACCACCCTCGTTGCTTCCAGCCTGCAGACAGCATCAACGAGCACGGCAGAAGAAGCCGCTATAGCCCTCGACATCGCTCACACTACGACTCAAACTGTCACGGTGCTCACGGACTCTCAAGCTGCCTGCCGCCGCTACGCTCAAGGCAGAGTTTCCACCCTGGCACTCCACATCCTGTCCCAACGCCGCACTCTACCGTTAACCCGCATCGTGTGGACACCGAGCCACACATCCCTCCCTGGGAACGAAGTGGCTCACGCCACAGCCCGCGATCTTCTTACCCGGGCCCTCCCAGACGAGGCCTGCCGCCCCAACCTAGACCATGGTCCCCCTGCTCTGACCCCTCTCCAACAAACCTACACCGACATCCTGTAGCACTACAGGGCCTCCCGACGCACTTATCCCCCTCCTCACCCTTCGCTCTCCGTTCCCGACGCCGGCATCTGGCGAAGACTTCAAACTCACACATACCACAACCACATCGCCCTCCACCGCATCTCCCCCACCTGCTATGCACCCAACTGCTCACGCTGCGACACTCTCAACACGACGCAGTACCTTGTCTGGATGTGCCCACTGAATCCCCAACCACCCGATCCCCCTTCTGTAGAGCGATTGGAGAGCGCGTTGCGCAGTTGCCAGCTCGAGGACCAGGAGGCCCTGATCTCTCGTGCGAAGGCGGCGGCGACCCTGCGCGGCCTACCGGAATAGGATGGCCACCCACCGCTCCTAACTCTTTCTCTCCGACTCCGCTCTCCCTTTTTCTCAATAAACATTTTCCTCCTCCTCCTTCAACATATGTGACCTATTGCGTTGGAAATATTTCGCGGGATTATTAAAACTGAGCCACAATGCAGGAATTCAAAATACTTGAAAATGGTAGCCGGTGGGGAAATAAGTAGGGTGCATAATTTTTTGAAAGTGAAGCTTTATTGCTCTCACTGATGCCGTACCACGCCAATACGCCCTGCAGGAAAGCCAGCTTTATTTGACGACGATATTGAATGATCGTGGATGAAGTGAAAGAAAAAAACAACATCAGCCCCTCTGTTTAAAACAACGATGGCAAAACGCGAAGCCTTAGTCGTGGAGTTTGTCACTTGATTGTTGAGTTTAATCACGACGATGGTTGAACGCGAAGCTTTCTCCTGATAGATTCTTCGGTTGGCCACTCCCAAACAAAATGGTGCGTACCTCCAGAGTAGCACATACTCCCAGTATGGGATTGGCTTCACAATGGGTACACGGCGTGGGGTCCATGCTTGACCAATACATAGAGCCCCGCTCTTAAAGGGGCCCTGAAAGGCGTTTTGAGCACACTAAATGAAGTAGCGCAATCGTTAGATTGGGTCGTCAAGGTCATCTGTGCCAAGTATTACCCTTTTACGCGCAGCGGAAAGCTCACACTTTTGTTGCAAAGTTTGTCGCTTTTTTCTCACCCTTTCCTTCGTGTTTTTGGACGCCGCCATCTTCACATGTCTACATCATCGATTCCCAGATGTTCGTCATGAGCGAGACATCCTGCTATTGGGCGGCTTTTTCACGCACTTCCGGCAAAGAGATGAGTCGTCTGCTCAGCGTCGGCTCGCCGCCTGATCTGCTATCGGAGTGTCGGAGTGCTTGGACATTTTACGACAAACGAAACAAGTGTAAACAAACGCTTAACCGTTCGTATTGAATGCAACACGGCCATAACACGACATGGATATTCTCTTACCTGAGTACGTTTCATAAAGCAAGCGTTGAAGCCCCGTGGCACTTCTTTCGTGCAATCGTAGTGAACACCCTAAGCCGAATGCCCGGGTTTGACGGATACATTTTATTCCACTTCAAAACAATCCAGAGATGCGTTTCGAACGACCACAACATCACAACATGCGTTGCAAGTCTGAACCGCGATTGACAGACGATGGGTTGCCTCCTCCTGCCCGTCGTAAATTCGGCACTCACCTCGCGCGCGGTTGCGGGGACGAACAGCAAGTCACTTAACTCTGGCGCGCAAGCCGAGATGGCTTTTAGCCACGCACACTGCACATACCCCATGCGAGGTTGAGTCGTACGTCGCTCAAGAAAGATAATCCAGACCATGGGAAGCACTATTCATCCGCAGAAGCACAACGTCGCATTTCATCGCGAAACAAAGGCGTCCACAACACACACACCATCGCCTCCTGTAATGCCAAACGCATCTCACACTTCCCAATGGGAGTGAGTGGTACGCCTGCAGTGCCCACATGTCGCGAGATGGGGCCCCGAGCTGAACCGGGATCACGCAACCGTAACTGACTTCTGGGGCGGTTTGTGCCTTGTTGCCAAGGCAACCGATGTTTGAGATTGTCAAAGAAATGGCGCTCGCTCCAGCGCTAGAAAGCTCAGAGCCGCGCTAGCCGCGCCGGAGCATGTTTTGCCAACGTTGCCGCTCTCCACCACGCGTCGCCCCAAGCTGAACTGGTCACATGATTGAAGCGTTTTGTGCACTGGTTCTTTATCGGTTTAAAATGTCTTTTTCACATGCCGCCGGCAGGAATTACCACCACCGCAAAATAAGACCCGGCACCAGCGGGGCCACATCTGATACGGCGCTTTTTGGATAAACAGTGCGCGGTGCATGAGGGGCATGAGGGACCGAGCGCATGATCCTACCCGAGCGGCTGCGAGTTCGCCGCCGATTAAAAGTCACGTGCTGCCCTGCAGCAACGCACACCGCGAAAGGGCAAGGCCAGGCCGCCGCACAAATGCGGCCAGATTTTTCGTCCGCTTTTCCAGCCTTGAGCGGAGTGAGGGATTCTAGGTGTCAACAAAGCTTACCCGTAGCAGACGGCAGTATGAGCAGGCGATAGCGGAAGTACGTCACCGCCCAGGAGCGCAGCATCACGGGAGGGAAGGCCGGCGCGCCGTCAACAACGGAGAGTAAGTTGAAAGGAGGAGGAAACGCGGCGCGACGATAATGCGCGGTTTTTGATTTACGATTTCTCAGCTAATACTCATCGCTTTAACAAAATTCTTGCGGGAGGAGATTGCTAATACATTGTCTTATTTGGTTACATGTACATCCATACATCGGCGGAAGGTATTTCAGGACCCCTTTAAGTTTCTCAGTGCTGCGTTTTCCCGGCTGCTACGTTGTTTTTGTCCGGTGCCGACGCAGCTCACATACAGTCCAGAGTTTTAAAATCCTCACTGTTATGTCGCGGCTTAGAGTACGTTCCCGGACCATTCGTCGCAATCTGACAGTCCAAAGACACCCGGCCAACATTCGCGGACCGCCATTTTGACTATTGACGAGCCTTGGCCAGGCTTGGCTACGGAACTGACTGCAAAGCCGCACGAAGGTGCGATTCGTCACCACTAGATGGCCCTATGTTACTCTACGCTGTCGCCATCATCACTGCGCTTACATCGAAAGTTTCACTACGGAATGCCGGAAGAGCGTGTTTGTCATAAAGCACCACCAGAAGAATCGCACGCACTCTCGTCGTCATCGTGCGCTTCAAGCTTCGAGAACAACGTTGAACTTGCATCCCCGAACGTAGTCTTGCCTTGATGGCGTCGAAAAAACGGAACGCTCTTCAGGAAAAGCTTGAAGTACTAAACTCAGCAGACAAGCAGCCAGTGCGGAATAGAGTCGACATCGCTAGGGACCTTGCATTGCCACGCATGGCGTTTTCCAGCGATGGCAAAAAGCGGCAAATGTACAATCTCGAGTTTTTTAAGGTTCGAAAACCAAAGTTACCGAAATACATGGTTGCATACACTGTTTTCGTTCATTTTCGAGGGCTTCCTCACTGCTGCGTTTTCCTGGTTGTTACGTTTTGTTTTCCCGCTCCGCTGAAAAACGTATGGGGGGGTTCCACTGTACTAGTCGCGTCTAAAGACCCCACTTCGTCTCACCACCAAAAGCCATTCCTGCATAGATCTCGCGTTTTCAAACATGCTGTTTCGAGTCACGATGGCAAAAACTGTGTGTCTACCACAGTGATCTCAAGGCAATACTGTGTAAATGTAAATTCGTTCGTTCCTAAATAATCTAAATAAAGCAAAGACTGCCAGACTTAAGGAACGTGTCTTCATTATCTTACCTTTCTTCGCAAAAATGAACTACCCTCTGTCTAACGACAACGCTGGCAAAAAGCAAAGCGTTGCGCGTCTACCCGAGTCGAACCGGCCGAACCAGAGCCAAATCATAACCAACCAAACGATCAAACTAAACGATCACACGACAAACTGAACGACTAAATTTCGCGTTTTCCTATCGTTGCCGTTACGCGGAGGGGTAGTTGATTTTCTTTTTTTTTTTTTTTTGCGTGTGCGTATGCAGTAATCGATATAAATCTACAGGAGTGCTAAAACAGCCGGCGATCAAGGTCCAACTGTAGATGGAATACACAAGAAAGAAATTGCCCCTGCGATGACTATCAGGGGTAAGCCGTGCGCAATTGTAACGCCATCTTGAGGTGTACGCGCCCAGAAATAAGCACAATAACTCTATGCAACGCGCGAAGCACGGATTATTATGCTAATAGCCGTGAAACTGATGAGCATCGTACAAACTGGATATGGCATCGCCAATTTAGGGAAAAACAATGCAAATTTAAGTATTCAGTGATCCCTAACACAAGAAATGTCGTTTGCTTGCTTTAGCGAGGAAGGTTTGGAATCAAAATAAGACCCAAAAGCCCGTGGCAGGAGCACCGTGCACCACGACGGAGTTTTGTCCGGATTTAGACATTGTTTTGTGTAATTTGACTTTGTGTTAGGATTAGTTATAAGGCAATAAAATCTACTCGCGCGAGTACATTTCTTCGTGAAGCACGCGTTAGTTATAAGAAAACAAGGTTTACTAATTAATTCATGTGAAGAGAAGCTAGGCGACGTAAAAAGGCTAAATAGATGATGTGGAAGCAAAACAAAGACGCTGAACCGTCATCGCCTTGACATCGACTGTCACGTACCCGCGTTCTGCTGTACTTCGCCACCACTTATAACCAGCCATCTAACGACGCTGCTCATTACTGCGCCACACGAAGAAGAAGTGCAGGCTACGGCTACATCAAATTTAAATCTTAATTCGTTCGCGATGACTGAAAACAAGTGAAATCACACACCGCGCTATCTGCTTGGCCAGCGGAGAATTCATCGGTGCGGAACGGAGCCCTGCATGCACAAATTGTACAGTATTTGCTTAGTACACTTGCTTTCTTTTTCTAATGATGGACAGTAGTTGAAACCTTCATGCCGTAAAGCTTATTAGAGTAAAGGTACGCGGACATATTCGGCGACCGCCAGGAAATGGAAACGAAAGTATGCACACCCGCTCCCGCCTCATGACTGGAAACGCAGAAAGCTACGCAAGGGTGAGCCTTTCCGCATGGATATGATTACGCACAAAACATTCGAATGACTGGGATCGAGGGACGCAAGAGCGTTGAGCTTTGTTCCGCCATTATGTGAATCCAATACTTCTGCCCTGATAGCATTTGGGAATGCTCCTCTTTTGCAGGTATTTACTTACATGCTGCGCTTAATTTCTTTGATTTTTCCGGGAGCGTGCCTACAATTGTGAAGTCATGTGACTTGTGGCCGCACCGGGAGATGATCTGCAGAATATATCAAACATGGTGTTAAACTTCAAAAATGCACGGCGAGAAAGCAAATAAGGGGTAGCACAGGACGAACGCCAAAGCACAACTGATTTTTCTGGTGGAATTGCGTTCAATGCGCCTAAATATATCACAATGCAGCTAGAATGCAGTGTAACGAATAAAAGACACACCGAAAATAAAGTATAAAATAATAAACGGGAATTATGTTACGTTGTAAGCAACACTTTTGCTTTCTCCGTGGTGGCATTCCAGGTGGTCCGTAGTATACAATCTAATTCCATTAAAGCAAGAACAGACATCCATAAATGGTGACCCCCTTTTTCTATGACTACTTTTCACGCCCACTAACGAAAGGAATCGACCGAGATATAGACGAAGACCAGCTGATACTAGACACATTTACGGTGTGTGTGTGTGGGGGGGGGGGGGTGAGGAGGTAGAGGGGGGTTACGTCTGGTTTGAAATATACGTCTTGAGAGATAATTGCAGAGTAATCTCCATCTGAATAATGTTTACTCCCCCACCTCTCCGAACCATTTCACCCTCGAGGGGATTGGCGGCGAATCGATGAAGGCTGCCTTTATCACGAGAAAAGTGCGGGCTTTCTTGCTGACTGTTCTGCCTGCGGCATTACTTTTGTAATCTGCTGATTTCATAGCAAAATATCTCCTGTAATTTTTTTACGCGACAGCCGTCCATGCAACTGAAAGAAAAATGGCGCTTTGAGAGCTAACGCTAGCGTACTATTGGGGTGATGGGCGTGATTCTTGTTGTTCTTCAAAACATTTGTTCAAAATACGAATGTTTCCTTGCTTCCAAATTACATTCCTGAACCTTTCTTTTTTCCTCTGGGTAAACTGTAAGCCTTTGTGTTTCTGTTTTCGGGCGCGTTCGCGTTCTTTCTTCGGGTGAATTCGGGCTCGGGAACCCTTTACATATGGGAGATGCTTTTTCAAACTTTAAAGGGAACTAGTTTATTATTTGTCGGTTTTAAACTATGGCCGATAAGCCTGCAGATATCGGAGTCCAATAAATGCTAGCTGGAGGTTATTGGCTCGGAGTAAAAATATATAGGCATTACGCCATTCGCAAAATATTTCTTCATTGCGGAAATATGTCAATGTATTCATTCTACCTACGAGAAACACTTCATTTATGTCTGATAATGTTCAACTCCTTAAACAAAACGCTTGTCTTTACTCAAGGCATGTTCCCCAATTCATTAACCGAAGACGAAGACGAAGGCAATCGTCGACCTTGTTATCACGTCACGCACAGCAGCCGCTCTCGTCTCATCCGCTGTGCCTTGCCTTGTATCCAATCGCTTTGCCATGGACGCATTCGGTAGAAGAACCTTCATCGACAATTGGCCGCTTCCCACCCAGGACCAGATCTTCGGGAATCCCGAACAGTATGGTTCCATGATGCCTCTCGGCGTTCCTTCGTCATCCCCGCTGTCGCCTCCATTCGCCGCCTCATCCCCCTCCCCCTTCCCCCCATTTTCCGTTCCCTTCCCTCAACGCACCGGTGAGCCGGCGAACGACGCTCCATGGCCCCAGCAGCATGGGACGCTCTCACCTGCTTCTTTCAGAAACGACACGGCTTACCCCGCAGCTTCTGCACTGCAAGCAGGCCACCTGCCCCAACTCGCCCCTCTGCGGGTGCCAGCTCCACCTCGGTACGCTGCGGGTCTTCCCTCACATAATAAATTCCAGGACAAGCGCAAGAAACGTGTTGGGAAATGCGCGAAGGCGGCTTCTCCGCCACGCTTGCCCGTGCTCTCCCAGGACGACGGCATCATCAGTGAGACTTCCGAATCCCATGAACAGCTTCAACGTCGGCATAAAAAAGTGAGAATAACGAAGGGCCCGAACGCCTATGTGCGTTTCGAGAGTACTGAGCTCAACGCCGGTCCAGAGGAGAGCGCCCAGAATTGCTGCTCGCTGTTGGCTTGGACGTTACTTGCGATAGTACTGGTTTTAGTTGTCGTCGCCTTTTCGGGACCACTGGTCAAAAATCTGAGAGCGCAGTTTCCTCCGGGAGGCGGCATTATTTTCAAATACGGAACAGACCCAAGCGAGAATGTCCTACAAGGCCACGCTGTGCAGGCAGGGTCGGTCACTAATGCTCTAGCAGAAAGCAGCTTGGAGTCGTACCGTTGGCAGCACCGGTACATCGGTGAAAAGCTGAACCGCTCGGTATCACCCTGCGTAGACTTCTACTCGTACGTATGTTCCAACAACTGGTTCCGGCAGCCCAACGTCAGCTCTCAGCCGTACGCTTACTCGGCACCGGCTTCCATCATGCTTGGACTTTGGAATTTCTTGAAGCAAGATCCGGCTCAGGGATCAACCTCTTTTTTGAGTGAGGCGGCACTCTTTATGCAAAATTGCGTGCGAGGGTCAAATAAGGACACCGACTGGAACGTGCTCCGCAAGATACTTGCAGCTCTAGACATTGCCGAGTGGCCTTACACGGGCTCTGCCACTCGCGCTGAAGCACATACTGTAGCTGCAAAGGCAGAAAAAATGCTCGGTTTGTCGTCCTTGTTAAGCGTATCTATCAGGCCGCCACCATCGAGCCTGTGGTTCATGCTGCACGTTAATTCACCACCAGTCCTGCTCAGGCGGTTCGAAAACGCCTTTCCCACCGATGACATCAAATCGTACAACGAATTCATCTTCAAACTCCTCACTCTGTGGAGCCAAGGCGACCACGATGTTCAACTGAGCGCATTGAGGATCGTTGAGCTTGAAGAAAGGATCAGCGTCGCAGCTGCCCATTCTGTCCGCAAGGTGCCGTTTGCCCACGAGAGTTTACCCATCGCCAACTTGACCTCACACCACCACTGGGACTGGCCTGCGTACTTTCGGCACTTCATCGAAGGAAGCGACGGCCGACTTTCTGGGGACAAGATCGCGCTACTGGATCCGGCTTTTTTTAAGCACCTACCAACCGTCCTTTCTAGGTCGACGGTTGGAACGATACTCAATTACGTCGGTTACAAGCTTATCGTGTCTATTTCGCCATTACTTCCACGTAGCAAAGCCGAATTCATGATGCCTCTCAGCTACCACCAGCATCTCGATGGCGTCGTCCCAAAACGACTCGAGCCGTGTTTCTCTCTCCTGCACAGGCTCTACCCTCGTGCTACCATGGCCCTCGTCTGGTCCCAGGTTTCAAAGAGGGCGCCGACACTACTTTCAGGGGACATCGCGGACGATCTTGGGAAGATGGAGCTTCTCGCGCGCCAAGAAATGAAAGACGCTGCCGCTAAGGCACCTTGGATGTCTCAGGAGGAAGCAGCCGTGGCCGTCCTCAAGGTGGAACGCCTCAAGGTGGTCCTGCTGGAAACAGACAGCAATGAAACCGTGCACGAGCGACATCCAGATTCTCCGCTGTTCAAGAACAAGAGCCTTATTGAAGCCTTTTACAACCTTCAAGTCATTCGCCGCGCCGAATACTGGCGCGCGAGATACACAGAAAGTTTCGATGAGTTGCTCTTGGAGACAGACAGCGCGTTCACAACCATCTTCCCTTATAAACCTGATAGCAACGAGGTGCTGGTGTCTCCGGCTGCCATATATTTTATATCGACCATCTCGGACCGCCTGCGCGTGGAGTCTGTGCCGTTCTACGCGGCCGAAGTCTTGCGGGACATGTTCTTGGCAATCAGCATCATCGGCTCGACTGTTAACGCCGACGGCGACCTTCGCAAATGGTGGACGTCCGCTACAGAAGAACTTTACATCAAAAGGGCAGAATGCCTTCAGAAGAGCTTTACAGATGAATCGGGTCTGTACTTCAAAGGAGGAGCCGGTGATGATCATCTGTTTGTAGAAGAAAACGTTGTGGACGGCGCTGTGCTTCGCCCTTTGTACAAGATCCACGGACGCCTTGTAAAGGAACGGGGCAGGTTCGACGTTATTCCGGGTCAGTCCAAGGATTTTGACCCGAACAAGCTGTTCTTCATCAACTGGGCCTCTACTTTCTGCGAGCCGGGACGACCTGAAACAACGCCGAGAGAACGCCTTCGCTTAAAGTTTTCGGTGCCGCCAAGGGCCCGGCTCAACATCGCGCTGTCCCGATTCCCACCTTTCTCGGCCGCCTTCAGTTGCCCTGTAGGATCTGAGATGAATCCGTCGAATGCTTGCACCTTCTGGTGACTTTGGGACGTCGTTTTTTTTTTTTGTTGCCTTGAAAATTCAGAAGGCGAAACTAAGTCACCACCAAGTCAAGAATAAAAAAAGTCGTGACAATTGCCGAAGCGTGACTCTCTTAAATGAAAGGTTCGTGGCGTAACAGGCTGCCGCTCAGTTATTGAGGCTGGATCGCGGTGAACGGGATCCAAATTATCGACACCTTTTAAGGCAATGCGTTGAGACCATTTCGATTTGCATGCCACAGTGCGGTGCTGTGAACTAACATCGTCATTGTGTTGTTCACCCCGTGGAAGCTGCCGACCTCTACGGCCGGCTGCCGGACACCATAACGAGTGCCGTCTATTCGACGGACCTGAACGCACAAACTCTAGCCGTCCAGCAGCTCGAGGCTGCTCTCGCCAGGCAGAAGCGGAGCGAGTCGCAGACGGGGGGGAAAGGGACGAACTCCCGAGTACCTTTCGCGCACCGCTCACGCCGACACCGGCGGGGCCTAGTCCCGAGGACGTCGTGAACGTGGGTGGGATGTGGAGGCTCTGCGCATCCCGACCTCCCACTCCCTGCTGGCCTCAAATAAAGTCTTTCTCTCTCTCTCTCTTCATAATCTCATTTTGCATTTTCATTAAAAGTGGTTTCTTTAAATTTCTACAATATGTTTTCGGCTCCTACAACAGGACTTTACACTGGTCAGTTATTGCACATTTTAGAGATGGACGAAAACTCTGCTCTGAAAAGATAAAAATATATTTCAAATGAAGCAGACAAGATCTTAATAACTTCAAAAAATGATAAGGACACGCAGGCATTCTTATGATTTTGTGAATGAGAAATGTCTTATTTCCGACAGGAGATGCCGACATTGTCGGCGCCGCCACATCAACCTGGATCCCTAGTGACTGCTACGCCTCCGGGTAAGGCAGGTGTGCAAGTGCGAATCTTGGCACGGCACGCGATGAAATCAACGATTCCTGTCCTAGTAATCACTATCTTTTTCATTTCAGTCTCCTCTCCTTTTTTCACCACGATGGAGAGCTTGGCCACTCACCCTGGAACGCTCAGTATGCAGGCGTAACATTAAGTAGCCGTACGTCAAGGCTGACAGGTGCGAAGCAACGTGAAACTCATTTTAAATAAACTAACGGGTGTCGGCTGATGACGGTACGGCTCCCAGCATTGCGCCAAGCCAAACGCTAGGCTCCAACATACCTGTATTAATGCCGTTAAAGCAACTGAGACATTTGGAGGGAACGTACTTTACTGCCCACCTATGCGCTGCTAATTTGCAGGCCGTTTCCCAAGCAACTGTGGCGATTCCAGGGGGCCAAGTGTAAGGAACAAAACCGGTGTGCAGAACAGTGCGACTGCAGTAGCCTCGCATATGACGACCCGGAGCGTTGGTGTATTACGTAGGACTAATGAAGGCGAACATATCAGTAGGTCACTACACATGCTCAATTGACTCGTCTAAGCCACGGCATATATCTCAAAACGGATCATTCCAAGTCGAACGCCACAACGTATTCGCGAGGTTCACCTGGGGTATGCTGGAGGCGATAAGCCGCCGTACTGTTGTGAATAAGATTACACTCTCGCATGCCGGAGTTGCGTGGATGGGTCGCGTCCAAGCACCAGACCAAAATTTAACGCATTTTCGTCTCGAATCAACTGCATTATTTTTATTATCTCTGCGTCTTCAGTCATTTTGTGCACCATCTGTGCACCACGGATACCGGATTGTCTACCTACGGATTTAACTAGTGTTTCCGCCTTATAGAATGCCGTAAACAGCCTACCGCATAGTGGTGGCGTAATCATTTGAATGATTTTGGTAGATGTATTGATGCTCTGTCACTGGCATGCATGTCAGCATGCGGTGGCAGGTGGTCGTTTGCCGCTTTTTCTTTTCGTGTGTGCTCTGAAGGCGCCGCCGTTCAGGGTGCAGGGATTATCACTGAAATCATCATTATGCAAGATGACAAGCACTTGACCGCGACGCTCCCTTTAACCAGAGGTCTGTGTCACGAGAGGACGACGAAAAAACCTTCGTACTAGTGGCGTGAACACTGCGCGAACAGCCAAGCTTGGATTGATTGTAGGGTTTCACCCACCGACGCAACGTAGGCGATGAGGTGCGCCGTAGTGGAGGCCTCCGGATTAATTTTGACCTCCTGGGGACCTTTAACGTGCGCGGAAATCTGGTACGCACGGGCTTTTTCGCTTTTCGCCTCCATCAAAAAGCCAAGCTGGCGGCCCCCACCTAGCTTATTCTTATTTCGACTAAGATTACGCAGGCATAGTTATGCATCGAGACTCGGCCAAGTTTTCTGCATGGTTATGCCTCGAGACTCGATGAAATTTTCTGAGTGGTGGTGTCGTTAGCCCAGCCATTGTGACCGATTCACAACGCCAAGGCAACAGCTATCTACCACGCTTCGCCGACTCGACGACCACCTTTTTACAGCGCAGACAAATTTTGTGTCATAGGCGTTGTCCGTCACAGGCCGAAAAGGCTACGAAAGCCTTACTTCGCTTTTTGGAAGGACGAACTATTTTAGGGACATTACTACAGTGCAGCGCCCTTAGTTCGCTAATTTTTATCAGTGTACCGTTTTAGTTTTGCCACATTTTCTGTTTTGTGTGCGTGCTTTATACTGCCTTTGGAGTTGCCATGGCCCACCTTGGTGTTTTTCTCAATTTTCTTCCTCATCTTTTCTCTTTAATATGAACCGCGGTACTTTCTTCCCTTTCATTGCCCGTATCTCCACCCCCCCCCCCCCCCGAGTCGGGTAGCCAACCAGACAGCACCCTGGTTAACCTCCCTGCCTTTCCTGTACTGTACCTTCCTTCCTTCCTTTCCTCCCCAGAGAGCAATGACCACCCGGTCATTAAAGTGTCTGCAATGTACGCGTGCCCGCCGGCTTTGCGGTGAAGCTCCAAGAGTAAGCGGAGGGCGGAGCAGGAGGAGGGCCTGTTAACAGTTTTTTGAACTCGTTGGTTACAACACCGCTCGGCTAGTGTGGTCTTGCGTGTAAGATGCTAATAACAAATTGATGACGTTATCGCTCCTCAGCCTTCTGGCTTTCTTCCATTTTGGCATTAATTCTCACCTTTGCACCCGTCAAAACTGCGCCATTCGTTACAACAAGAGATAGACCGAGACTCACCGTGAGGCGTTTTAAAAAGGACGTGCTTGTATCAATTGTAATCGCACCTCCAAGAGGTGGCGACCCGTGTAACGCCCGAGCACAGGCGTGGAATAGCTACGGTGGTGCGGACGCGCGCGATGACGTCACCCGCATGGCGAGGTTTTACGGCGCACGTTCGGCCGGCCTGACCACCAGATTAAACAGCGTCGCTGTCGAAAAAGAATGTCGGATAGCACTATTCTCCCCCATCTGTGGGGAAGAGGAAGGTGTGCGTGTGCGCGCCTAGTGTGCATCGAGCTGTCTGACGGCCATCATGTGAATACATCGCCACCATCCTCAGCCCTGGTTCCGGTCCCTTGTTCTGCAGTCGGAAACACCGAACTGAAATTCACTCGCAGCAAGATACAAGTAACAAGCTGCCTTTTTAAGGAATTACTTGTTCGGCATCGTGCGTGAGCAGGCACAGCACGCACTTTACAACTGAAGTGCAGTGTTACGCAGGCGAACATCATAAAAGACTGACCACTGCTCTAAAGAGTCGGTGCCTTTTCACTCTGTGAAGAAGGATGACCAGCAAAGCTTTGGTGCCGAGACCAAGGTCAGCGACAATATGATTTGACCGGGTCGTATAGTGCAAGGGGTGCACGAAGCAAAGCACGCTTGTTAGTAATTTGCGATTGAGCTCACTTCCTGGTTAATACCTGAAAAAAAAAAAAAAAAAAACTTTGAAGAACTAGAGTTTAAATACTGATGGACAACATGAAGCTCTTCCGTTTTCTTCCCGTAGAAGCCCAGGTATTGACCGCAGACGAGAATTTCACAAAATTTATAACTTCACGATGAACTATGTAATTTTGAAAAGTAAATGAAACTCGGCGTAATCTTAGATCGTCTGGTTTGAGCGAGTCGTCTGATTGTCGTATGACTTGTTTTGGAATAGTTGCAATAAAGCAAGAGTTACAGCCACTCTCTATAATCATACTGCCTCCGTAGATGGACGTGCTTCGCTGTGCAACACTCAATGTGGGAAAGAAATCTCACAAAGACCAAGCTTACAACGATCTCGTTAAAGTCGGCTTCCTCTCTAAACACGAATTCATTGCTGAGAAGAAATTTATCCAGGGAAAATATTCGACATCCTGTATTAAAATACAAAGGCCACAGGACATGTTGTTATTTTTTATCAGTTTTACATACATTGAAAATGTGGCGAAGATTTACAATCCGGGGGATTTGAGCGGGTGCCGCAACATGACGCTACGCTCGCTTGCGATTCTTGTCTACATCGCTATGTTGCCGGAGACGATCTGCTGGAACCAAGCCATAGACATCTTTGCTGTAAGAACAGCCTCTCAAAGCGGTTAAAGTACAGGCTACCGCTGTGATGCTCGGAAGAACAGCTCTGCGTTCTGTCGTTTTCAACTCATGCTTTCAAACGGTGGGTTCAGTCTCGGTTAGGCGGAATACGACAGATCCCGTGTCTATAAAGGCACACGACTAAGAAATTCATAAAGGCGCTAGGGTGGTATATTACAGTGCGACCCACTGCTGGTGCATTGTTCCCGTAGCTTGTTGACATAGCATGGGCCATCATTGATTGCGCTGGTAGTCAGAGACCACCCGCTCAAAGCTTAACGAGAGGCACAACGAAGCACTGTTCAAGGAATGGGGATCGCGAATGGACCACCGCTGTTTTTAATTCGCTTCGCATGTGCACTGCATGATAGATTCAAAAGTTGTGGACGTACGCACGCACGCGTGCACGCATCGGTTTTATAGTTCTTAAGAGCAGTTCTTGGAGAAATGTCTCCTTTTCTGTAAAATGAATTAGTTCTATAAACGTGGTAGCGTTTGCTTTGCTAGGAAAGGCAACTGTACGCCCTCCATTCCCTCCGAGTTTCTTCAACGGGGTACTTTCTTTCCTGTATAAAAACCGTGGTATATGACAGTCTTCGAGCTACCTGCATTTGATACAGATCAGACTGCACGCGCTCCGCATTTGTGTACCAGTGAACCACTGTGGCCTGCAGTTGATAATAAGAGTGAATGTTTTTAACAATAATAAACGTGCACGGAGATTACCCTGAATATGTTTTCCGCACTTTTCTAATTGTGGTGGGATCCCGACGTTTCTCCTCATTTTAGGATTTGTATGAAGAACGAAACAAGAATGAAGAAAGACATTAATATACAATGCGGCTTAAATGCGTAAAACTGTGCTGGACATTACAAAAAGTAGAGAGAGAGAGAGAGAGAGAGAGAGAGAGAGAGAGAGAGAGAGAGAGAGAAGAGAGCAGTGGGAGGGGCGAGGGTGAAAACAGCATATTAAGCCTCTCTGAAAAACTAGGAAACACGAACGGCGTTCTCTGAAAAGCCGCTAAGCGAAGGCGCTACACACCCCGCCCTGAATTTTTCCTTCGCATATCCACTGACGGTGGCCGGTCCCGCACATGTCATCTATAGATGGAACTGCAAGTAAAGGATTCCTGCCCGTTACCCTTTTCGTCTTTGGGGAACTGATGTGGTTGCAGCCACCTATAGCTACCACCATCCCTTTTGTACAAAAGTGGCAACGATGCTGGTACAATACCAGAAAAAAAAAAGAAAAACCGGAGCCCAGGAGCGAAACTCCGGCTTAAGTGGCATGGGCTTTGACGCAGGTGGTGGTGGAGAGGCATTGTCCTGCGATAGCGGGTTTGCGCGCCAATCAGATAATTGACGCTCAGTGTGCGAACAGAGTGACGACAACGTGAAAACCAGGTGGGAAGTCGACAGTAGGCTTTCCGCGCGTCAGTGTCCCCTGTGCCTCGCTTTGCCTATTAAGACGGTAGTCTTTCTTGGGCTACTCAAACGCAGAAAGTTTGGTCTGTCTGTCTGTCTGTCTGTCGGTCTGTCTGTCTGTCTGTCTGTCTGTCTGTCTGTGACTCCATGCAGCCACCCGGCCAAAGTGAAACGAAAGCTGCGTAATAGTCTTATACACTCACAGCCAAATCTAAACGTCTAAGTCCGGTTTTAGTGGTCATACTTTTCAAGATTGTTGAACAAGAACAAGACATAACGCAAATATAAGGCAGCAAATAATACATAAGCGACATTTGTAGTGTTGCTCTATTTAGAAATTATGGATGCCTGGTTTTTGCGATAGCAAATGAAATACTACATCAACAGCAGAAAACCGTCGCCTTCTGTTCCGAGCGCTACCTCCTGGCGGCATTTAAGAAATCAAACGGCGATAGCGACGAAGGTTCCACTAGATGGGATCCACGATCTATGCACGTGGAGTGGGGCAACATTGTTCTATAAACGATGTAGTAGGGCGCCTCAATTCACGCGCTTCTCCGCCGTATGGCAGCGGTGGCATCGAGACACCCGACTTGGAGCAGTGGAAACGCAGTAAATTTCAATTGACTTGAACAAACCTCTAGCGTGTTATCTTGGGAGGAGTCAGATGGGAGTGTAACAGCATGAGAGGTGAGCGGGAAGAGAAAAGAGGACTTTACTTGGCAGGGGCGCCAGTGGACTATCGTCTTTTGGCGACATTTGCAACGAAGTGAGCAGATACGCGGGCCATTTTCCCCGAAGAAACAGCACCAGTGTGAGTGATGATGATGGTGGGACAGATGATGGAAGAGCCATGCGATCTCCACAATAGTTAAAGGAGCCGTGAAGACAAAATACAAGTTTGTTTTATTCGAAAGCTTTCGTGTTTTATGGTGTCCCCAGCGCTTGCTAGGCAGAACATGATGCCGTATTCGCTGAGAAAATAATCAATTTAGGTCAAAATATTGATTCTCCCGCCAAATCGTGTGTTTTGGTGACGTCTACAATGAAGTCATAACGGCGCGTATACAAAAGAACTTCCACTTCGCCATTCGGCTCTGCAGCCTTGCTTGCCGTCAAACCTCCCAGATGGCGCTGGCATACTCAGCACCCCTCCGTTGCTTTGTTTTTGACCTTAATTACACCTGGTTTATTTTTGTTGCGGTAGAAAAGTAATCGTTTCGTGGAACATGGGGTACGCTCGACCAACAGGGTCACGTAAGGCAACGTCGCTTACGCCAATCGGCCAGCGTCATATAAGCCAACTCCAAAGCGTCGGACTGCTGTGCAGCTAAAACAAGCATAGTGCGCCCAGTACCAACAGTGGTGCGCATCGGTAATTCTATGTTTACGTCTATTTTCGTACCTTTTTGCCATTTGACGCACCATTCTTACTGCTGTAAAATGGATATGCATTACATTTAGGCGCAAATAGCTCGTTCTGCAAGCTTATAAGCTCGGCCTAATTCCGTTTGCTTTTGTTGGCCTCCGCCAATCGCAGAGCTGTCTTGTATGACATAGGTTCTGTTGCGGGAAATGAGCTGGTGGGTCCCATGGCCATTCCCTTTTTTCCTAATTATATAGATTATGTGACCGAAGTTTACGTTAAAAGTGGTCTCAGTATGATTCTAATGAGGCAATCTTTCGAATGAACCAAACTTGCGTTTTGTCTTCGTGGCTCCTTTAAGCACGGTAACCACCCCTCAGTAGAAAGGGCTGGGAGGCAGAAAGAGAAGGGGCAATACAGTCGCAGCGTACTCTTTATAGCGGAACCGGAGTGAACGGGACAGGTGTCATGAGGCGAAACTGGAGAATAGCAACCAGGGAAGGCCGCGCCTTAAGTACGGTTTTAAGGAGAAAGCCTCAAACCGTACTCAAGGCGCACATTAAGTGTCGTTTAAGGCGAAAGCTTTAAACACCTCTTTGAACGATAAAACCAGCGTCTGGCATTCGCTTCCATATAAAAACAAACAAACGGTTCCATCGGAGACGTTCCATTAGCCCTAGAGGTTTCACAGCACGAACAGCAGCGAGAGCTAGCCGTTTATGCGAGTACAACGAAGAGGAAGGACGCCAAAGAACACGCAGCCATATAGATCATCGTCCACTCTCCCGTTACACGGGGAGCAGAACAAACAGTGGCGCAATTCTTGCTGGATAGTTCGAAGATATTCGAAGTGCTAAGGCGGTTCAGCAAAGCAAAGCGTCTCAAGCCGCAAAATTTCAAAGCCCGTCGACAAGCGCAAGGCGTATCAGGCGTTCAACTGGACATTCAAGCTTTCTGATTCACAATCATTGAGTAGTGCCCAGGTACGCTCGAATTTTAACAGCGAAGCTGTTTAGCAAATCGTAATTTTCGTGTCCGCAGTTAAAAATACCAACAAATTGCCGAGCGCGCCCTCGTGCGCGCGGCCTCGCGACGACAGCTCAGCAGCAAACAAAACAAGAAAATGCCGAACGCTGGTGCGTGCCTGCCTCGCGACGACCCTCCAGCGCCTCCAGCGTCTCCGGCGCACGATTGCAAGCCAAGCATACCCACTAAGGGAGATTGGCCAAGATCGGCCAAAAAGGACTCCAGCGTTCGCCGTAATCGTGGCAAACACTTGCTCTGAAACGAGAAAGACACGTCATAGCGTGCTCCCCTCCAAAGGTGAGTCCAATGATGACCAATTCCAATAAAAATGAAGGAAGCTCACACTTATACCAACAGTGATTCGGCAATGAAAAAGAAGCGAGTCGGTTGCAATCGTGGACTTAAACCGTCATGACAGTCGTGAAGGTTGCGCACAGCTTCGCTACCTTCAAGTCTTAAGCGTTAGTTTGACATGCCTCAATTTTTTTCTCGTGGTTCAAAGTACTTGTTCTTCAGTACATTTTTCGGAAGCTCATCGAATGTGCTCGCAATAAAGAAGCTGGAAGATCGAACTATTCGCGTAGCTCACGCGTGCGGTGTAGCAGAGATAACGTCTCGAAGCGATATGAAAAGCACCACACGCGGTAGGCTTGAGCTAGGCTTTAGCGAGGGAAGTGAAAACTACCACGCGCGCTCGTTTTCGGACGTTGTTGGGGTTTCTGTGTGGTTGCAGTGATTAAAGAGGAAGAATTCCTGTTGCCAGTGCAACTAGCTTCGCGCGCCAGAGACGTTGGCTCTGCTACATAGTGCTTGCTCATTCGGTGAAGCCCAACAAATACGCACCAGCTGGCATGGTTGCATATCGCCCCTTTTGAAACTCACTGCGTGGTCCTGCAGAGAACGGCACAATTACCTACGAGACGTGCCCTCAAGTCACACTCCTAATTCTATTCTCCGCTTAGTGGGGATAGGATGTGACGCCAATGTTCACCGTGAGGAGCATTCCACTCCATCGTAATTTTCCCTGCCAAAAGCGGAATCAATCCCCACGCAGAAAAATGCCCCGTACCTCCCGCACTACTGGTGTTAGTTGACAGCGTGGTAAGGAAATCAAGCTGGCTCCTCCATTACAGGATGGGATTCATTCCATGCGGTGTGAAATGCTCCCGGCAGGTTTCATCTGTACCGCTAAATACCACGAAGTCTTCTTAACGTCTCCCTTTTGTAAGCCGTGCAAAGATCCCCGTGGAAAATACAGCCACTCTGAATGACCTCGATGAGAAACACAATCACAATCCCAGTAATCACTGGTGACGCAGGGCTTCGTTTAATGTGGCGTAACCTGCAAAATCAGTGACCCCAAATGCGCCGTGGCGTTTTCCCCGGTTCGTTGCATTCATTCACCGGAAACCAGCCCACCTTGTAGTTTCATTGCTTTTGTGACACCACTTTTATACTCAATTACGGGGTGTGTATCAACATTGCGGAGTTACCATTCCGGACTTAGAATGACAACGTATTCATTACACTTTTTCGCGACCATGGAATAGAATGAGAATGGAATGGCGACAACATTGTACGAATAAACGGAAATGGAATTAGGCGCCTTTTGCCCGGAATGGAATGGGCAGGACTTTTTGAATATGTGTGTCGATCTTCGGCTGGGACCGACAGCCAAGGTGGCTCTTGAGCCTGAGGAGTTCGCATAGATCTTTTTTGAATACCTTTACCTTTTTTACGGAGGCATTTAGAGGCTGTGAGCAAACCGGAATGGGGAGGGGGTGTTTCTTTAAGGCTTGGACGACTGAGGATCTTTCCTTTTGCGGTAGTCCTGTGAGGGTGGATCCGAAGAAACCATAGGACGATGTGAGAGACACTTCCTGGGCATCCATGTCGCGCTGACTGGTTATCCTGTGACCCCTCCTGTGGTTGCTGGGGTCTAAATCAAACGGATGTAGAAAAAACGGAGCGCAAAAGTGTGCTCGGAAACTGCAGGTAAGGTTTCGCGG
This sequence comes from Haemaphysalis longicornis, assembly GCA_013339765.2. Lineage (NCBI taxonomy): Eukaryota > Metazoa > Arthropoda > Arachnida > Ixodida > Ixodidae > Haemaphysalis > Haemaphysalis longicornis. Next base: position 145,285,629 of record CM023450.1, read on the forward strand.
CATGCTTCTTACAAAACTTGCATGAGCCTCAGAGAGGACGCATTGGAAAATGTGCGAGTTTATGCAGGGGTATAGAGAACGGTCTTAGTAACATGTCCGGTATTGAACAGGTAGTGGCAATACCAAGACAATCAACAGGCGGAATCAGGTTAATCCGTAGACGTGGCAACTTTTGTACGGTGAATGGCGAACTACACTGTTTCGCGACGCTACCCAACTTACAGTTCTGCTCACACTGCAAGAATTACAAGTACATGTGGGTATCACCAAGGACGGACGACAGGCCTGTGAATTGAGCTACAACAGCGTAATGGCGCTGGTGTGATGATATGCGAAGCCCTAACCAGGTAGTACGTGACAGGCTGCTCAAGACAAAGCAAGTGGACAGCAAGCCGTATTCTGCGCCAGAGCCGCGCAAGAGCAAGTCATTACATGTTGATCATGCAAATATTATGATAGGGATCGGGAATACTGGGCTTTTGGGAATTGGAAGGGTGGTAGTTCTGCACGCAATATCCACCAAGCTGCTACCCCCCCCCCCCCCCTAGACTTTGGCGACGTGGGATGCATACTTCCACAGCGGAACTATTCTGGCTCTGGCCCTGACGATAGTCTCGGTTGGTATCGTGTCACCTCCTTTAGAGAGCAGGTCTCTCCGTCGCGCAAAAAACCCATTCCCGGATAGAAGCAAAAATGATAAAACAATACAAAAAATCCTAGGACCGTCATATTTGGATATAAAACAGGCTGATATTGCCACTCTGAAAGAATGTCTTCCGGCAATGCATTAGTGCTGAGAGGTGAAGCCGACTTTTTGGGAATGGTGTAAGTTTGGTCTTTGTAAGCTGGTTCTCCACATTGCCTGTTACACAGTGAAGCATTGGCCATCTACGCAGGAACTACGGTAACAAAATACGGCCGTACCTATGTGTTTTGCTGGAACTACCCGGGGGAAAATTATACGACAATTAGCCGCTTACACGACTCTAACATTACGCAGAAGAAAAAAGCCGAACGCTAACGGAATCTTCGCAAAGACAATCCACGGCTTCGCTGTTTCAGCAAATTTCACACTGGGTGGAACTGGGTTTAGTTTGTTGCAGTTCTCAGCATGTGTGAAAACGTGAACTGTAGATTGCACTTTTAGGTAATTTCATTCAGTCACCACAAAGTAGTTTCTACGTTGAGTAAATGCAGGAATGAATTTGCACTTCCACGTCATTTTAGGAGTGGGAATGAGCAAATTTTTGGCATCCCGCAGAATTGAAAGGAATGGCATGGCGAAAAGTATGATGGTCCCATCTCGGCGCGAAGATTGATCTCAAAACTGACAAGAGCTAAACCGTACGTTATAGGGGATTTTTGCTCTTATTGGGCGTTGCGGGGCTCCCTCCTTCTCTCTTTCTCTCTCTCCCTTGTTCTTCCCTCTTCTCGAAACCAATTTACTCACTGTGGCCGCCATCTTTTTCCCAAAGGAAGAACGTTCGCATACAGCCGTCGTACGAAAGGTACTGTAGCAGCTGTCGGTACTTATTTGATTTCCGGCAGGGAACCTCTTGCCATTGCCCGGTCGATTTACGTTAAATAATTCGTCCAGCGCAAGCCCTGGGAAAGCGCATAGGGCAGGAGGAAAGTGCGTCTCCATCCGAAACCCGAACTCTGGATAGTGTTCCGTCCGTCTCTTCCTCCGCATTGCAGACTCTGCTTGCAAGCCAAAACGTGCACCGGACCCTGCGGTTGAGACCCGTGAGCGAGACTCCGCGTCCAGAAAAGGCGGAGGTTAGACGAACCAGGCGGCAAGGGTCCCCGCTGTCGATTCCTAGTGGCGCTCGATGGCACCCCCTGGTTCGAATGAAGCAAAGAAGGAAACGCGCCGCACTGGATCTCAGGAAAAAGAAGTGGACACGCTACAGAATGCATTTAGTGAGAAGAGAGCAGTACGTTCGGGAGAGGAGATATAGAAATTCGCGATTGACCTGGGTGCGTGCGTTGAACAGAGTGAAGAGTCAATACTAAGCCCAGGGAGGTTACAAACATCGTCTGTATCTCCCTCTTCGTTTCTCTCTTTCTTGTAAAAGCTCATTCTGTGCCAATTACACCGAATCCGTCAATTGTACGAAGCTTACCCTCGGCCAGATAAACTCTTGCCAATGAATGCTAAGGCACCAAGAGCTCGTTTCCGTTTGCTATGCAAGGCTGAGAGAAATAATGCCGAGCCAGTAAACAAAGAAGGTGCCGTCTTTGTTGCTAGGCGATACCCTGCGTTGATTAAGGCCTTGATCGCTGCTGTGGGATGCTTGTGGTGTGTTTGTCGGCTGCTTGTCCGCTGTCGCGTAACTAGCGTAGCCCACGTAGGTGCTCCGAGGCTTTCGCACCAGCACGCCGAGCTTTTTGCGGAGTGCTAAATGTTCAGTTAAAATCCCGAAGAGACACGGTCCATCGGCAATTGATCCTGTGGCGGAACCTATAAAACAGCGGAAATCTTGCCAGAAGCAACGTGCATCAACCGACACTATGATCTTAGAGAACACAGAAATGGGTTTAACTGGTGATGCCATTGTTACCCCTGCCAGTCTCCCACCCCCCAATGTTTCTAGCCTTACCACAGCCTTGCTCAATCACGCCAAACAGGTAGCAATCATGGCCACACCTATAGCTCTCGCCATACTGCTTTATTCTCCGCTGATACTGCTCTCAAGTTCTCTGCGCTGTGAACTCACTGTAAGCTCATTTGAATATTCTTTGGTATCTTTCACCCAACTATAAGCGCGCTAATACAAGAATGACCGAGAAACACCAAGGGGAAGCACCTGGCCTTCACGCTAATGCTAAATTTACGTCTGAAAAGAGCGTAAGTTTCTGGCCCTAAATTCACAAAATGGAGTACATAAAACAGATCCATGAAGCTGCAGCTACGTCGGCTACATTTTGAGCCCTTTTCATGCACCCTGTAACTTTTGGCACCATTTTAGTTCTCAAGTGAGCGCTGTGACATCTGGCTGATGGCACAGCATACGTATAAACAACATCAGAAAAATAGATTAAATGAAGCCATGAAGGTCTACAAATAGGGCAACGTGGTGTGACGCACGCACATTAAACTGTGTTAACTACTATGAAGCTGGAAAGACAGTTCAGTAGTTCAGTTATGGAAATCTGGAGCTGAGCTGAGGTTGTGCGTTGGCGGGGATATCATTTTAAATTCCCCGCGTTGTTTGCGGTAATGTGAGCCCGTATAAGGTACGCACCTTCTCCTTCTCCTTAACGCCCGCCAAGCGGGGCATATATGCTCGGCTCACTACCACCATGCTTAAACAGGGCACAGGCGTGTGAGGAGAACGTAAATTAATAACTTAGCTGTAGATAACATGCGTGAATTGGGTGAACTCTCCGGGTGTAGAGCTCTATCGACTGTGCACAAACGCGGCCGCTTGCTCTTGATCTTCGAGGCGGCGTCCCCACACGTAAACAAACCGAAGCCATCGCGTGGGCGGCCGTTTCTTTTAACCTAGCCTGGGCGGCAAACTTCGCTGGCGGGATTCGACCTTCTTCTGGAGACGCTTCGCTGTGAATCACCTGGTACTCCTCCACACGTTTTATTTAGGCCCTCCAAGTAATCGCGGGTCCTAAATTCAAAGCACGCGGCAGCGCGCTAGTTGAGTGAGCCTTACCTCGCCGCGAACAGCCACGTTGTCTTTCACGACTTTCACAATCAGTAGGACAAATAGGCTGCCGTTGTGGAATCCCGTGCACTTCTTAGTTCCTTGCCTATTTTATGTGCGGAAAAGTAAGTTATTTTTTTATTTATCCACTCCAACCGGAGCGCGTACAGCCACCAGCCTACCCCTTGCCAGAACCCCCCCCCCCCCCTTCCTTGTAAGGGTGTGCCAAACTCATTCAGGGCATCTTCCCTTCATCGTTCGCTCGGTGATCGTGGGCGGTCGTGCTTGAGTAGCTCATGTAATTTACATTTACCCTTCCTACCCTTCCTACCCTGCCTACCCTGCCACGCAGCCGTGTGGTTTCAGTGCGTGGCTGCGGCCAACTCCGGCTTGGTTTGACCCGCGGATTATTCGGCGACGTGGGGACGATAAGTCGGTCTTAATACTCGTCAAGATAAGCTGTCCCGACGACTTTTCAGCTCGGGACATGTTGAACCATCTCTGAGAGCGATGGCTGTGATGTGAAATTGAGCCTTCATATTACAGCGAATGGTGTGCAAAATGTAGGTTCAACGTAGGCAATGATACGAGCGTGCGAAGATGTGGTCCCCCTTTCAGTTTACTAAGAGGACGTCAGTGTGATTTATCCTCGAAAGCGTCCACGGCAATTTTGGCTTATCACCTTGTCGCAGTAGCGTGACGATAGCAGGTTGTTGTTGCTTTTTCTTCCGCCTGCAATGAAGGGACCAGGATATAGCTACAGCTTGTTGGAAAAAGCATGACGCCCGCATCCTTCGGGTCAGGTAAGAAACAGTGTGGTATACAAACACGTGGAATTCTTATTTACCCGAAGCTAATCAGCTGCTTGAGAGACGACAAGATGTGTAGTCGCCAGGCGCCAATTTAGAACACAGAACGGTGGGTATGTAGTACTGTGGGACGATGATAGTTCAGCCTCACCAGCAATAGGGCATAAACACGAGCTGTGGAAATTTAAGCACAGTGAGGTACGACGGGGTGTTTGCGATTTTCGAAGTGCATGCTTTTTGTGAATACGTGTTTCCTGGATGACGTAGAACAACCACGCGTTCTTTCCGCTGCAAAAGTCCAGCAGATTCCTGGTACCAAGTGCTTTCATGGCGCACTCGTGTGCTCAGAAGTAAAAACAGCCGCTTTCCTGCACCTACCTCCTACAGAACAGAACCCCCCCCCCCCCTACAGCACGTCAATCTTCTATTCCCTACATAGATTCCGAAAAAAAAAAAAACCGAAAAAAACTCCTGCACGAAGGAAGAACTGTACAAACACGACGGCACTGCGCAGTGAGGCCATGGCTGACTGACTGCAAATGCTCCTTACACTCCACTGAGCGGACCGCGGGGTACCGCCCCCTGTAGCGTTACCTTAATCTCCATTTGAGTAAGACAATGAGGGGACGCCCCTAACCGTGGTCAGCCGCCATTAGGGCGCCCGCATTCACCATTGACGGACACTGTCGCGGACACAACTCCATCATTCTATTATGTCGTGGCAGAGAATAAGAAAGGAGCAGAGAGAGAGGTGGAAAGAGAAGGAGAGAGATGGGAAAGGGCTGCAGGTAAAGAGCGGGCGAAGCTCAGCACAGCGTAATGCGGAGTAGCTGGACGGGAAGGAACATCATTAGCGGCCCGCCACGGCGACCACCGCCGGGCCAACGCGAGGGAAGGTCGATACGTACGGAAGGTACGGACTGTCAGGCTACGAAAGACTAAGACGCGAAGCATAGAGCTATTACTACGCGCTGACCGCTGACTATGTGCTGACCGAGGCCTGGAATCGAACCTGCTGACCGTAGGACGCGGGTTCGATTCCAGGCGGCGGCGACCGCTTTTCTTATGGAGGCCGAAAGCGAAAACGTCCGTGTGTTAGATTTCGGCGCACGTTAAAGATCCCCACATGGTCAAAATTAGTACGGAGCCCTCCACAACGTCGGGCCTCATCGCTTGTGTAGCGTCGGCGCGCTAGGCTTCATAATCAATCTATTAGAAGAGCGGCAGTATTTTTACAGCGAAGCTGTTTATGCCTGGGACTTCGTGAATTTTTTCTGTCCACCAGGAAATCTTTTTGCGGCAAAACGCCTTGGGTCGAAAATAAGCTTATCGCGAATGCTCAACAGAAAATGGCCTGAACTACTCCTTTATCAAAACTTCTACACAAAAACTGTATGGCTCATGATGTTCTTCCGGAAAACAAGCGGGGACGCAGGAAGAAACACACGGACGAGTGCACTAGGTGATAAATATTGGCCACGAGGCCCACCACTGGACAGGCCGGCGCTGCGATCGTTTTGACGTCGCTTGTAGGATCACCGTTCCTACCTTCCTGCGTAGTTGGCTTGTAGCGCGTGACACTTCACTTAGGAAGCGCGTTCTAGAAGTGTTTTCGTGTTAATTTCCTTTGTTTTAAGTTAATTCTCAGTGCGTCAAGCGCAGTTAGACCTAATGGTGACTGTATAACCGTATCAACTGTGGTAGATTATCCGCAACATGAGCGTGGTGGTGTATTACGCATGCGACCGAAGCGTAAGCAGCGGCTTGTTTCCCCGATCAACAATGTGGACTACGACGATCGCCGAGTGAAGTTTCTAGATTTCCCTTGTTTGCAAGAAATGTATCAAGCAGGAAATCGTGAAGCGTTAACTGCTCGCAGAAGCACACGCATCCGCCGTGCCTGCCCGCACAGCCGACGGTGCAGCTCGAACCGACGCAGGTCGCGGCAGCAACAATTAACTTGTCGCCGCTTTTTAAAATCACACAAGTCGTGGAAAAGAAGTTCCAGATTGGTGAAAGTGGATGTTAGTGTGATGAAAAATTCTGATAGGTAGTGTCATCAGCTGTGGTTTTCAAAGCGATGCTCAAATATCTGCCGCGATTTACGCCGACCGGCCGCGGAGGTCGGTCCCGGCAGCGCCGCCCCGTTCACGCACGGTGCGGCGAGCGGCCGAGCGGCCGTGCAGGTATCTTGATTGTCGAACGCTTCAACGGAAATCACCGCGCTTACATAGTTCCCAGCGCGGTGAAACGTTCGGTTAGGGACTGTCACTCGCAACTCTAACGGCGATGAAATATCTGCTGCGACGCCGAGCCTAAAGTTCCGAACATCCGATTACGTGCATCCGAAGCCGGCTGCGAGCTGTTAGCGAAGGCCTTCCCGTCGCGCACGCGCGTGTTGCGTTTGGGTTCCTCTAACTTCTTGGGGGCCCACAACGCTCGGTTCTCCTATTCTAAATATCCCCATTACCCGAAATCATTAACGACGTGTTTCGCCTCGTAGTCAGCCTCGCCTTCTGTGAGCAGTCGTGAGTTTCGAAATTGATGCTTGGGAAATGCCGGCTTACTGTAAACATACAAAACACGCTGCAATTATAAATTACCACGCCGAGCACCTAATGAAAACTAAATATAGCCTTGTCCGAACCCGCTCGAAGACGTTAAAAACTCGCGTTCATACCGTTCATACATTGCGGACAAGTCGCAAAAAGTAAACATCAGAGTACAGGCCACGGGTACAGGCTATGGCAGTGATCGTTAATCAAATCCGGGCATGACTATAAAAACATCGTAGGGGAAATAGGCTCTGATTAAGCCAAACTGCAGACCATAACAATACTTTTAAGCATGTGTGGCGAAGCAATCTGATCACCGTTCTCGCGTCATTCATTTACCAGGCAATACGAGCAGTTCGCGCGGTGAGATCATAAGTGAGCGACGCGTTTCCGTCGCTGTTACAAGGTGTTTGCTTGCACACACATGTCCCGTCACAAGTATTTCATAATGCATTTACAGCGTACTTTTCTCGGCATCAGTTGCATCGTCCTTGGCGTTAGCTTGCTGCGTGTGTAAGAGCTGTGGGTCGCGATGGTAGCAACTACCTAAACGCGGCGGTGTCGCCGGGAACAAGAGAGTCGCTGATTGCTTGCCCGAATTATTTGGTTTACAGACAACTTTTTTGGTAATTTGCATCAAATACACAAGGAGCGGGCGAGACGGTGGCCACAACAAAAAACACGCTTCCGCATACGCACGGGAAATGTGTTGTAGCAGACGACAACACGATTCGGCGTCCTACAAGTGACGTCACTCGTAGGTGGCGCCACGGTATGTCCTCGAGGCCAATAGAGGCTTCGCCTCTAGATTTATTTATATTTGCTTGGGCAACACAATGTTGCATCTGCTTCGGCTGCCAAAGCCCGTAACCTAGGATAATAATAGAACATTGAGAGGAAGAAAGAACACAGTTTAAGGGGATCTAAATAATTTATTGTCAGTTAAATATTACAACAAAAAAACAAAGGACACAGTGTCTAGTCTGTATTATGTAATAATTTATAAATATATCCGGGACAGCCTGCTGTATTTGCAGGCATAAGCCATATGCGGGATGCCCACTTCTTTTCTTTGTAACCGCAAAATTGGCTTCTCAGCCTAAGCACTCTAACATGTTACATTTATACAAAGTGAAATTTATTAGTGGCTTTTTGGCAGCAATTCTTTTTAGCGAAACATAATTCGAGTAGCCGCAAAACCGTTTCCGGCCAAGGCACGCCGACCATCCGGCCGAACTACATGCTATGGCTAGAATGAACTTTAACACAGAGTGGGACTATCGCAGAAGCTGGATGCATGCCAATGGATGTGTTACGGCTTCAACAGACGTTACGCAATCATTCGAGGCACAGGCCACATGCCACAACCCAATTCCTGGCTCGTAGAATGGATCAAGACGCTTCCAGCTTTGGACAAACAGTAATGGCAATTAATGGCCCCGTTCCAAATCAAGCACCGCAGACTATGACACGGGATTTTCCGCCATGGACTTTTTTTTATTGCGGAAGTTTGCTACTCAGCATAAGGGGAAATTAAAATACACCCCGGATTCCCGAAGGAATCGGAGCAGGGGGCCATGATGTGGTCCTTGTATCCACGCCATGAAATCTGGCGGACGTCCGGGGCGCGGGCCGCAGGTGGCGATGTGCACAGCGCGTAGGCTTCCCAGAGCAGGGCAACTCCACACCAGGTGCTCTGCTGTAGCCTGGTCAACTGGAGCGGGGCAAAAGGGGCAGGTGGAGTTGAACGGGGCATGGTATTGAGGTGGCCAGGACCTCGTCACAGCTGGCGTGAGGGCGACTCTTAGGCGAAGACGTCTGAGCAGGACCTCATCTTGGCGAGACAACCCGTCAGGGAGATCCGTACCGCGCGGAGGTATGAGAGCGCGCGCGGTGCGCCGTAGGCGTTCTTTTTCACTGGCAAAGCGAACAGCGTTCGACGAAGCTGCAAGAGGAGCTGGATATTGCCCACGCACGGGGTGTGTCCCAACATCTGCAGTCTGCATTGCGGGGTGGCTGTTCCGTTGGCGCCATGACACGCACACACGACATGGGTAAGTGTCCACTATGTTCTGAATTTCTAGCAGAAGTTCGTTAGATGTGAGAATTTTACGAAGCTCTCGTACAGCTGCCGACGAATCAGTGTAAATTGTACACTGTGTGGAAGCGTGGTTGATTATCAACGACGTGTGTAACAGAGAATCCCACCCTGAAAGGAGTTCAGCCTGCGTTGATGGCCACTCCTCCGTTGTTATGTAAGTGCAGGTCACTGGATCGGGAGGCACAGTCGGGCAAAGTAGAGCGGCATGAAGTAAGGTATCTGAAGCACTGGCGTCGAAAAATATCAGCTGTTACCAAAAACGTTCTAGACCTGGGATTGATTTTAAAAAGCGCATATCCAAAAATGTTCTACTTCAGATTACTATTGCGCATATTCACAAATTTTACTCAGAAATGACCCATATTTTTGCAGGTGGAACAGCGACATCTGAGCGCAGTTCTTCAGGAGCTTTTATTCAGTCAGCTAACAAGTCAATGCAGGAGCCTAGAAATCAAAAACAAAAGAGCCTTTTTTACAAAAAAATGATGCCTGCCTCAACTACTACCTAGGCACTAGCTCTAGTAGAAAGAAACCGCTTATGTTTACTTCCGGAACATCATCACGATTTTCTATTTTCAATTGACCCACAGATGAGATTGAGGCTGCTGTATACAGGCTACCTCGCTGGCTGGAAACGTTATTTCATGGATTGTGACTCAATGAGGCGCTCACTAAAGCCTACTTATACACTCTAAACTTTTTTTTCTCCCATATACTCCCTGGAGGTTCTTTTTCGCCTGTCCTCTAGTGGCCCTCCTTGTAGGAGTGTTTTTACTACATGGAACAGGGAGGTTTTGTTTACCTACTCAAAACAGGGCGTTCTTAGGTTATAGAAAGGAGGTATTTAGGGAGTGTTAAGAAATGTTCTGGAGAATTTAAGGATGTCGAAATGGAGTATTCTTTGCTTCCTGAAGGGCGTTTTTAAGTGATGTTTATGGAATTTTTAGGCGGTTGAATAGGAGCCTATTATGGCTCCCTTTGGAAGTACTTATGTTAGTTTAGGGGCGTTTTTAGGAGGTTCAAGGGAAGCATTTACTTCTTTTGAATGGAGTTTTACGAAAGCTTGGGGAGTTTTGTAGGCCTTCCGAAAGGATGTTTTCAAGGCCACAAGGGAGAATTTCTAGTTCCCTGCGGGAGTACTGATTTCACACGGTTTTTCTCGATTTCAGGTTCATTTCAAACGAACTTTCGCAGACAAGTTTACATGGTACATGGTGCACACAAAGAGGTTCCGAAATAAATACTTATGGCGACCTCATATTAGAAATCACAAATGTTACATTGCTAAATAACACGCCAGTTTGGAATTGAAGACAGCAATACGATGCTAGTTGAACAAACCGTAGAAACAATATTACTACAAGAATTGGAAATACGCGAAAAACAAAGATAGGCACAAACACAACCGCATGGTAAGTGAAATCATTATAGAATACTAGCGGATCGAGAACGCGTCAGTAGTTATCAGAACTTATCAGTACGCATCAGCGCTCAGTACACAGTGAAAAAAATGGCTGCAGTGGTTTACAAGAACAACAAAAAAATTCAGTAGGTGGTGAAATGAGCGAGAGCTGTCTGCTAGTTGAACAAATTGTAGAAACAATAATAATACAAGAACTGGAAATACTTGAAAAACAGATAGGCACAAACACAACCGCATGGTAAGTGAAATCATTATATAACACTAGAGGATCGAGAACGCGTCAGTATTTATCAGAACTTGTCAGTACTAAGTACACAAAGTGAAGAAAAAATGGTTGCAGTGGTTTACAACAAGAAAACAATTTTTCAATTTGTGGTGAAATAAGCGAGAGCTGTGCAATGATTTGATATTGAAAGGTAACGAGCATTTTGTAGGTGGTAAAGGCACAAGAGATAAATGATGTAGGAGACAGACTGCAGTGAGATGGCTATGGATAAATGAGTAATATAAATAACGAAAAATATGTTGCGGAAAATACCAGTGCGTTTTGATAAAGACACAAATGCGCCGAGAAAAGTTACCGAGTCTGACGGGTTAATTGCAATGATATAGAACAGAATGGGTGGTATCGCGACAGCTTCTTTAGAGTGAGAACAAAAAGCCATGAAATTCGTGTTTTTCGGATAATTTTTAGTTGATTCATTTCGCACCAGTTGCCAATATTATTTAGATAATTGTTTCAAGTGAAATTAGTTTGTTAATATTATTGCTTCACTGAAAGATAGCTGTATTATCAGCATACAGAACGGCCCATCAAATATCCCCTTTTCAGTAAAAAAAGAAAAAAGTCAGAAATATATTACGGAATATTTTTGACTACTATCCAATGATTACAGGATTGAAAACAAATATTAGTGAGTGATATTGATGCGATAAAAGTTAATTAGTTCTAAATCCTTCACACGTGGTTTGGTGCAGGCAAGGTCCAAAAAGGCATGTTCCACAAACGTTAGAGCTCTGTGTGCCTTCTTGGGATATTGAATGTTGAAAACCCAGAACGATGCAAACAGACTACACAGTCCTCCCAGTAAAGATGATGCAGTCAAGACACGCTGGCCATCGATGTGGAGGCCAACTTCCGCGTTCACGGAATGCAGGCAGGGAGTCAGAGGAACATCTGCCTGAAAAAGCAAAAAAGATAAAAAAAATGCCCCACACGTAAAATTCAAAACAGACACTATGGTTAAATGAACTTAATAATTCGGTACAGTAATAAAATGGTAAGGCCACGTTCCCTGCGAATTCCAGTACCTAAATTAGGAATGCAAAGGCTTCATAAAACCAAGTGCCAGTATATTAACCGTCATGGCTTTTGCAGCAATAAAAAAGATATTACTTCCGCACAATATACTCGAACACAACTTTAAATGACAGTGAAGATAAAATGCAAGTCTCCATAGGTTGATAGATTAGTTTTTGTTTTTGACTGAAAAAACACTTTGGTATTGCATGATTTTGTTAACTGCTGTTTCTTGCTTTAAGATGACAGGCTTGCATCTATTCAAGTGAGTGGGGCACACAGCTAAAGATGCAAACCCTTACACTGCCTCTCCCCTACCATGGTGGCTCACTTTCATAGAAGAAGTGCAGCTTTTGCGAGCTGGACGGCTGTTGCAAGCCGTGGCAATACTCACTTCTGCTGGAGGGGCCAACTTGGTTTCCGAATGCAGCCTTGCTTGTACAGCACAGCCTATCCTGCCTTAAGATCTATGAAGTCATTCAACTCGATCATGTATCAGGATCTGCAGAAGAAAATCGTGTCAGCAAATATGAATTCATGCCGGACAGTCACCCACTGTTTCAGTTATACTTGCAGATACCTCCACCTATTTCCCTCCTGGTGTTACATCCAAAGCTAATTTGTTACGGCTTATCTCATCAAGTATGGTCATCTGTCATAACACAGCTAGTCATACAGGAAAGTCCTTCACTGGGTCAGAAAACACTTTCTTTTTTTACAGTAGTAATAAACTAGGCGACTCAGTCATCCGTATTCTGACACCTTAATATTCTGTGTCACCGTGCTGACAAACATGATTGGTGCATAAGGTCATTTGTAGGCGCAACCGTTGCTACAGCCTTGTTAGCTAACGTAAACCTCGTTCATGGCACCAAATTACTTGTGGTTGCATGGCAACAAAAAAAAAACAGCTGAAATGGAAACGCTATTCTCGCAAACTTACCAACGCTGCATGCCACACACACACCTGCCTTAGTTAATTTACCGTGATTGTAGAAGTTTCCGTCACTCAAATCCACAGTGCACTTTTTGGAGCTGCAAGCTCCGTGTCAAAATCGAGTGTCAGATGAATCGAGTAATTTTTGTGTATGGCCTTACTATTGATTATGACAAAGTTATTACCAACAAAAGAAGAGTGTGTGCATTGTTAATTCTTCTAAAAAAATGATATCCTTTTTCATGCCCCGCAGACTTGTGTCATGCTACGGCAAACTCGGTTATCTTCCATAAGGGCATGAATTTGTGTTTTTAATTACGTGGCCTTAGCTGGCGACTGACGGGCCCCGATTGTATACAGACCCCTCATTATCATCCGAAAGGTAATAAAACATTTCGGTTTCGAACCACGTCGCCGTCGTGGTCCACACTATATGCATTTAATCGTTCAATACGCTCATAGCATCTCTTACGCATGTCACCGTTTCCTTAATAGGGTACGCTGTTAGATGTGAAGAGTCGACTCAAGCGAGCAAACAACCCCACCGAATCTACAGGGCACAGTTTTCGAAGGGAGTGGCCGTCTGATCTGCGGCTTTCGCCGACCAGAGCGCTAAGAATGAGTCAGAGCCTTGAACGAAAACAACACAAAGACTTATATTTGGACAGGCAAGCCATCAGGAGCGTTAACAAATAGATACTACAAAGTAGAGCAGTTAACTAAAAAGAACACGAGCAGTTCGCTGCATATGAGAGACAGAGTCCCACAATATTCACCGACCGGGCCCGACGATGCACCGCTGTCGGGGGCGATTCGGCTACCTGAGTAACCGTCACGTTGCTTTGAAACGACGCCGCGCGCGACAAAACGATTTCATCTCGAATGCCCTGTTACAAACCGGCCTACAAAAGAATGCGAATGCATACCCCAAAAGCCACAAACAAGTACTATAAAACGAGTGTGCGCTTTTTTCTTTGCCCGTGCGTGTACGTGCTGTGTGCGGCACGGGTACTTCGCAACGTTTGACAAACGCGTCGACTGATGACAGACCACTTACCAGCGATCTGTCCACAGCTGTCGCCGTATCCAAATGTTGTTAGCGGCCGTTCGTCGTGGTACAGGGGCACATGAAAATCTTTCCACCAAATGGCACTACTAGTCCTTCTCAAATAAGAAAAAATGATGGCCCAAGGCGAGGCGCTTGAAGCTCCGGCCGCACCAAGTCACCGGCAGCGCTGCATTGATAGCACGGAGGTTGTTTACATCCGGGCAGCAAGTCGTGCCGCCAGGGCAAGTTGAGTCGCTGCAGTAGGGTGCGTTGGCGCGCTGGCCCGAGAATTTAAATTGTCTATATATGCGCAAGCAAGCGAAGCAGATGAACATTGCAATTGTTTGCAGCGGCGAAAACTGTCTCTTTGTTAGCAGCAGAGTTTGACAACACCTACCGCCAAAATAAACATTGAAACAACACGTCCGCTCTGTCTGCTTGTGATCGCGCTGGCTGAAGCATCTATACGGGTATACGTACGGTATCGGTTTTGTAGCTGCATGCAACCGTCGCGTCCTGCTTTCTCGTTCTAATTAGCATTAGTCCACGGTTGAAGTGCTGACACACGGAAACAACACAAGACTAACATGGCGACCGCCCTTTTGAGATGATTACCCCAGATGGGGAGTTTATTGTGGACGTGGTTGTATAAAAGGAACCGAACGCCATCTCACAAATGGTGTTAAATCGTTCTAAATCCTCCCTTTTGCTACACGGATGGGCAACGGTACTACTATGGAGGTTCGTCCACTTTTTTAGACCATGTCTAGAGAGTACATTTTTTGCTATAAGTACTTTTCAGGGCACATTACTTGATTAAAACTACATTTCCGGCTAGTTTGCGTTTACAGTGTATCGCATAGGCCAGAATCCAAGCCCCTATTGCCACAACTGTGGCTTCCCCGAAGGAGTCGAGCATGTCCTCCTGGAGTGTTCCGCCTACACCGACGCAAGGAGCCGGTCACACCAGAATATGAAATGTCTTCACTCTGGACCAATTACGCTAAGCCTGATACTTGGACAATGAAATTCTCCCTCCTCTCAGCGGAAAGCCCTGAATACGTTATTTGGCTATCTTGAAGATATTGGCGTCGCTGATTATAGCCCCTTTCTACGAACATTCCTCGCTACATCCCATGCCCCTATATATATGACGCTATCTTTTTTCTCATTTCATCTACTACTCCTCTTTTTACTAATCACCTATTTTTTTTGCCGTTGCTTTTCCTGCAGAGTAGCATGTCGACGTACGCATGTTGGCAAACCTCTCTGCGTTTCCTTCTTCAATAAAGGGTTTCCCTCTCCCTCTGAAGCGAGCTGCGAAAAATGAAGACAACATACCGTAACAAAAGGCGAATCCCCTGAAGTTTTGCAATCGTCTTGCCGCTACTGGGGTGCTAAGGGGCAACACGAACTCGTGCGTGAATAATTAAAAAACAAGCACACAAACAAACGAGTAATTGTGAAATTATATAAAAATATAAACAAGAAAATCAATATTAAAATAAATAAGTGCACTTCATTGTTACCCCTGCCAATATGAAGACGAATTACCTGAACTTTCCCATTGGCGGCGACGCTGTACGGCTGCCGGCGAGAGCTCTCGCTACATGAATTTCTGCGACGCGGAGTCCATGCGTGGAAGATAACGTACCCTATTGCTTGAAGACAGCGCATAAATGTTCAAGACGCCTGGCGGGAGGCCGAGTAGTGCTCTGGACTAAAATGTGCACCACTAACGCAGCATGTTTGCCAAATATGTGTTTCTTCCCCTAATCTGCCCGTGATATTTTGCGCTTGGTTAAAATCCTTGGCAAGCTTAGACTACCACCTCGCTGCATGAACACGCACTTATGAAGCGATGATTCAGCCAATGCGGTGTTATCGCGGATTACAAAATCATTTACAGGTAGGCGTATATATGTAAATGGTGTAATGGCGCTACAGAGTTCCGGTGCTATGTTTTTCTTATCAACGCGAACTACAAATTTCCTCGTTGTTGGCTGTTCCAAAGAAGCACGTGTATTCAGTTGACTGTCAGAGTATAACTACTGCACGTCGTTCCGAACAGAAAATAAATACTAAAAGCCAATATAGTTACTCTTAAGCGTACTGTCCTTACCTTCGCGGATACTATAAGCAAAAGTGAAAAACGACATAACACTACTGCACTGGTGGTAATCGAACCTCGGTCCTCTGAGTGTGAGGCGAGTATTCTACCCCTACACCCCTTTTGAAGCCTTGCGATCGGAGCGCCCCTATTGTATTTTACTCATTTCTTGCTTCACTTCTGATTTGTTAAAAGTATAGACGTTTCGACTACTCTGTGTTCTAGTTCACTCTGCTATGGCGGCACCCATGGAGACACGGAGCGCTTTCACAGAAACGCGTTGACACTACTGCCGGATTTCAATCTAGCAAAGCTAGTGAAAAACTCTACGCTGTGGTGTACCTCTGAAAGGTTGTTCACGCGTTGAAACTCTTTTTCTTTGTCTACGAGTTACTACGATGGGAAGTGCTTGCGGCGTAACAATAGTCCCTGTATCGTCTAATATTCTTTGCATTTATTTATTTATTTCTATTTTAGGATAAACTATCAGTTTTGGTTTGAACATAAGATACGACACAAAAAGAATATGCTTACTTGCTGGAGCCTCAACATTATAGCTTCCAGAAGAGCAATGACGATGCCATGGGTGGACAAAGGCTTCCCCGGGGTGCCGAATATCCGGAACCCCTCGCAATACAACATCGTTTTTCACCCCTCAAGTGTGACTGAATTTCTTTTTCTTGTTTTGCAAGTTGATTTTCCAACCCTAAACTTGCCGCCACTTGAGCTTAACCAGCAATTTCGCGAGGTAAAAACAGAGTTGTAGCAGTGTCAAAGTGGACGCGTTCAATATGCAGGCGCCGCGGTAACGCCGGCTATGGCTTTCACGGGTGGTTGCTTGAACGTTACCACGATGTCCAATATCCAGGGAGCTACATTTCTTATTGGGGAAGGGCCAGTGAAAAACGTTTATCTGTTTTCCAGTGCCTGATTTCCCATTAACACCGCCGATGAAACTGCGTTTTACCTTCAACAGCATCCCTCCGTTGGTAAATGCAAATAACGGAGCGCTGATCCCATCCCGCTGAATATGACTAGTTGTCTTTATCAGGGCAGCTGCGGCAAGCGAACGTGTACTCTCGCAGGTGGAAAGTAAGCATTTCTAATACCTACAATAAATTTCTTTGGATTGATGTTAAGTGCAGACCTCTTTAGGGGCTCTTCTTGTCGTCGTAGGTCGCTCGCTGTGCTGAAGTAGAGCCACACGGCGTTCCGTCGTAGCGGATGTCGTCGAGGCGTAACCCAGAGGCTTCGAAAGCCAAGCGGTTTACATAGTCATAAGCGTTCAAAACTCGGGAATCGCTGGCGCTTGTCATATATCTCCCCGTTGTTTAGCGCAAAGCAAACCGTAGTTACATTTCAGACAAAATATACGTAATTTACCTGCAGCGCCCGCGTTCATTTAGCTAGAACACTCATTGGGTTTGTTTTTAGGAGAGTAAGCGAAAAAAAAATTATTAAAGCCGTTCCACTCAATGTGAAAGCTGTGGGAAGTGCAGAGCAGTGATTCGTCATAATGGTCTGTACCGCCGTGATCTGCTTACTTCTACCACCCCATGCAATTCCAATTTCCCGCCTTCCCAGTGCTCGCGCGCCCCCTGCCTGAAACTGCGCCAGCGGGATTTCTGTTCTCCTTTGTGCTTTTCCCCCCGCACGTGCCGGCGTTCCACTGCCACATTTTGCGTTTACTATCGTAAAAATCGACCCAACGGACGTCCTTAACTAAAGGAACGTGGGCGCTGCCGGTTAATTACGTATATTTTCACTCAAATGTACCTATAGTTTTTCTTTGGCTATACAACGGGAACATGTATGACAAGCGCCAGCGTTTCAAGAGTTTCGAACACTTATGACCATATAAACCGCTTACCACACTTAGCGAAGGGAACGGCAAGCACCAAGCACACGTGCAGCGAATTTAAAGAATTCTGGAAGGAGATGCTTATATGGGCAAAGCTTTTCGAAACTACTGAATCTGCTAACAATGTTCATACTTGTCAACTTTTCGACCCCCCAAAAAAGCCAGGCATATTTGAGGCAAGAGGCAATGCATAAGTGACATTTGCATTGTTATTTTACAGGAAATACAAGGATGCTTGATTTTGCGATATTAAATTAAAAAAAATACATCTTGGAAAAAACTGTTTTGACCTCAAAATACAAAAAGCGCTCCTGGCGCTACCTTGTCGCGGTGTTCTAAGTTCAAAAGTAACAAAAGGTTCGAGCCAATAGCAACACTGCACACATCTGTGGGACTGCCCTCGCTTTGACGACTGTCGACAACAAGCCTTGAAAAGCGTAGGATTGGCAAGCCCACCCAGCCTTAATGATTGGTTTTATCCAAGGCGTTCCAAATGGAGCGAAGAACGCCCCTTCTCACCGCTCTACGAAACTTCCTCGAGACATCTGGCCTCCACCATTTCCTTTAGTTTCGTACCCCATTTGATGTATCATACTTTTCTCCTAACTCTCATTACCTAATCCCTCTCCCCTAGACACCAAAATTCGCTAAAGAGTAACATGGCGTCTTTGTATCCCTTGTACATGAAATAAACGCGTGTTACCACCCCCATTAGATGGCGGGAGCAGAGCAACACAGCAAAATTGAATTGGCGCCAAGAAGAGTCGATGTGCTGCCTTTGAGAAGTTCTAGGAAGCGTAGCCTTTGGATTGCAGTGTTCGGGACGCTAAGGCAGTGAAGCTGGGGTAGTTTTTGGTGTGCGCAAACGAAACATCCTGGGCTCCAAGTGTCTTCGGAGTATGAGGGTTCTCCACCGTTCGTGCGCTTTTTCGTGTTTGTTTGTAGAGCTCGCTGTCTTTTACTTGGGTCCGCACTTGCTTCAAATCTCACATAGAAAGATTTCTCAAAGATTTGCCAGCTGGAGACCGGCGTCGGCCGTGTCACGGTCACAGCGCACTCTCTTCCTCGCCGTTTCAAACGCTTGCGTGCCTAGTTCCGTTTCTTTCCCTTACGTCACGCATGTCTTATGTTGTCCGGCTCCTCGAACAACTGTATTCGTAAAACCGGAAAGACATTGAAATAAAAGTGTGTGCTTACCATTCGTCCCGATGGCCCCCAATTGAGAACATAAATAATTCGTACCTTTGTTCAAAATTCTCTTTAATCTCAGCTTCGCTGGTCAGTGCACATTCAAAGAGCGGCAATGATTCACCATTTTTCTCTGGTTCGAAAAACCAATAGCACCATCAACCTTCCATAATTACGAATCCGAAGAAAAATTATCCGTAAGGAATACGTTTACGAAGTATTATCACAGCTGAACAAGTCACCACTGATTAGTTCCGAGGCATCTTTCGTCAGATTCAAGGCAAAACACGAGTAATAAAGGTCTTTCTTAGGAAATTCACGTCACAGTGCTTTTTACAAAAATAAATAAGAACACGCTGCTAAATAAGTGGCTGCTGAGAGGCGAAGTAAAAACAGAACAAAAACGACAATTCCTTCTGGGCATTTAAGATCCCTTTTGTGGTTTGAAGGCGAAATCTTGGCGGTTGTTATTAGCACCTCCTTTGATGCTGCATCCTAGTTCCGTCTTTTTTTTGTTGTTGTGCATTCATTTCTTTTGGTCTTTTTGTGCAAATCCCATCTGTAATAAAGTCAGCAGCAATCAGAGGAGACGTTACCAAAATAACGCGCGCACTGCCTTCGGATGTGGCCCATTATAGGTACGACTTACCAGCGTATTGGAAGATAAAATCAAGGAACAGAAAAAAAAAGCGCTCTTTCCTCTCTTCAATGAGGTCCAGTGCACTTTTCCAGCTCTAATGGACAAGATAAATGCGGAAGCCAATCTAAGCAAACACATCATCTGCGGCGTACACCAAAAGCGATTTAAAATCGTTTCAGGGGCACCGTGTCTGCACTTTATACTAAAGGGGATGTCGGCAGATGTACTTCATTTTAAATGAATCCGGCCTCTTCTCGAAGCCCTTGCATGGACAAATCAGCATTTAAGCCCAGCCACTCTTTATTGCGACTCTTTATTGCATCTTATCTTCTCGCTGCCATTACGCTGAACACACGTGCATGACCTCTTCCCCTGCCCTGTGTTCTCTACCTTTTATCGGCGACGAAGGGAAGCGCGGACTTTGTTTTCAACACCATGGTCACGTATTCCGTAGCCCGGGTTTTAGCCCCCCAAGCATGTGTTTTATCGCTCCCCGCCGCTGGTTCTGCTAAGGGCTGCGGCGTAAAACCAAGGAGCGTGTCCGTCACCCCATTATCCCTGCGGGCCAAATTGGTCACGTCGCGCCCTTTTCGAGGACGCGGATGCTCGCTGCATACAGAAAGCCCAAGTGGGGGCTCCACACCTCTGTCTCTTTCGGCAATTCATTTGCTTGTTGGGCTTGAGCCTGCTGACGTTTGTTTCAATCTGACCCATTCACAGTACGAAATACGCCCTGGTGTGGCTCTGGATGCCCAGGGACCTCTTCGAGGTAACACTGCTCCATCTGTCACTGCTGGCAGCGAAACAAGCCACTACGGTTGTTCCAGTTGTGCTCTCTGACAGCTGTCATTGAAATGTTCCAAATGGTCTTGCTCCAGTTTTTTTTTTCCGTGCCATTCCGTGCAAACCAACATACCCGTGCCGCATTGAACTAGCGTTTTTACATAACTAAGCGGAGTCAAACCGAAGCTACGGCCCTCTACGACAAGCGGACTCATAAAGGTTTCGTCTTACAGAGGGTCATTGCTCGCGCCATGATCCATGCCCTTTCCCAGCTGGTGTCAGAATACGAGGGCTATTGCCGTAGTTGGGCTGTTTTATGTAGCAACATTAATGCGAATCACTAGTCCGCCAACCGGAACGGGCACCACCGCGTTAGGAAAATGCCCCCGACTTGGGATCGGCGGTAGGGAAGTAGAGAAAGTTTTCAGCCATAAACTCTAAGGTCACGAGGGAGAACCGCTGGACGCGATCAGCGCAAGCATCACTAAAGTATGACTGTAGAGACCAAAGGAACATTCACTGCTGTTTCCATTCTCCCCACGATTGTACACCTATGGTGGTGCTTGTATTGAACGTCAGGTAGTGGGCAAGTTAGGAAGACATAGCTGCTTTATTAAAGCTAGAAGTATGACTTCATCGTGTACTATGGAGGATAGTAAAAGTAAAGGTTTTTCTCATGGATGCCCAGATGTGCGGCATCTGTCCCTGCTGACCCTCCTATGAACTCCACAAAAACTGGCATTACAAGCTTTTGTTATAGGAAAAACTCGCATAAAGCAACTATATACTAGGTCTTGCGCAGCGTCCAAGCAGGCAAGTAACGCGCTAGCTGAAATCAGGCACAGCCAGATTTGTTCCGGTTGCTGAAAGTGGGGCTCTCCGATTTACAGTTCCGGACTTACAGCGGACTACACGAGCACTCCGGCATTCGTTTTTCCCACACATATCTATGGCGTGGGGAATCCTTGTACTACACTCGGACTGCAGTCCGAAACTGGAAATCCCAGAGCCCCATTGCGTACCGGGGCAGTTCGCGGACAGTGTCTTTGTTACCCCACATGAAGTTTTCTTAAAGTCATTCTCGAAAGCGCAAGCCCCTTCAATGGCGTCCTTGCTCGAAGTTATACTTCTGAAATTAAACAATGTCTACACCTGAAATGTAGTTCTCAGCCATATCACCCAACTGCTTCGGCTGCATGTGTGCACGGCCGGAACACGTCATATAGGATCACTTTTTCATGTGCAGACATCAATGACGCCGCTGAGAGGCCGACATTTTCCTTTTGGGTACGGAAGAGACCAGTGTTCCTGTGGGGACATGTTTGCAGAATGACTTTAAACTTCCAGAAATGAAGTGGTCGCTTGTACAGAGGCATATCACTTTGTAAACAGTTAGCCTACACGTGCACAGGGTGTATGCCACGAAAAAGACCGACAATGTCTGGATACGACAAGAGGCTTATTCTAATTCTGTGCGTGCTTCTTCCGTTCTTGCATAACGTTCGCGGATACCTAATTCCCCTAACGGTTTTTTTTTGTATCATAACACAAATTTATCGGGGAGAAATTTTTTACCTACGGGTCTCCCGACCAAACAAATTACAACAAGCTATAGCGGCACATTGTCATGACTCAGCCCAAGTAATTTGGCATAATTTCGCGAAGTGCATTCGTTACAAAATTACCCACCGCGGTGGCTCAGTGGTAAGGCGTTGCGCTGCTAAGCCCAGGGACGCGGGTTCGACCTCGGCCACGGTGGCAGCTTGTTTGATGGAGGCAGAAAGCGAAAACGCCCGTGTGACGAGATTTCGGCGCACGTTAAAGATCCCCAGGTGATCGAAATTATTGCGGAACCCTCCACTACAGCGCACCTCGTAGTACCGGTGTTGCTTTCATCCGTAAAGTAATTCCAAAATCATTTCACGCGCGCCAGCCTCAAGCAAGTAACCATTAGTTCGTTCATGCGTGAAAAGGTCTGCTGTGGGCATGAAATCGGAAGTCTCTCCCGAAGAAATGAACAAAACGAAGTGCTACAATGCCGACAAAAGACGAAATACAAGAGTTCATGCGGCATGAAACAAACTCTGAAATAGAGAATTTAAATTGATAGCGTGTAGAAATCATGTTGCAAGAATCGGAAATATATTGCAGCCCGTCAGTCTGCCCCGTGAGCTTCCACATCCGGGTAAGAAGCACCACGAGTGCAAAAACAAAATACTAAGAGCCACGAGTTTGGTGGCCGATCAGGGGCCCTACGAGATACTAGATGCAACCTGGTCTACGATGCGCAACTTCTGTTCTATAAGCGTTTAGAAGGACAAGAGATCGGAACAGAAGCTAGAAGCATCGGCCAACGATGTGTCACGTGCTTTCTCTGGGCATACAAAGAACATAGGGGAAGAAAGAACACATTACCCTATTTTGCTAATTTCATGTTCAATAAAAAATTGAAAAGATTTCTATAGTGATCTCAAAGTTCGCATTGCTGAAAACGTGTTCGAAAAAGGTATCTGAAATGTTCAGTGGTGGTCTCCTGTATGATGCACCGTTCGTGTGACCCCACTTTCAACACGTAACAATAATAAAGCGCTTCTCGGTCCAACATGTCAGCGGCTTCGTTTCCTGGAACCCCTATGTGTGAGTGAAGCCAGTAGGCGTGAACAGTGACACCGTTTTCTCTGAGCAGCCTGGCGAGACGCAAGAAACGTCACCATGTTCTGTCATGTCCTGTTTGCATGCAAAAGGGGCAGGGCTGGCTTGAAATGTGTTAAAATGGCCGAACTCCGTACTTCTTCCGAAATGACGAAACGCCGTACTTCGGAGAAAGCGAAGCCTTCTTGTTCTCACTGATGGTCGTGTAGTTACCTAAAATGCAATGCAGGAAAGCCAACTTTGCGCAATGACAGGGCCCATGATGGTGATGATGGCACAAGAAAACAATTGGGGCAGCTTGCACTATAGTGGTGCAAGGCTGGAGAAACAGCAGAACTGACGGCCCCCGCTCCCGTCGTCGGATACCCGGTTGTTGCACCTCACAGGGATTTCCGAACTTGCTGCTGAAAGTTCTGCACGAATGGCAGCCCCGGATCGTGTTTTCCGCAGGCTTTAACATCTCTCCCAAAGTAGACCGCGTGAGCACGCGCTAGAACCCGCGGCAACCGGCTTCGCGAACTCGGCCTCCGTGCTCGACACTTCAGGCGCGAACTCACGTGACCTGGATCGAGTGGAGAAGAGCACGCGAGAGAACACGCCATGAACACTGGGCAGAGTTTTGTTGAGAGTGGAGCTGGCCGACGCTGGGTGCTCCTCACGAGCCGCACGCTCACGTGCGCTAGCCTGGGCTGAGTTTTCCGGTAACGCTCCACAGCGCCACAAAAGCCCAGACACGTTTGCCGAACTCTTCCCGTGGTCGGTAGCGAATTCGAGTCCTTCGGATTATGAAGCCGACGTCTAGTCACTTGCTCCATTCTGGCACGGTCTAAGTCGTTTGTTAAGACCATAACACCAGTCTCAGAGTATAAGGCACTGTATACACAGCCCTTAAGAAATACGGGCTTATATGCACAAAGCAGCCCATATTGACGGTGCGGCATTGGACCACACCGTTTACAAACAGGAGTCTATGCTCCTTAGCGCACGATACTCCGTGGGGGGAGCAGTTAAACCGCCTGTCACTGGTTTTTTTTATTTGTTCTTTCTGACGCAATTTTTAAATGAAAGAACAGCGACATTATGGAACATAAGATCCGAGCACCAGAACCGCACAGCACCCTGAGCCGGCGCCTCGGCCCGCCTTCACGCGTAAATGTAAGCCACGCGGCGTCAACAGCATGCAAAGACACACACAAAACTCGTTCCGGAACGGCAAGCGCACAGCACGCCTCATTAGGCACCGGCAATCGCCTCTCGTTGTTTCCCCTACCGTGGGCACGTACGCAGAAAATCGGGGACACTTCATAGGGACACGAATATCTGCTTCTATTGTTTCTTCTGTCCTCGTGGGAGCGGCTCTTCGGCTTGGGGTGGCGGCACGGCCATACGCTCGCATTGGCTCCGGCTGACAACTTCGGGGGAAGTTATCAGAGTGAGGCCACGAAAGAAAAGAAGCAGCGGGTGGGAAAAACCGAAACGGGCCAAATTAACTCTGCTGTCTTCACCCATGCGCAATAAAACACAACAAAAAAGCACATCATATGAATATGAAGAGCTGAGATCGAGGAAAAGCAAATGATGTCAGCGCAAGCTTGCGAGTGGGGAGGAAGGGTAAGAAAATGCGCCCGCACGTTCTGCAGGGGTAACGTAGGTTGATCTGGACGCGGACGAGAATATTTTGCAAATGAGGTTCATGACGTGAAAAACTAAGAGGACAGGGAAGACGCGGTGAAATTGCGATTTTAGGAACATTACACACAAGGGCGAAGAAATAGCAATCAGTATACATTTCCCCCGTTCGGGAACATAGAAGGTTCACCCGTGGGGAACAGCGAACGAATCATCGTTTCATCGCAAGATAAAATATTCAGTGACCTTCCATTCTGTGGAGAAGCATTACTGGTGGATCTGTGGTGCGTAATGTTGAAGACCTCTTGGCGGCTAATGGTCATATAGTTTGTTTCCGTATAGTTGCTATAAAACAACAGTTACAGCCTCTTTCTGTGACCATACTCGCTTCGTCGATGGTCATGTATTGACAGCAGACAGGAATTCGGTATCGTTTACAACTTCACTGTGAACTAACTCATTGCGACAAGTAAATGAAGCGTGGCATTATTTTAGAGTCGTTTTAGCGGCGTATTGTCAAATAATTTGTTGCAAGACACCTTTGGTAACAAAATACTTACTACCGTTTTCTGTAATCATACTCCTTCCGTAGATGGCCACGTTTCACTGTGCAACACGCAATGTGGGCAAGCCAGCTTACAAAGACAAGATTACCCGATCTCTTTAAAGTCGACTTTACCTCTAGACACAAATGCATTGCTGCGGAGACATCCTTGTCGGCTCGAAATAGACCGTATGAAAATATAAAGACCCTAGAACCATGATTATTTCGCTTGTAATTTTTTTTCTTTTGAAAACTGGTTTTTCCACGGCAGAGAAAACTGCTCTAGAAAGAGCGTGACACGATAACAGCCAAGGCTGTCGTCAGGGCCAAACCCTAGAACAGATCCACTCTTTTAAAAAAATCTGGCTGCCTCGTCGATTGTAGCTTGTACGGCTCTAGCTGGTCCTGTCTTGTGTACCCATGTGTACACGAATAAAGATTCATTCAAAGGGAAGAAATCTTTATGCTACGATACTTGAAACATTCCGATTCATTGGGTGTACCACACATAGGCATGAATTGTGTAGATTAGGTGACTAGATTTCTTACGCGGGAAGTTTTTCTTTTTAGAAGCCATAAAGTACGTTCTGTCTTTCAACGTAAATTAGTTTGCATGTTCATTATTAGCGGACGCATCAGGTAGTGACACCACACAGAATAGGTCTACAACAACTCGTACGTTCTCTAGGTTTCCCTTGACATGGAACAGGTTAAAAACAAAACAAAGGAAACACATACGAGAAACTCTGCATTAGAGCCAAAGCATTGTGGCCGCAATTGTCGCAGTTACGCAGAATCCTTCTCGTCCATCTTACGTGGCTCATTTGTGGTTCGTGACACTTCTCCACGATACCCGGACAGCCATATAAATCAAACTACACACAGATAAATCCATAGTATAGTGGCATTTACTCTATACACTAATCCCCAGCTAAAATGAAGAAACGCAAATGGGATGCCTAACCGGGGAAAGAAATCAGCACAGGTCAGCATCAACCAGAAAAAAGTCCTCGGGCACTTAGGCCTGCTTACGTGCTTGGGAGGTGAAAGTATTACGGCTTCTCGTGGCGATACCTGCTAAGACTCTTTAGTGCTGCATCATGTTTGCGTCTCTTTCTTCGCTTTCGTTTCTTCTTCTTTTAGTGCAAGTTACTTTTACAGGCAGGAGGCACTTCACGGCACAGCTTCCACGGAATCGGTTCTCAGCCGCTGGTGTGCCCCTGCAGTGGTCACGTGCAGCCGGGTTCTCCAGCACCGCACACACTACGCCAATTCTTGTTCCTCCGCGGGAAACGCACTGATTTACCGTGGTAACACTGAACCTGGATCCTACTCTGTACACCGGTAATCCATTCCGATGTGAACTTAAGTGTGCTTTTATTTAATTTTTACTGCTGCAGAAATTCCATGGGCACCGGTAAACAACATTAGTTTTTCACACGCTGCGCAATTAATCGTTTCGGCTGAATAGCATATTTCGGTAATCTCGCGACTCAATTGTGTCCGCAACGTGGGAAATTTCCCACGTGTAGGAAAACATGCTACGGTCCATGGTTTCCAACGCCGTAGGCCGCACGAGCAATCCCACATCGCAGGCGTGGTTACGACGTGCTGCCGCTAAAATAGTCTATTTACCGCCCTTTTCTCTGGAACAGCTCAGTCCTTCGTTTCCTGTGCACTTCACGTTTGCAGGCGATAAGGTTAAGCACTCAAAAAACGACTGGTTAGCGAGGGGACGGTGAAAGTCACAAGGACGCTCCCACAGTGAAGGGGAGGCATGAAGGGACACAGTACGGCGGCAAGAGATTGCGCCGCTGGTCGCCCCAATCTTCTTCAGGGTAAAGCGCTCTCAAATGCTCGTGATTAGCGAATCAGAAGAGCGCTTCCCTAACCTATTACGTTACTAATTCCCTAGTGGACACCCGACCCTATACGGCCGGAGCTGCCCTCGGTTTGCAGTTTCACGTAGCGTGTCTCTTCGTTTCATTTCCGAAAACAAGTATACCACCACCTGCACCACACCCTCCGTACATCACTCTCCGGCGATCCTGCCATACCGGTTCCAAGCATCGCATGGTTCAAGAAATATTACAACAGGCCTACAAAACTTGTACAACAAGAGAAGAAAGAATGGTGATTAAAACAAAGGAACAAGTGAGATGAAAGAGCGGTGAAGGATGAAAGGGGGATGGAAGGTTGAATGTGAACCCTGCAGCGAATGTGGCTTGTCCTCGCACTCTGCTGTTCCGCCCAACTTGTGCACCCCGGGGCACCGCACAGGGGAACCCAGCCAACGGAGAATCGCTTCCTTTTGTTTCATGCAAGACTGTACAGACGGCAACTTTCCCTCTGCATCCTTTTTTTTGCGGTCTCTTGTAAGAGACTCGGTCCAGGATGTCAGCAGTCCGAATATATCTAACACCAAAAACGCAGCACCGGTAAAAACTCGGAACTGCAAAAAACTCTGTCAAAGCTCGGAACCGAGTAGCAGCGGTGCTACACACACTGAGGAGGAAATTAAAACACTACTGCGCTAAGCGCCGTTCAAAGAAGAAATAAAAGGCAACACTAAGGGAGGCCAACCGCCGTGTAAGCAGTGTGGAAGGAATGAAATAACTAAGAGTAATGAACGCGAAGTGGGGTCGGGAAGCAGGACAACGGGGTTCGGCGTCATTTTTCACATCATCGCGGGCTGGAGAACCTTAGTCAACTCCTCTCCCTTCGGGCGCATTCCCTTATGGTGCTTCCTTTGTTATGGGCACTCCGTCAGGAAGTCTGCTCCCCCCCTCCTTCCCCCCTTTCACCCAGCCATGTTACGTAACTCGCCTGCGGGGGCGTTCATTAATGCAGGAAGCAGGAAGGCCCCGCAGCAACGAGTACGCGGGATACGCAGACTCGGCGGCATTGACTGCCTCAGCGGGTGCCGCAGACCCACAGGGAAAGGACGGGCCGGACTCGCCCTGATCAACAGGGGGCCGCATTACGTGCCTTTAAAGTAGAAAGAACTGCGCCTAGGCATTGGCCATGTGTATGTTCGGGCGGGTTCTAGTTGGTCGTCGTACTGGCAAGCTTTATAAGCCAAACTGGAAATGGCATGTCAAACTGGAAATGTCACCGAACATAAGTGGTTTAATATATTTTGTTTACATTTCTATGCAACTCAGTAGTGAGGCGCTATCCCAGATGGCTTGAGTTCTGCCTATTCCCTAGTTTCCAGCTGCTCGGGTTATAATAAACCTCGAAATAAACCGGCGCATTCGCAAGCAGCACGCCTAACATATGCAACGCGCCGTTTAGCCTGGGAGCACTTACGGTGAGAAAGTACGGCTTGTGCTACCATCCACATGCAGCGTCATCTGAAATCGAGCTGCAATACTGATAATCCCTAGTATAAACCAGATAACCCAATTGCTACTGGGTCTCCATGCCAAATGTCGCAGCCGTAAAATCGACTACCATGGATTTGCTCAGTAAAAATTGTTGGCCATCCTCTCATGGCCCACAATGCTCCCTGAAAGTGTTTTTGTCCAAAAAAAATTTCGTTCTTTTTCTAGCGGCCCTTTTACCTCCAGGGTTTAAATCAAACTTATGTCTGTGAAAAAAATTCACGAAAAAGTCTCTTCTCTTATAATGGCCACCATTTTTTGTAAACATCATGTTGAAGCCCTGGGCTGCTCTATGCCGCATTTTTAAATATTTTTTCCTTTTCTTTGATATGATTACGTCATTCAGAAAATACGCAGCACCGTCGAGCATTTTCAAACATTTTTAGCAAATGCGAGCACATTCTCTCAGCCAACGGAGCATTTGTACCTGTGTCTCAGCATTGTGGAAAATTGGTAAAAACTATATTTACGCTGAAAAAAGGTGAAATGTGCGAGAAAACGTTTGTCAAACTTGAAAAAATCTTCCTTTCTGGCCCATATTCGCCTTGAAATTTCTCATTGTTGTGCTCGTAGTAAAAATATCAAATACAAGCCATTCACTAGCACAAATGATCGCAGTTTATTTCAGAAAGATTAATCAGAACAGTTTTTGTTTTAGCAGAGAAAAAAAATTTTCAATTTGTACAGCGACACTACTTCACCCCGCTCTTCCGCAGAGCGGCTTCTCTGCACGGTATGCACCTGCCTGCATGAAAGAGGCGCGAGCCAATGGGTTTGCGCTACAAGAATACCTTTCGCCGGAATGGTATTTGTAGCGTCAGTACAAGGAAAGTTGAATCTTGTTATAACGAACACTGATATAGCGAATTATCGGCTATAGCGAACTAAACACGATCTTTAGTTGGCCACGCTTGATTTCAATGGCACGTATTCTTTTATAACGAAACTGAAATCGTGGGCAGCGCGCGATATCGGATATAAAGAAGAAATATTTGACCAACTACCCGTTTCCGAATCTGCAGAAGTATAAAGGCCCTTTTGTTCGTGGACACTGTGGAAAACTCCATTCTGTTCAGTGCTGTCAGCAGCCACCAGATGAAGATCCCATCCTTCATCAAATAAATAAAGAATCAGGTCTGTTTTTTCAAGTGAACCTTGTTCTGTTGTAATTTTACGTACTCATGTTCCGGCTCTTTCAGCTTGAAATGCAACAAGGAGAAAGGTAAGGGTTACTTTGTTTATAGTGGGTTGGAAGCCTGAAAAATGCATTTTTATATCAAGTATTTTAGCGCGAGCCAGATTGTCGATTTGTTACAGCCGTCTTTTACGCCTACTTTTATAACGAATATCATATATAACGAACTAATTTGCGGACCGGATATTACTCCGTGAAAATGAGGCTCGACCATACCATTTCTTCGGTTTTCGGGAACCGAGTTTCCACGACGGGTGTGATAGCTCAAATAGCCAACAGGCACACATTTTTTGAACTCACTGAAAATTCACCAACCGGGAGGCAAAAATATCACAAAGACGTTTATTGAGCACCGAACAAATGAGTTGTATAGGCAGCTGTATACGTTATACAGTGGCATAAAAGCGCCGAAAAAATAGCAGTCACTGCTATAGCACATGGGCAGTCACCCTCAATAAGTCTTTTAGTGGGATCATGTTTCCCCAGTTGTTGGAAATGCAATTGAAGGCCTTTCCTTTTCTCAGTATGCCCCCCTTTGCTGTGGTGACTGATGCCTTCGCAGAAGTGCTTTGAGCCGGTTTTCCGCTGTCTTTTTGTTAGCTTTTCAGGCGACTGAGCAACCGCGAAAAGCAAAGATGTGTTAGCCCTCCTTCACACAGCCGTTTTTCACCCCGTCACGTCACCGTCTTCCGTCATGGGCGACGGTTTCTCGGACGATTTCTCGCCGAAAACGGTGCGACGGTGACGGGAAGCCGAGCTCTACGTTTCCGTCACGTCAAGGCGACGGGACCACGCCCCATGGTAAACCAGCCAATCAGTGTGCAATTTTTACGGCTAAATTTAGCGAACAGACCACACGTAGACATCTAAGCCATTTTCTTTACTTTTCAGATTAAGCGCGCTCAATTCTAGGCTAAGCTGATCACTAGACTGACGACCCTGTACTCTGAAGGAGAGCTCATGTACGAACGCTACTCCGTTTAAGTCTCCGTCGCGGTTTCTTGACGTGACGCAGCCGTGACGGAGAAGGTGGCGGTTGTGTGAACGAGGGCTTATTCCGCAATTTGTGCAGCCGTACTGCGTCAGCATTCTTCCGATTTATTTCCCAGTTCCAGGCTTTGTTTCTTTCAAGGCGGAACGAATCAGAAGGCAAGAGGAAAAAAATTCCCTCGCACTTCCCCGAGGGGGAGAGTGTGTAAGTGCGAATGCACGGTTGTTGATTGCGCGATTACGGTGGATATCGTGATCTTGGAGTGGAGAGGAGGCGCCCAACTCCCGCAGTCACTGAGCGGAGAGAGGAGGAGGAGAGTAGCGCGCGCCCATCTCCCCCCGTTGCTAGGGAAGACGAGGAGGAAGACGAGGAGCGCGCGCACCCGCAGCTGCGGACGACGGCGGCGGACGATTAAGGCTCGCTTAAGAAGTGCATTCGCACTTAAACGAGATGGCGCGCGCATCAGCAACTTAGCAGGCAGCTGCCGGGGCTTTTTTACGATGTAGCTGTTCTCGAGCAAGCAAACCAGCCTTTAAGCAGCTGGTGGGAACTCCTCATCCAGTTCTTCGAACTCCTGCGAGCCAGCACGTTTTTAGCGGTGCGCGCAGTAAGTCTGGTCAATTCACGTTCCCGTGTAATTTTATAGGGGCGAGGGGGGAGTTGTGAAGGAGGCGAGGGCCGGAAGGCCAAAGGGCAGAGTCGTCATACAAAGACCGCAAACGTGGTGTAGCTTCCATAAAGTATTTGTAGTCCAAGCTTCTCCAGGGTGTATCACGATTGCCCCGCGCGCACAAGTCCCGTCGCTAAAGCCGCGCGACGTTAGCCGCGTGTCTCAAATGCCCTGCGCACAGTAGCCCCGCGTCATAATCCACGCGTGCCATTTGCCTCGATGCCAGTTTCCGCCAACCATTCTCCCGGGGCGATATTATGGCGCATCATTTTCTTTTCAGTGCCTATTTTTTTTTTTAATTAGAGTAAAGTGAAGTTTGACGATCTTCTAAAAAAAAATGATTGCGTTCGCCGCTTTTCCGAAGTAGCACTGGGACGTTATGCCTTCTTCCTTTGGCTGCGCTAATTTAGATGCGTGTACCAAGTACGATGGCGGTGACCGCTCCCGCCTCCCTCCCGATTCGCTCCACCCCGTTGCTTAAGTGGTGACTGTGCAGTGCCTGCCGGAACATACGAATCATCGCTATGGTCTCTGAGGGTGGCACCTCGGCGGGGCCACAGCTGGTAATTAATTATTTAATCAGTCAATTAGTGAAGTAATTAAATTGATATTTGTAAGACAGGGACTCGGAGGACGAAGGTGTCCACCACCAGACGAGTCAGATACTTCGGTCAAGGTTTCGTGTCTTTAGTTTTCTTCTCCCCTCTTGCGGTTCCTTTCATTGGCCACACAGAAAGATTACCAAGAAAAAAAATACTTGGAATAGCGTGGGCTTAGATTATGACTACGGCGATTAAAGAAGCGGGTCTTTCGGCGCGCGGCAGTCGGCACGGGGCAAACGAGACGGGACAAAACAGACGGGGAAGAGAGAGAGGAATTTTATTGAAATGAAATAAACACAGAAAGGTCGGCCTGACGGTAGTATATCTGGCCAGCTATTCTGTGTGTGGGAAGGGAAAGTGGAGGAAAGAGTGTGGATAGAGGACGAGAGAGATGAAGATGGCGGAGAAATAAATGAAGGGCTATGTATAGAAGATGCCTATACCGATACGGTGTATGTGTTAAAGTTGAGCCGGACGGGCCTCAACTACAATATCTCTGAGAGGCCGCTGCTGCGCAGAAATGTCAGCCCAGCTTTAAATGCACTGTAGGAACGCTTCGCGTCTGGCCAAGGTCCCAGCAGCCCTTCCTCCGACACCACACGACAGTCCAAACGGGCCAATGTTCTCACTAATTGTTCTCGAGGTTGCGCATAGCGTGGACAGTGGCAGAGAACATGCGAAATAGTCTCTGGTACATGGCATGTCTCACAGTCGGGGTCACTCGTAAAGCCAATGAGGTGCTTGTAGTGACGGGTAAAGGCTACGCCAAGCCGTAGTCGGTGAAACAGCGTGGCGTAGTTTCGCTGAATACCAGGAGGTAACCGAAACTTGCAGTCGTGGTCCAGGCGGTGCAATCTTCTATGACGATTGTCAGGGTGGGACCAGTGATACGCCGAGGCGTGGCGGAGAATGGTAAACAAAAGGGCGGTCGTGTCCGTCCTTGCGAAGGGTAGACGTACAACATCTGCATTTGCAGAAACCTTCTTTGCCTCCTGGTCAGCCCAGTCGTTACCAGCTAGCCCGCAATGGCCTGGTACCCACTGAATGGTGAGGACACGTCCTTGTTGCAGTGCCAATGAGCATAATTGGAGTACTTCCGCAGCAAGGGCATAATAAGGTCCTTGCCTCATAACTCCGTTGAGGACCTGGAGTGCTGGCTTGGAATCACAAAACAAGGTCCAAGCTTGAGGTGATTCACGGGAGACTAAACGAATCGCCTCCCGTATGGCAACCAACTCAGTGGCAGTAGAAGTTGTCTTGTGGTCTAGTGTGAATCCTCGGGTAACGCATAAGCTTGGAATTACCACAGCCGCGGTGGACCGGGATGCAGTCACAGAGCCATCAGTATATACATGTACAGTTCCGGCGTACTTGTCTGTCAAGAACGCTAGAGTCAACTGTTTGAGGGCTATTGATGGCAAAGAGGAGTTCTTCCCAATTCCCGGGATGGAAAGGTAAATTGATGGTTTTTATAGTACCCACAGAGGATTCTGGGAAACCACCATTGGGGGCGAAACCTGATGGGATCTTATGTTGGTGTTGCAAAATGGCTGCCGCAAAACTACTTCTCGAACACGTAGTAGGAAGAGCCGATAATGGATGGTGTTCGTGCCTTGTGAAGCATCTAAGGTAGACTCGAAGGGGTTCGCCCAAAAGAAGTGCATCCATTGGAAAAACACGTGCCTCGGCAATTGTGCCCACAGTAGAGGCACATCGTGGTAGCCCCAAGCATATTCTGAGGGCTTGTGCTTGCAAACCCTCCAATGTGCGCCGGGAAGAACTTCGCAGGTTTGAAATGGCGGGCAGGCTGTAACGAAGATGCCCCAAAAACAGGCTCCGGTACAACTGGAGAAGAGCGCTCTCAGATGGACCCCATCTCATCCCCGCCACGAAGCGAAGAACATGTACAAGGCTTGCAAGTTTAGTCTTCAACGAGGCGATGTGTTTCGTCCACGACAGACCGCGGTCTACAGTCACTCCCAAAAATCTGTGGTGCGTGACGTAAGGTATCAGTGTCCCCTCAATAATGATAGGATACCGGAGCATCGACTTTCTGGTGAATGCAAGAACGGCGCATTTTTCTGGCGCTAAACTGACGGGGAAAATGTGTACGGGGCTTATGAGCACAGCGCTTTCGAAAACGGGGTAAAAGGGACGGGGTTTCCGGCGCTGGACAAATGAGACGGGGCTTTTAAAATCGCTGGCTTTCATGCATCACCCCTTCTGCATGCGCCTGTCAATCTCCCGAAATAAAAACAGTCTCATGAAGGCTCTACTACGATAAGGAAACATAAAAAAGTGCCAGCCTGACAATAGACGCTTGCTGAAAGCAAAAATCTCATTCATGTTTCTGCGTATGTGGTCAAGGCCCGGCTCCACTGTTCACGACATAATTCGATGAAATGTCCTCGATAAAACATCCCTCGACCAAACGGCGTTCGCTGCAACGGTGGTCGATGAAGCGGATTCGGTGAAGCGGTCTTTGATGTAACGGCGTTCGAGGAATTGTCTGCCACCGGTTGACCACCAGTACGGCATCACGCTGCCACCATCAGCATTCCATCCTCTTTTGCCGCCAACTGAGCCCTGCACTCGCTGGAAACTTCATATTACAACGTCCACAGGCGACTACAGGATGCATAAGACCTCATTACACATGGGTGCGTCGAGTGGAGAAGCTGGCGAGTCGCGTTTCGACTTACCGTCACCCTAGAAACTATCGTTCTTTTCACAAGCTACGCGCGGAACTGAGGATGCTACGGGCGTCCCCAATAGCCCGAGAAACGCGTCATCTTTCGCTCTCTGTCCTCAGAGCGTTGAAAACAATTTCTGGCAAAATTCCGCACCTGTAACCCCTATGTTATCATTCATGGCAGACTACCAACAGTGAAGACGACATAGCGATGGCAATACAATGTCTTGTGTTTCCCCCAACTTTCCGGACAGCGCTGCAGCGCAACTAAACGCCATCCGCTGGCTACGCACAGGGCAGCTGTACTGGTCAGGTGTTTCATGTACCGAACGCCAGGCATTTACGTCGCATCTTTCACCTATAGCTTCGTATAAAATGTTGGAGGCTGAACCACGTTCATGCAAACACTGTGATAGCAGGCGTGCCCATCTGGCGTCAAATCTCCCCCGACGGTTTCCCACAAAAACAGGCGATTTGTTTCGCGTGCGTTCACTGGAGACGCCTCGACGAGGAGGGCCATTCACGCAAGGCACCAGCCTATACAGGCGAATGTATGAAATGGGTGGTCGGGGGCAAGGAACGCCTTCTAGACACAAGGCAAGTCCGGTCATCACGTCCTTGTCCCTATCCTACCGTAAAACCATTGGCAGGTTGCATAATCCTGCAGTGTGTTCTTTCCTAACTGTAAACGTATTTAAAGCATTTGATCACTGAAATTCAAGGAGGCGCTGCAACGGACATTTTCTTATCTAGAGGGCGTTGACGTTCCCTCGAGCGCTTGTCCCTGCTCGGGGAGATAAGCGCCCCAGCCAATGTAAGGGGGAAAGGCCAGGACCTGAAACAGGGACAACCGAATTGCATATCCGGGAACGTACACTCGACAAAAAGCTTCACCCCGCACGCGTCTCTTCAATACTGCATTCATATTTCTGTGTGCGCGTGGGCTTTCTGCGTGGCGGTGGTAGTAGTCACCAAAGAAAGGCGACAGGAATGGTAGAAGCGAATTGCTGACAGGCAGGAGCCGACCGCGGTGACTCGTTGAAGGCCACGTAGTCCCATGAGCGCTTATAACGTAGCATATTCAAGAGCGTAAGAGCATTATCGAAAAAAAGAGAAGACATCGAACGCAGTTGGCGAGAGCGATTTCTTCGAAGGAGCAGCCGCTATCTACGTTGACGTTGGGTGTAGTGTAGAAACGGTAATTAAGTACTCGCCTGCGGATTAATTGCATCCGCAAAATAAATGCACAATTGGTGAAGTTAGCAGTTGCTTTCGCTAGAATAGGGCACATGTACTTATTGACGCATTCAGAATCAACAAAGAATTATAAAAAATGAACAGTATATGCAGAAATTCAGACAATTGTCTTGTAATGCATAGCATTGTTATGCTACTTGTCTAGAGTTTTAGTTCCTTACAGCCAAATCTTTTGGTATTTCTGAATTGTGTCCGACGAATTATCTCCATTTACGGTATTATTACGATTACAGGAATCACTTCCACCGAATCTGCATTTTTGTGTCAATAAAAGCCCGTTAAACGGGTTCGCCACTGTAGCTTTTATATTTATTGTTATTATTTTACGGTATTTTCAAAATTCTGCTCGCCCAATTATTTACATTTACTCAAATACAACGAATAAAACTTCCGTGACATCTGCATTATTCTAGAAAAGCAGGGGGTTACGTGGTTGCCCTGTGGGGGAACTCGCCAATGCTACGCATTAAAAAGTTCAAAGACACCTAAGCATTCCTCTATTGTCTTGAACGCGGAAGCATTATTGCGGAATTGAACAACTCAGATGCTTCGCTTCCACCCCGTGTTCTCGAGGAGTTTCCATCGTCTTCTTTCCGTTCTAGACGATGTGCTTCGCTATCCGTTTCCGCGCGCCTTACGCTGTCGGATGGCTTCGGTGTGTCTCCTATACGGTGCGCCGCTGCTCGTAGCTTCCGCCGTACATTGGGAGAATTGGCGACGATGAGCTACTTCTTATGGGTTCTTCTGCTGCCTTACTTCATCTTCAACGTACTGGGTGGGAGGCAGCTTTTGCTACCCAGAGTTTCCGCGCGTGCTATGGAAAGCCTCACTGTATGGAACGCTTCAGAGACCTCCTTCTAGGAGCCTTCTCGCTGTTGCAGACGCTAACTCCAATGCCGGCTTTTTCGTTCAATGGGCCATTTATTGCTTTCGCATTAGAAAAAAGAGACACACTTCCCAATGCGCTAGTTATACCTCGCGTAAAACAGTGACACCAACTTTAAAGCCGGCTTTAAATTGAAGGCGTACAGACTTCCGTAGAGATACATAGATGGGCATTTGTGCCTTGATGCAAGACTACTGACATTGGCCCTAGTAAAATGTATTTCCCTTCCCTGCTGAGCATTTGTGCAGAGCATTTGTGGAAGGAACTCACTGGGTTTCCACTTACTAGAAACTCAGATAAGTTCACTGCACGTCAGTTCCGCACTACCCTGACGTGCTAGTGAACTTATCTGAGTTTCTAGTAAGTGGAAACCCAGTGAGTTCATTTGACTACCCCGCTACCGCACCCATGGCAGTGAAAATAAAACTACTTCCCAACGTTGGTGGCGTTCACGCTGGTAGAGATGTTTCTGCAAACACTGCGCAGTACTCATTCGGGCTAGCGTTCATGTATTGAAAACGTGGCTGGAAACGTTTTTAGTGCCCACAATGCGGTTGAAGAAATTACGATTTTATTGAAATTTATTTTAATGAAAGCGAGGGGTTTAGAAATTCTAAATGAGCGTAATCAAGCTGTCCGCAAACCTCCTCAGCAACGAAGAAAGGGAAACAGTGGTTCTTGGAACCTAAGAACACACAATCACGTCATCTCGATCGTTTCTAACACTGCCAAGGTGGTAGACTCTTTAGCCACTTCTACGTACTCAATGCCATAGCATTCGTGCCCACCCCTGAATGAGCACAGGGGCAAGTCGGACGATACCAGAAAAAAAAATGCGACGAGCTGACCAAAAAACGGGGCTCGAAAAAAAGGCCTTGCCTGCATGATTTGCATTAACGCCCATACTTGAATTGTATGATGAATTGTACGGCTGTGTCTAGCGGTGCGATAAGAATAGTTTAAAGTTCACCTGCTCGTCCCCACGCTATAGAAGGGAAGGAACGAGTTGCTGTTAGAGATTGCACTATGCCGAGCAATCGCGGTGTGAGGCACACACGGTGAATGAAGACTAAGTGAGTTGGGGTACTGCCACTCGTCCTATAACGGGTCGGCGAGCCGGTGATGCATTGCGAGCGACAACAGGCCCGCCTCCTCCCCGGTATTCGAGAGCTTATCTGCAAGGCCAAGATATCAGACAACAGTTCGCCCGCTGAGCACGTGCGTTCCCTAAGTTCTTGTGCGGCGGGGTGGCCATTGCAAAAGCGAAGCACGCCACCTAAATACCTGTGGTGTTGCAGGCTTTACCCCGGCTCAAAGACTTCAAGTGTTCAGTATCAATCCTTCAATTTCAATTTATTTCGGGTATAAATGCATACATGTAGTTAGCTATGTCCACGAGGCGTTGCGAAAGGAGACTCGTACGTTTCCTGACGAGACCGCGGCCTCGGGAGGACACATCGGACAGCTGTGGAAGGAACCGAAAAAACACAACCGCGCAAAAACTCTGCACTAAAAAAAAGAACACTTCGAATATATAATAAAGACAGAATAAGCGATCACACTTGGTACAGTATACAAATAAAATATTGATTGCAGGGCCATATGAATAGTAATCACATGTGTAAACAATTAATAGATTCTATCCGTGTCACGCGCATGCGGGCTTCCCTGTCACGGCAAAATCTTGTACGATGCAGCATGCGCCTACCACTCGTGCCAAGCAGAGAAACTCAGTACACGTACGCTGTACGAACAAGCAGGTCTTCGGTGCACCTGGTTGCAATATTTCAGAGAGAACGTTCACAGAAGATGTCATTTCACTGTTTTGTTTGGCTGCCACTCTTTACGTCAGCCCTGCTTCCCGCCAGTTGCGCCACAGAAACTGCAAGTACACACCCTGCGAGACTTAATCTTTTTTTATTATTTTGGGACTAGCCACCGATGTTGCTTCTCTAGGTGAGCTTTTCTTTTGTCCAGGAGTTTCATTATTGTACGTACACACGGACATAGAGAGCGTCTCTGTCAAGTCAGCTTTTCTTTCTGCGATTGGTGCCACGCCTACCACTCGCAGCAGCCTTTTCCTACGAACAGAGCCCTTGTGTCATCCGAGTGGACCGCTGAAAGAGATTGAAGTAGAAAGTCATGCTCTTTTTTTTTTCATGTGGCATCGGGATTTCCTAATGTGTATACTGCACAGAGATATATACCGAACACCAAGAATTGTAACGTTGACAATCGAACAACTTCACACTTTAAAGGTGTCGAAACAGTACGAACAAACAAAAAAACTGATTCGAGCAACAATGAGTTTTCATACCAAATCGGCTCAGAATTTCATTGAGCCGCTCAAACTTTCCGAAGTAACAGCAACTATGCATTATTCCCAGTGCATGAAATCAGATAGTATGGAAGCAGTAAGGAACAGACGCGCGCGCACACACACATTCATGAACACGCACGGAAAGTCACACACACAGACACTCACATGCATAATAGCTGATTCTTAATGCCCCCGCCTAAATATTGACGTACAAACTATTTCCGGGTCGAAAAACAGTATTGCAGTTGACTCACTCATTAAAAGACAGACTCGGCTAGTGAAATGCCGCGTTTATTTATTTATTTATTTATTTATTTATTTATTTATTTATTTAGTTTATTTATTTATTTATTTATTTGAAAGTATTCACCAATAGCACTGCGGTTTCTCGATGGTGCACTATCTAGGGACTATTTAGTAATCTACTTACCACTCTTCCCCGCAAAGCCGCCACTCAATCTTTATAGTAGTCGCAGCACACGCCACAGTGCCCTTCCTCTGACGCATGCATCACTCTTCCTCGTTCCTCCCTAAGAAAACACAAGCGCGGGCCGGGGAAAGCAATAACATCTGCACTAACGTGAAACCTGGTGAGGGCGAAGCCTGCCGTGCACAGGTGTATTTTTGGCATCTTGGCTTTTTTGCCCACGTTTTGGGGGTAGAGGCATACAGCTTTGCTGTAAAAGTCTCATGTCTTTGAAGCACGAACCGTTCTAGCGTGAAGCGTTAGAAAACGAGTGTCCCGATGTGTTCTTTCAGTACGCGTTTTTCAGTAAGCGTTCTAGCGCAAGGCATTGTAAAACAAATGTCCCGGTATTTTAGTACAATGACTACATGAAACGACAACGACGACAGGAGACGCCAACATCCCGAGCCCCTAAGAGGACTCGCCCCAAAAAACGCGCTATAAACTTGCGGCGAAACTGTTGGTGATGGTGCGCGAGTATATTTAGGGATGTCGGAGAAACACTCGCTTCACTCCGAGCATTTCCACGAACATTCAATAGGGCGTCCCCAGCAAACAGGCTTGCAAGCGGCAGGCCTGGGGCGAGGGCGCGTGCCCCGACATTTCAATAAGCCGCGGCCCTTGAACTCCAAGTGTGTCCCGTAGCCAATCGATACATGGGCGCCGCGGAAATTGAGGGTGGCAGCGAATGGACTCCCAGAGAGATTTGAGCGGGGCTTCGGAGGGGACAAGTCGCAAAGAGAGACCGACTGCGGCCACTTCAGTTCTCCCTCCTGGGTGGGAGTGTTTCAACTTCAGACTTCGCTCTTCTATCGCCACCACTAGATGACAACAGGCGAGACCAGCTGACTGAGTGCCTTTGTCGGTGCCTGTGTGAGCGCAACAGCTGAGCTTCACTGCGACGTGCGTGTGAGTTGAGTGAAGTAGGAGCGCAATAAACTAAAACGCTCTACATTGGGACTCTCACCTACACTGCTCTACACGGAGATTTTCAGCCAATGAGGAAACATGGCTGCGACAGTTAGTTTGTGATGTAAAATAACACCAGTGAGAAAGGGCGCAGCACAAAGTAAAGAGTACACACGGGAGCTAAGCAGGTTTGCAAGTGTTTTCTTTTTTTTTGTCAGAAACTTGCTTATTACATAAGTTTGTTTTCCGATAGCGCATGTGCAGATACCCCCTCTTTCTCATGGTTGAGCTGAAACACTCTACACTGAAATGTGAGTATATAGCTTCTTGCACGTGCGCGTTAGCAGTGAAGTTCGTGCCCCGTTCAGCGTAAGTCGAGTGGTGGTGGTGGGTGGTTGTGGTTCGCGACGGGAAAATGAAAGGAAATTCACTGGGGATATTTTGAGCTCGGCAGGGAGCTCACCTGCATACAACCCAGTGCAGGGGAAGGGAAGTAGAGGGGGAGTGATAGGATAAAGTAGAAAGAA
The DNA here is from genome assembly GCA_013339765.2 of Haemaphysalis longicornis. Taxonomy (NCBI): domain Eukaryota; kingdom Metazoa; phylum Arthropoda; class Arachnida; order Ixodida; family Ixodidae; genus Haemaphysalis; species Haemaphysalis longicornis. The sequence continues at coordinate 145,326,772 of CM023450.1, forward strand.
GAGAGGAGAGAGAGAGAGAGAAAGGTATAAGGAGAGCTGTCAGTCCTAGAACGCTGTCAGTCCGGGCACACCAGTCAATCACTGCACTCCGGGCTACAGCCGCTGCGTGAGGCCGGTCGTCTATAGGAAGTGAAGTAGATAAGTGAACACTTCCCGTTGGGTTGCCGCAGGCTTCGGGAACAGAAGGTCCTCCATGTCGGCGCTGGGAAGGCCTCGACGCTGGAGCGCTCGGTGGAGCTCTGCTCTCGGGCCTGCGTGGTGGGGGCAGAAGCAGAGTAGGTGCTCGAGCGTCTCCAGTTTGGAACAGTCCGCACATGTAGGGGAGTCCTTGCGGCCGTGTCGGTGCAGACGCTCCACCACATTGCAGCAGTTCAGCCGCATGCGGAGAAGCAGGCAGGCGGGCGTCCCTGCTGATGCGTGCGGGCAACGGTCTGGGCGCCAGGCCGCTCACGACTCGAGGGTCGGGTGCATCGTCTGCACCATGTGGGCCAGTGTAGTGCGGGCCTTGTCAACGCGGTGACGTCTTCGGAGACTGGGGTGCCCTCCTGGTGGGCCTCCCTGACGCGGGCGTCGGCGTCTTCGTTGCCCCGGATGCCACTGTGGCCCGGCAGCCAGTGAAGCCGCAGGTCGCAGCCTCGGGAGGCCACAGTGCGCAGCTTGATTGCAAGGGAGCGCTCCGGGTAGCCGCTGCTGTTGGTGGGTTGATCGGCCGCGTGCAGCCGCAGCAGGGCAGTCCGGAGTCCGTGAGGATGACCGCCCGGGGTGGTTTATGGGGCCCCCTTTCGAGGAGGAGGTCGGCGGCCAGGTGCAGCGCTGCCAGCTCCGCCCGTGTGGAGGAAGTGGGGAAGGGCAGGCGGCAGCTCCGGCTGGCTCCCAGCTCAGGCACCACGCACGCAGCCGCCCCCTCGCACGTGCTGTGCTTGACGGAGCCGTCCGTGAAGAGATGCAGGTAGCTGCTCAGCTTGTCCTGCAGCAGGACGGCCGCCTCTTGGCGGATGTCCTGGGGTGGTCGTGGTCCGCTTGTTGCGGACCACGCGGAGGGTCGTGGTGATCTGCAGGGCCTCCCCGGTGTCTGGTTGTGGCGGCTCGACAGGGTCGGTTCGGAACCTCGATGCCCTCCTCGAAGATAGTGAGCAGCGCTCCCATGTGCGAGTTGGGCCGGCTACGGAACCTCTGCAGGAGCGGAGCCCCGTCACGTACGGCCAGCAGACGCTGGATGTGCCGCAGCCCCGTCTGCAAGGCCCGCATCTCGATGGGCCAGGTGCCCGCCTCGGTGTAAGTTCCCGCAACCGGCGACGTGGAGGGGAGGCCCAGGCAGAGGCGGATGGCGCGGTGTTGGTCGATCTCCAGCTCCTGCCAGCGTCGTGGTCCCAGGTAGGCGAGTGGAAGCGCGTACAGCACAGCTGCGGAGGCCATGCCGTGGAACACGCGCTGCGCCACTTGGTGTGAGCAACCATTGCCTCGTGACAGAAGCTGCCGCACCCCTTGGAGCACCTGTGCGCTGCGTGCCCGGAGGGCCTTGACAGCGGGCAGCCACGTGAGCCGGCAGTCAATGAGCAGCCCCAGGTACTTCACGGTCAGCCGCCAGGAAGAGGCGTAAGTCGAGTGCCCCGGCACGTCCGCTGGGTTTTGCGTTTTGAGTCATCCTCGCTGCTTTTTGATTTTTCTAACGCCTCAATGCGCGCAAGAAGCTCGCTGATTTGCTGATTCTGCCTAACTATAAGCGCTTTGAGTGAGCAACCATTGCCTCGTGACAGAAGCTGCCGCACCCCTTGGAGCACCTGTGCGCTGCGTGCCCGGAGGGCCTTGACAGCGGGCAGCCATGTGAGCCGGCAGTCAATGAGCAGCCCCAGGTACTTCACGGTCAGCCGCCAGGGAAGAGCGTAAGTCGAGTGCCCCGGCACGTCCGCTGGGTTTTGCGTTTTGAGTCATCCTCGCTGCTTTTTTGATTTTTCTAACGCCTCCATGCGCGCAAGAAGCTCGCTGATTTGCTGATTCTGCCTAACTATAAGCGCTTTGAGTTTGCGTGCATTCCTCACAATCTTTCTTAGGGGTACTGGGAAGTGGAGGGAAATCATTGTTGCTAAGAGCGATAGGAGATCTGTCTGCCCAGCCCACCTGTTTAGCGGCGTTCTTGGCTGGCATCTGTCCCGGGTCTTCGACCTTGAGCGCGACTCCCGGCGGCGCCCGCTGCAGCTGCTCCCGGCCACGTCACCCGGCGACGACGCTCTCGAGCCCGGCCTTGAGGCACAGCTGTTGCTCCGCCCTTTCCTGTCGTCACGGGATAGAGAGCGGCTCCGGTTCCCTGACGTAGCTGGTCTCTCCTGACGTGGTGGTTTGCAGGCTTCTGGTGACGTGTTGGCGTTCCTCCGCTCCCACTGACGTTTCCGTACAACGTACGGGATCTTGAAGCGAGCTTTGCACACCTTGTCTGCGGTCAAATGTTTGCCTCCGCAGAGGTCACACTTTGGGGTACAGGTATGCTGTTGATCGGGATTTGGAGCACCGCATCCTCGGCAAATCCGGTCTGTCGGATTCGGGCAAACATCCATGCGGTGACCCAGGCGACCACACTTGTAGGCAGATATCTATCTGCTTCCTGTACAACGAGCATTTGGCGAGCAGGCCCCCGTATCGAACGTAATTCGGCACCTTGGGTCCATTGAAGGCGATCACCACAGACGTCCTATTGGCGATGCGGTTGGCCTCTACAGCCGTGGGAATAAATTCGGTGACGATGTTCTCGTTGATTTCTTGAACCGTGTCTCCGAGGGGGACGCCTCGTATGACTCCCTTGCTCATGCCTTGTGGGGCCGATTCATAGGCGCTGACCTCGTGCTTGTTGCCTTGGACGACAATTTGGGTGACTCTCACGTATCGGTTAGCGTTTCTCTCTTCGAAGTACTGATGATAACGATGTTTTGTTGGTAATTCGGACATATCACGTCCCGGATCCGTTCTTCTTTAGAGACTCCCGCCGCAGCATAAATGGCTCGGCCAACTTCCACATGGCCGACCTTGCTGATGTTGAGACCCCCCTCGTGGCCTCACCACAATCTTAGTATCTTCTCGCGGCAGCGCAGGATGACACAAAACGCAAAATTGCCAAGAGGGACGCTCAGTCAGAGCCCCCTGTGACAGCTAATGGAGGCAGAGAAAATTGAATCGCGTCCATCGGAGGAGCCAGCGTGGGCCGAGCCCATTCAAGCCCTCACAGCGATGGTCACACAGCTTACCAGCCAGCTCGGCTTGGTAACGTCCAGGATGGCCAAGTTCGACACGCTCGAGGCTAATGTCAACCAGTTGATTCTAACCACCCAGAAAGCCAAAAAGGGAGCGCCGTATGGAAAACCATGCATGGGAAGTAGTCTCACGACCACCAGCCTGAGCCAAGATGGAGGACAGTCGTAAGAACAGGAAGGGAGATACAACGACCTTGGTCCAATGGAACTGTCGAGGAAAAAAGGACAAAATAGGGGAACTGCAGCAGTACATATATAATGCGGAAGACAAGCCGGATATCCTTGCAGTACAAGAAACGAATTCGCGACCGAAACTCCCTGGGTACATCACATACACCGATCCCAGTGAGAAAAGCACGGCAATCCTCGTTCGAAGCAATATAGCTGCTACGCAACACATGACTGGCCAGAGAGGGTGTGAACATGTTCTATTGGAAATCCACAGCAGAAGCATAGGAAGCAAAGACAACATCTGTATACTCAACGCGTACTGCCGGCCCTCTAAGAAGGACCTAGACATAGAGGGCACGTTACTCGACAGCAAGAGAGAGGCGGGCAGCCGGCCTTTATTGATATTAGGAGATTTCAATGCGCCTCACTCGATATGGGGCTACAAATTCTGCTCAAAGAGAGGCAGGATGCTGGTGAACCTCATGGATCAGCACAACCTAGCCCTCCTCAACGAACCAGACACTCCACCCGCATGGGTACAAGTACGTCCCGTGACACCACTCCAGACCTTACTCTGCTGAGTGGAACTTTAGACGTGTCGTGGCGGAACACGGGGGTAAACCTGGGTTCGGACCACGATATACTAAACATCACGATCAGGGGGCCCATGTTCAAGTCAAGAATGGGAACAGCAAAGCTAACTGACTGGGACAAGCTTCGACAAAGGCAAGCAGCCGACGAAGATGAGAACATGAACAGCACCAGACCATATGGAGAATGGGCCAAGGAGCAAATCGAGCTGGTAGCGAAATATACCCAGAAAATTGCGACCACACTACAGACACCCTTTGTGGACGCAAGGCTTGCCCACTTCTGGGAAGCTCGACACAGCCTCACCAGACGCTGGAAGAAACAACGACACAACAGGAAACTTCGCAGACGCATACATGAGCTCAACAAGCAAGCTGCTGAATACGCGACCCAGCTGTGCAAAGAGAACTGGCAGCGTGTGTGACTGTCTACAGGGCACCCGGTCTACCAGGAAGACGTGGTCTCTCCTCCGTCACCTGATCGACCCTCTCAGCAGCAAAAGCGCCACTAATCGAAGCCTCATACGCACCCTCAACAACTATACAGGCGGTGTCGATGAACTCATCAACGACCTGAAGGCCAAGTACCTGAAAACTGAGAAGGGAGACATCGCACCTCAGGACTATGCAGGACCTACCAACGAAGCAATAGACAAACCATTCACCGACACCGAATTGGTCGCGGCAATCTCCGAGAGCAATAAGGCCAGCGCGCCAGGACCCGATACCATTACCTACAAGTTACTCAACAACCTCGGGGACAAGGCCCGCAGAGAGCTGCTCCAGTACACTAACCATGTCTGGGAGACTGGCAAACTCCCACCGGAATGGAAAGAGGCAGAAGTCCGCTTCATACCCAAGCCTGGGAAGACACCTCACATTGACAACATGCGACCGATATCCCTCACGTCCTGCGTGGGGAAGATCATGGAACGTATGGTACTCAAGAGGTTGCAGCGACATCTGGATGCCACCGACCAGATGCCGGAGACAATGTATGGCTTCAGGCAACACCTAGGCACCCAAGATGTTCTCATACAACTTAACGAGCTAGTATTCAAGCGGGCAACGAAACAGGCGCCCCGAGCGATACTAGCGCTCGATCTCAAAGGTGCCTTTGACAACGTCACGCATGATAGTGTCCTCCGCAACCTACGCAACGCGGGTTGCGGAGTGAGAGCGTACAACAATATCCGAGACTTTCTTAGCAACCGAACGGCCATGATCAGAATAGGAGAGAAGACATCCCAACCGATCTTACTGGGGGATAGAGGAACACCGCAAGGTTCAGTTCTCTCCCCACTCCTGTTCAACATTGCTCTCCTGCCGTTGCCCCAAGCTTCTCGAGTCCATTGATGGCCTGGGACATGCATTGTATGCCGACGACATCACCCTCTGGACTGCGAGAGCAGGATCGGATGGATGGATCGAAGACACGCTCCAAAAAGCAGCTGAGACGGTTAACAGCTATGTGAAGGCCTGTGGCCTTTGCTGTTCGCCTCAAAAGTCGGAGCTGACCATTGTTAGACCACGTACATCAGGGAAACGACCAGAAACCATTGGAATCACTCTAGAAGGGATACGCATCCTTCCGGTACCTCAACTCAGGATCCTAGGCCTCTTGATCCAGGCAGACGGCAAGGCAACGGCTATGATCAGAAAAATCAAGCTCGCGTCAGACCAGATCTTGAGCATGATCAGGCGAGTGGCCAACAGGCGGAGGGGTCTGAAAGAATCAGACACATTGCGCCTCGTTCAGGCCTTTGTTACCTCAAGAATTATCTACGCAGCGCCGTATATGCAACTCCTGAAAATGATGTAATACAACTTGACACAATAATCAGGAAAGCCACAAAGCAGGCCCTGGGTATTCCCACAAACTCGTCCACAACAAATTACTACAACTGGCAGTCCACAACACAGCAGCCGAGCTTATAGAAGCCCACCTGTCCAATCAAAGGGTCCGCCTTAGCCATACCAAGGCGGGCAGAAGCGTCCTCCGCAAGATCGGATGGCAGCAATCCCACTATACCTGTCAGGGCCAATTACCCGAAGAGTGGACTGAGAAGATGGAAAGCAAACCATTACCGCGCAACATGAACCCCACAAGGCACGCCGGACGGCGCGACGCCCGGGCCAGAGCCCTCTCCAGGACCCTGGAGGAAGACGACACTGTCCTCTACACAGACGCCTCCCTGCCCAAACACTCCACAAGGGCACGGTCGCGGTCACCGGGTTGGACAAGCTGGTCACCTGCGCATCGATCAACACTCCATCTTCAGAGGAAGCAGAAGAAGTGGCGATAGCCCTCGCACTCCTGCAACCTAACGTCACCAAGATCGTTACGGACTCACAAGCTGCGTACAAGAACTACAGATCTGGCTGGGTGTCCCTTGCGGCTCTAAAATTACTCGAAAAAGCTAGGCCTCCTAAACAAAAGATCGAATTAGTTTGGGTCCCGGCCCACTCCTCTGTTGAGGGCAACGAATATGCTCATCAACAGGCCCGAGCGCTGAACTCCCGGGCCACCGAGGAGGAGGGAAGGGGATGGCAACCCATCACCAGCTACACAGATATAGTCAAATATTACAGGGACGGTAGGAAGACATTCCCACACCCCCACCACTCCTTGACTAGAGCAGAACAAGCAATATACAGGCAAATACAGGCAGGCTCCTTTCCTCACCCCTGCCTCCAGAATAAAATGTACCCTGAAATCTACAAGAACAGATGCCCTCACTGCAATCTACTAGGCACTCTCCAGCACGTCATAGGAGAGTGCAATTTCTCCAAAGACCGCCCCCCACCTATACCCATAAGTAATTCGCCTACTATCCTCACCGTTGACGAGCGATGGGAGATCTTGCTATCCAGCCCCGCCCTGGAAGACCAGCTCCGACTGATCCACAGGGGCCAGGCGGCCCTGGAAGCATATGGAACCCGTGAAGAGGGAGCCACCCCATCGGGCGCTTAACGCGCTCTGTCTGACAATAAAAGTTGTTTCCTTCCTCCTCCTCCTCCGCTGGGTCTCCCCTAAAGAAGGAGATGGAGCGCCCATGGTCCCGGCTCGGCTGGGATAGTAAGCCGTTAGTTACTGACAGCAAAGCCTTAACTACATTTCCGAGTCTTGTACAACTTTTTATGTATGCTCTCGTTAATGAGGCGTGTTCGCGCCACACAGGTTTTTAGATCAGAAGTGCAGATACATAGACTTGGGGGATGTTAACGCGGTGGTTTTCCGTCTGGCGGTGTCACACTTTAGTGTCTGGGGTCAGCTACTTACAGTCTACCGCACGCGTCGCAGCTCGAGCCGAAATAACGACGGAACGAGTCTCTAGAACCTGGCCGACGCACTCTCGAACTCTTCCACTTGAATTCTTCCGACGCCGATCTGGCACCTCAACATTTTCTGCATCATTTCTCTGCCGCGCGGCCCGAAGAATGGAATGACCTTCCCCACGATGTTGTTTCAGTCATCTGTCCATCACGTTTTATTCAAAGTGTGTATGCATCTGCAAAGTGAACCTGTGGCGATTGTATCTATGTTTGTACAACCCACCCCTTTGTGTAACACCCCCTTCTGGAGTACTTAAGGAAATAAGGTAAAGTGAAGTGAAGTTGGCACCTTTGCAATCAAGGTGACTTGCGGCATTCTCTGACTCACAATACGCATCGCCAGTTCTCGCTCCTCAATGCTGCATTAGTATCGGCACGCCGTCCACGATAATACTCTGGTTGTTATCAGGCCCAGTTTGCGCTGATTTCTTCTTTGCGAGGCTTAACCGCGCAACCCATGGTTCTGGAATGCGAAAATACAAAGGCCAAGCTTACAGCGATCTCCTTAAAGGGGCCCTAAACAGGGTTCCAAAGGTTGAGATTTTACATGCGCTATCGTTGGAGTACTATACAAAGAACGCCCTGCCGCAAAAATGGTTTAAAAGCGTTTGGTATTACCCGAGTTATCGTTCATTAAAAAGGGCCCGCAACAAGGCCTGGCGCATTGCCTCTTTCAGCGCGCCTCCAACCAACAGGGTTGCGTCGAGAAGCGCGCAGCCATTGGCTCCGCTCGACGGTACGTCACGATTCTTGTAGCAGACGACGGCCAAGCTTCGCCTACTACATCCGCTACCGCTCAGCGGGGTCGGTCGGTGGCCGGCCCGCACCGAACGGCTCCTCGCGCCGGCCGTGCTCGCGTCGGCGGAAACGAGCGGAAATGAGCGTTCGAAGGCAAGATAGGGGGCTTTAATTGAAGATTGCCACCGACGACTATTGGCGGTGAGCGCGACCACGGGCGGCGCTGCGACGCGCGCCTCCGTGACGTCGGCTTAGGGATTCTCGCATTTGTCGTCTGCTTCACTCGGGCTTGCTCTCCAGGCTGTTTATTTGCGCTCGGTTGCCGTCTGATGCTTGTACGCACTAGATTTTGCGTATTCATAACTTTTTATTATAACAAAACCTTTCAAATCGCATACACCAGCTGAAGGCATTATTTAAAGTATAGTTTTTGATACCGCTCCGGAAGAAACATTACCGGTGCCGTCCCAGTTTTTGCGAAGTCGGCTCTGTGCGGAGCGCGAAAAGTCGGAGTAAGCGTAAACTTCAGTTTTTCAGCAATCTTGAAAGCAAAGGGAGCCGGCAACAGCGAAAATGCAAGACCAAAACAAATACCAAGGCCTTCGGGGCTGTCGTGTTTGGCAGAAGGCATTACGATTCCGGTAGAAAACAGTTTTTGCCGCCTCGCCGAACGATCGAAAGCATTATATTACATCACTTTACGTTGTAATAGCTTGAAGTTTTGCCGACATGCACTATGGGCCGGAAAAACTTTAGGTTGAGTTCCAAATAACCCACTGTGTGTATAGGCGCGTGCTGGTTTTATACCAGGCTTCTAACCAGTATGGATCCGGTTTATTGCGAAAAACGAGTCACGTCTACGGTAAAGATACAGTAACACTATGTTTGTTCAGACCTCGAGGGATATTTCAGTACATTCCCCACAGCCCATATCGCCCAATATTCAGATATGCGTCATGGGAAAACTGCGCTCAAGAGGAGGAGTAGTAGGAGGAGGAGGAGAAAACTTTAACAATGAAACCAAGCTGGTTAGTGGGCCGGGTCCTCAGTCCAGGACAAGAGAGGTAATTTTCTTCGATTCAAGGAACGCCATCCTGAGTAAACCACCATGTGTTCTTTGCGCCTGGAAGGGGTGGCTACCAATAAAGAGCTGTTTGGAAATATTCATCGCTTTTGATTTCATGTAATATATGCACGTATACTATTTATTGCTTTCGTTAGGGTAGTATATCACACCTTCAACACCGTAATCATGTCATAATTGCTTGGGTTGAGAGTAAACTCGTTTGTGATAACGATGGTTACGGTAGAAATTCCCAGCACAAAAGCCGCCTTCGAGTACTCTGGACAACGTACGTTGTCTGGAGCGCAATCGCGATAGCATAGCACGAACCTTGGTCATTCTATTGCATGTGAATAAACAACGGACGCTGCGAATATGCATCTTTTTGCACGCAGCCATAACGAAAGTGAATTTGTGAAGAAGGGAATGTATGCTATACAGCCTCAAGAAAATATCCACACGATCTTTGTGATCCTCCCAAACATCACAAAACCTACTAATAAGACGTCAGTGATGTTGCGGAAAAATTATGCGTTGGGCACAGAAAAAAAAAAGAACATCAACTCCATACAAGTCAACAACGAAAGGAATAGAAGACAACCGCTTTGTTTCCTGCTATGCAATGCGCTTTGCTTGGCACGTTGCATTAGACTGTTCAGTCTTCATAAGAGCATCCCAAAAATACTGTATGCAAGCCTACGCGCTTTGAATATTTATCGGGGAGCTCTGAGCGCTGAACCTCATGTATAAGCTAGAAAGGACAAGTTACACACGTCTTCTGACCGATGCTCTGAAGAAAGTTTGTTCTCTCTCTCCTCGTGTGTGGCAAACTTGTGGGGGATACAGCTTGAAATTATTCATATGTGTTAGAAGCTGGTAAAATTACCTGAGTTACTAGAAATACACTTTTTGATGCACTAAAGCAACAAAGCCGGCGATTTCTAGCACAGGCACTGCTGCCCCTCACAAGCGGAGTGTAGCAGACGACAGCGGAGCGAGTCCCTAAGCCGACGTCAGAGCCAGGGGGCGCCCACTCAAACATCTCACCACCAATAGCGGCTCGCTAGCGTTTCGGCATGCGGCGCTGTCGCGGTGATCTCGTCCCACCGAGGTCGGGGAAAAGGCTTAGCATCGCCGCAGTTATCCAGACACTGCTTTGCGAGACCGCGACGACGACTATCCCCCGCGCAATCTTTCACTGCACTGTCACCCCCTTTCACGTATTTGCAAACTGATTTTCAGCAATAGTCCCGCTCTGGTGGGCGGTGACAAGCTTTAGCTGCCGCGGTGTATGCCTATCGTGCAGACACCGCACAGTGGGCTGCTTGTCTACCATGCAGGCAGATGCTTGCCGCGGTCGCGTGTGTAGCGGGCGTTTGTGCCCGCAGAGATGCTCCGTGTTTTTCAGCGTTATTCATACCTTGTAAACGACGCGCTATATCTACAAACTCGGCTAAGCTCGTGTAACCGATGGCGACGATCAACATTCGCGCGTGCCGTGCCGCCAGTGCCTACGCCGTGCCGCCGGTGCAGGAGCGCCGCGCGACCGCGTTTTCTCCCAGAGCCGGGTACGCTATTTGGCTACAGCATTTAACGGGGCCCACCAATAGCGCAGCCGTACTGTTGAGAGCTTCGTGCGTCACACGGGTGCGTCACAAAGCGCTCTGTCGCACGTCAGAGCGCGCAAGTGTGGCGGCAAGGAAGCGATAGGGTGAGCAAGGAAGAAAGAAGGCACCTTTGTTGCGTGTTTGTGCGGCCCCTGTTTTACGCAGAGGTGTAATATTTGGTATACATTGTCGTGAAGGGGTACTCTAGCGATTGCGCGATTAAAATGGCGACCTTCGGAAATCTATTTAGGGCCCCTTTAAAGTCGGCGTCATCTGTAAACACAAATGAATTGCTCAAAAGACATTTTTCCAGAGGCATTATCAGCGTTATACTAAATTATCAAGTGCCCAGGACCTTAGATACATGTGTTACGATAGTTTTTGTAAGCCGGCTCTCCCACATTTCGTTTTTTTTTTTGTGTGGACGCCACAAAATACCGCATCTTAGCCGCACCCAGCTGTGCTATAAAAGAGTGGATGGGGAACAGCTGTGGCGGAAAACTTCCCTGCTGTGAGAGCGCAGTTGGTACATGTTAGAATATAACCGCGCAAAAATGCGGGACACACAAGAGAAGCGACGAACACATGGGTCTTCCTCTGTGTCTCGTCTTTTTCGGTGTCGCATTCTAACATGTGCCAACTCCCCCAACTAATCTACAAACGTTACCTCAGTTGGCTCTTTCTTGCGTGAGTCATGTACGTCGGGTGCTTTTGCCCCTTTGGGCGTTCTTTCTTTGTTGCGCTACATGCGATTCTTCTGGCTTTCGCTTCCAGTTCTTTAGTGACAACAAAAAATTTGTACAATGCAATATACACAGACGAGGGCCCTAAAGTTGGAACATGTTCCCCGTTCTAGTTTGGAACATGTGAGTGGGTACTTAGTACAAGTGGCCTCCCAGCCGTTTCACATCATCTGCAACATTACAAATACCAAGCTTGACATAAAAGCGACCATGGAAAATGCGCGCCAGCTACAGTGTGACGTCTTCTAGAGGAGGTAGAAGCGATTGTACAAATTAATGATGCGCTTTGTTCATCTTGCCTAGTAGCACAGTACCAGATTATGGTGGTCTTTTATCACCAGGCGTGTCGCATGCTCAGTTTTATTAACTCACCTATAGGCAAGCTGCAGACTTGTCGCATATTTTGTTTTTAATTTCGTCGAGGACGAGCACACGTGGCGCCGCCTCCGTCCTGAAGGTAGCGATCAAATGTTGGCGCACCTGACATGAATGCCGCTTCGTCGACTGCATCAAGCTCGCGTCAACGGGATGGCCCAGGTACGGGATTACCCAGGTAATAATAACAAATAATATCAACACAGTTTGTTTAAAGTGGGATTTGAGCCCGAGCATCCAGAACAACGGCCAAGTGCGCTAACCACTGTGCTAACACGGTGCCACACCGGGCTGAAACGATAAATAGCCTGATCCGTGCCCTGTGACGGGTGAACGTGTCAGCCTGTGTGGATCGCGTGTGCAGCCCAAGGACGCAAAGGTATCACTGTGGGGAAGCTGCGGCGTTAATTACCGGTGCTGCGGTAATTCGCATCAAAGGATTCAGAAACGAAGCGAAGAAAGAGACGCCCCACGATGCAGCAGTGAAGAAGCTTTTAACAATCGTATTTTTATCTGAGTTGATATAAATACGGGTAACGCTGCATAGTGTACCAAATTATGCTTAGATCTTTAGATTTCTCTACTGACGTGGGCTGCACACCAGCAAAGCTTAAGTACTTCATTGCACTCTATTGGAATACTGCGAGGAAAGATCGGTGTTGAAGTTCTTAGCCCGTACCTTATAGCTAAAGTGAATGTTTTGAAGAATAAGTAAGTGCAACGTATATTACGCATCGTCTGACTTTCTTTCGCGCTCTTCGATTTCCCTAAAATGCACATGTTTTGCGAGCCATGTAAGCAACGTGACAAGAAAAGAGAGAGGCGGGAATGCATTAGGGTTTAAATACGAACAATTATGGAACTGATCTTCGGTGGAGGGGAAATTCAGAATTCAGGATTTTTAGCAGAGAGAAGAACAAAAGGACTCGCATTCCTCTCTTTAAAAACCGCATATAATGCACAGCGCCACCCCACCCCGCATTCCTGTATTGATTACGCACCGACGACGGCTGCTGAGTGCAATTATTCCCATGGGATTTCCTTTTGCTTCCATTTCGCCCTTCAAGCGACTCGGCAAATGGTTGGAACTCACTGCTGACATAACTTTCTCTTGGTAATTTAGCTCGCTATAGAGTTAAGAACGTGGACATGGAGGAGCTAAACGCATTATAGAGTAAACTAACAAAATGCAGAGAAATATGCGGCTGGAGGTGGTCCGTTCAGGAATACGCGCATTTCCGCAAGAATGGTGGCCCGGCTTGATCAGGTGCGGAGAATAGGGGACAATCAACCAACTCCTGATATTTTTGCGGCCTTTTTGTCTACGTTTAGAAGTGAGAACAATCCTCCGGCCAAGAATGGACAAAACGAGAATCCCATCCACTCCCCCCGCTTACCCCCAAATCCTTCCCAGGCACAAACAAGGGCTGTGTTGGAATACTTCGTGGTAAAATTGGCCATCCCTCATGAGCACAAACGGATGTTTTTAAGAACTAAGCAGTACATATGATGCCCGTATTTAGAGCTTCTTTCACTCTGTAATTTCTCCGAAATGTCGTCTGTTTTAGCAGAATGACGAGACCAACGTGACAACAATAGAAACCGAAATAATTAAATGAGGTTTTTCAACCGACCATTATTGGCTTAATGTTCACCCGATGGCAAAATTCGTAGTCAAGATTTTTTGCCCTGGATGAAAGGATAGGAAACTCCCACCCCTGTGTTTCGTAAACAGCCGGACATACAGGACAGGCTCACTCCACCCGGCGTCCCTCTTTGATTATGCCCCGACGACGGCTGCAGGGCGTAATCTCATCTAGATTCCCTTTACATTGGGACTTCCTTCGGCTTTCGTTTCTTTCTTCAAGCGGCTCTTCCAAAGCTTGGAACTCCGCTGGGGTCCTTTTTTTTTCCTTTAATTGAGCTCGTACTAAAGTGAACAATGACAAGCTAAGATTTGCTTCACAAAACCGGCCTCCGATTATTAAGCGGCCTCTCTGTTTTACGTCTAAGAGCGAAAACAAGACAACGCTGAAATGAGGAGGAAAGGGACCATGTATTTCTAGGAGTGGGCCCCAGATTAGGGCACGGAGAGCTCACGGGCATTGTCATCTGGTGGAAAGCGGCACACAACAGAGATGACCACCCATCGTTTTTGACGAGAGCACGGAGAATACTCTCCACCAACAGCATCGATAGAAGAGTGCTTGCTCAGAGCATAGAGGGAGATATGGAGGAAGGAAAACAAAGAGAGAGATTAAATATAGCCAGCTTTCCACACAAGTGGTCATACGCCTTGTTGTGAGCTACGAAGTTCACCAGACAATATGGAGACAATGAAACTCACCAGATATGACTGATCTGATCTAGGGCGGTAGCACTGGCAGTCTTGATAGAGGAGCTGTGCAACCGCACACTCCCCTCCATATCCGGCGATTCCCGATGCGTATACCCGTCGCGCGGAAGGAGGGACAGACGCATAAAAAAAAGAGCCGATGAGTAGGACGGTACATAACCAAGCCAGATTTGAACGCAAGATAATTCTAGGGGATCGTGTTTAGGTAACGGATTACAGCAAAAGCGTTGTGTAGCCATGGTAACGAAGGTGGACACGGACTATATGAAATTTAAAACCTCGTGTGGCCACCAGAAGAAAGGAAAGATAGGGCGCATGTACCTTCGCACTTTCTTAAGATCCTGCCATGCAGTGTTCCTATCGTTCAAGGCCGTTACTCTGATTGAATGTGTTCGCAGTGGCGCATACAGTTTGAACAAAGCGCTGGCAGAACAAATTGGGCGTTATGGCACGCGTTTGTGGTACCAGAGCAAACCCGTCAAGCGAGAATGCACGAGGCAGGTGCCACTTGCCAGCCATGTTCGTTGTGCGCCCTCGTCAACGTTTTTTTTTTTTTTTTTGTCATTAGGCGCGACAAAATAGCGCGACAAGCTTCGTTAGCTCCCCGCACAAGATTCCCAATACCTAACGCAAGGGTGGGCTCTCCCCCACACCGACTAGTATGACGGGGAAGCCTAACTGTAGGTTCCTTCCGAAAGACTGGAACGTGTTAATCTCAGCGGCGGTTGAAAACGCACGTGAATGTTTGATACCCCAGATCGCCCAATAGAGCAACGCTTTTAATGCTTGAAGTACTGTGCAGTACTTGTGACAAAAAATTCAAATCCCCTCGGTCTAACGACGACGATGGTTGAAAACCGAAGCTTTCTTGCGCGCGAAAATCAAATGGCGAAGTGCTAAACTCAAAGCCGCTGCAATCAACGTCAAAGTACAAACTGCCTGAGGCGTAGTCCAAGCATCAATGATCAAAGTCACACTTCCTGCCAGTCAAAGTCCAAACTCAGACGACAGCATAACAATCCCTAAAAAAAAACTGAGCACCCTCTCCCTACTCACATCGTTGTCATTCAAAGTTAAGCGTTGAAATTCACCTTAGAATCAAGAATGTTTAGACCACGTCGAAATGGCGCAACAGACGTCGGCTTCATAACGCAAGGGACCCGGGTTCGATTGAGGCTACGGGAAGCGCTTTTTTCTTGAGGCTCTCGGTGTGCTTTTGCGGAAACCCATCATTATCACTCTCTGGTCAAACGCATTGCGTAAAGTTGGCCTTCCTGCAGTGCGCTTTAGGTAATGACACCGCCATCAGTGAGACCGAGAAAACTTGGCTTTAAAAAGAAATTAAGGGTGTGCGCTTGCCATTGCGTATAGGCATCTCCATGTCGGATCTCTATGAAGCGATGTTTCAGATGCTCCTCATCAAGCAAGGGTGGGGTAAGGTGAAAGGCCACAGTTCATTAGATGGAGCTTGATCAGAACCCCGCTCCCATTTGCGCCCTTCCAGTTAAGAATAAACGTGTTCCCACGTCCCAGCACTTCGTAAGGAGATACGGCCCGCCGAGGCCATGCTGTTCATCATGATCTTTACGCAAGAAGCGCGGGACAAGCACCACTGCTCTCTAGGAGATAACATACCGCTCATTAAGTTACCAAGAATATCATGGGAGAACTGTGTGTTCGTAGCGCGGTTTTTCATGTTAGTGCACCAGAGGAAGACACGCCCGCTGCACTAAATGTCGCAATTCCACCGACAGTAATCCTACCCAGTGGGATGATTCCGTCATTGCGTAACCATACTGCTCAGTGGGAGCCAAAAGAGCTCCTACTTGCGTTTTTGTCCGTATCCTCATCTTTCGTCGCTGCGTAACGACCTCCGCACTTGTCATTCCGGCCACTGCTGAAATCTGTAAAGAGCTTGTATGTATCAAGTCGTAAAATATTGTTTCCTGATTTCCTCAGCCCGAGTTCAAAAACTTAACTATTTTAGTAGTGTAATTGTGGATCATTGGAGGAAAAAACAGAGAAGAAAAAAAGGGCACAGAAGGGCAAACCTTACGAAATGAAAACTCACCCGATATGGTGAAGTCCGATAATTTGGCTGTTGATGCCAACCTTGTCAACCGTCCTTGGTGGCCGAAAAGTAAGAGAAATAAAAACACAGAAAATAATAACAACGATCTTAAAGTAACAATGTCGCCACGGCACAGCTAATCCAGTGCCATGAGGTGTTTAATGTACAAGAAGAAAAATTACAAATGCTTCAACAAAATAACACAGGTACACCTCATCCACCACCTTCAATCGCTTAACTCCGAAGCAAAAACAAGACTATCAAATATAATAGAAAAATAATGTGAACTAGCGAAATAACAAGGTCTATACAATAGAACGCTCACAGGCAAATAAGTTGGAAAAGGAAGGAAAAATTCTACAGAAATTCAAACAGTTGTCTGCTAAGCATTTTTATGCCACTTGTCTTCAGTGTGATTTCTTTTGGTTTTTGGTTTTTTTTTGTATCCCGTGCGACCAATTAACTCCATTTACATTATTATAACGGTTACAGGCGGAAGTTCGCGAAATCTGTATTATTCTAGAAATGCAGGGCGTTATACGATTGGCCATGTTCAGTCATTTTTTTTAATATTTATTATTGTGTTTTAGTTTTTCCAAATTCAGTTTTACCAAATATCTCTATTTACGTTATTATAACGATTACAGGGGAAACTTTCGCGAAATCTGCATTATTTTGGAAACGCAGGGCATCCCTTTTCAGTGATTTTTTATATTTTTGTTATCTTTTAGTTTTTCAAAATTTAATGCGGCCAGTTACCTTCATTTACGCTATTTTCACGATTACAGGTGGAAATTCCGCGATATGTGCCTTTTTGTACAAATGCAGGGTGTTACACGGTCCTGGCTGGAGGGTACTCGGCAAAAAATGCTACGCATTAAAAACAAAATCCCGCTCTCTAAGTTGATGGCTTCCTTCGATGACACCAAGGGAACGCGAGGTAAGTGGAAACAAGAAGCGGTGTGAGATTGCTTGCTCATTAGTGGACGACTCTGACCTTTTGGGGCCTTTTACGCAGCATTCACTCCTAGCCCGTTGCATTTATGTGTTCTCGGAGGGCGACCCCCGAAGATCACAGACAGAAAATGTGGCGCGAAGCTTGCAGCCTTCGAATTCGTGCCCACCAGTTTCGAATAATGTATCGGCTGCATAATATAAACCATTCCAGGCCGCAGGGAACGACCTCGCAACGGCGATGGCGGCAATGGAAGCTCCGTCGAGGCCCGGTATCGCCAACCGCCACTCAGACCATTATACCGCCTGGGCCGATTCACTGAGTACAACCTCCGTCTTCTCTATGGTCGGGAGTATAGGGGAAAGCGAAAGCGCACACATGCGAACGTATGCCGTAGGGACTGGATAAGGGCCCTGCTTATCTAATTACAGACACGGGTACCCCAGTCTTGATCGGTTTGCGTTGCATAACTTCCTACAGCTCCGAGGGGGCACGCTAGGTTGAGTGCAGCGCGTTTCCGTACAAGAAGCGGTTGTCCGAACGAGCCGCCACGCTTCTTTCCATTAACGCCGACCAGCAAACTCCACGGTGCGTATCGGACCGTGGGCTCCGGCCCCTCCCTCCACCCTAAGAGAATGCGCAGATCAAACACACCCGGCACCTCCCACACACAGCCTTCTATATTACCGCTGACTGCCAGCGCAACGCCTGCTTCGGCTCAGAGAGAAACCAGTAGAAAGGGCAGAGAAAAATCCCGAAAATTGGAGAAATGGGAAAACAAGACAGTGTTTGTACCATCGTTATTGCCTTCAGTCGAAATCTAAGGACTGCAGGGAGGCTCGCATGAAGAGCGCAGCCAATCCACCAGCTTTAATCTCTGCCAGGTGGTGCGAAGTGCCAGCTTTGAAACACCCGCCAAAAATAGGGCGCAGACACGCAGGGCTGCAAAGAAGTAATTGAGGCAGCCAAGGGAAAGAACGCGAAACAAATCTCTCCTCGGGACTAGGCGCGCTATTGATCGGCCGGAACCACGGCTGCCGCCTCTGCAATCCAGGCCTCAGGTAAACAAACGGAAGCCGGGGCGTCAGTCGCCTTTCTCCGCCACGAAGAGTCGGTGGCAACGCGAACAGCAAACTGGCTTAGTTGGGCCGTCTGCAATGGCTCCAAAAAATTGCTGCGGCTTAGCTCAGCTAACCCTGGATATGCAAAGGGAAAGCTGGCCGTAGCCTGGTTATGTCTTGATTTCACTTGGTTAAGCTTTCATTTATCTGTAATTGTTATAGTATTCGTCAAAAGCCTGCCTTTTGATGAGAAGCATCTCATGCTCGGGTCTGTATCCCTCCCTCCCTCGCTGTCGTTGTCCGCCGTCCGCACTCTACTGCGCATGCGCGTCTGTTCAGCCCCGTCTGCGTTTGGACTGAGGTCAGCGCAGTCCACTACAAAAAGAAATAGTTAGGCGGCGCCCGGTTTCGATCCCACGACCTCTCTGGCCGCAACGGGAGGTACGTGGCGCTCTTCCCACTGTGCTACAAACCGAGACCGGGAGCATGTGCTACCAACGCGCCTTATGTCCTTCACTCATTCAAACTACGTCAAGAAGCTACTGATACAACGAAGGCACGCGAAGCTGAACGTCAACGGAAACGACGAACTGAAAACTAATGGGAACTTCAGTCGACCCCATGGCTGCTTCGCATACTACTTAGGGTTCCCGTACGGGAAGGTGGCGTAATTTTTTTCTCTTGTTTTGCTCCCGCTTCGAGCGTATTTCGAGCCGAAGGGCTAGCCGGACGATATCCGCGGAGTGGTCAGACCCCACTTGCCGACGACGGCTCACAGACTCCAGCTCCTGCGCAACGCGCAGAGAAGACGGCCTGGGCTCACTCTTACTCATGGCCAAGCTCGCACGCACTGGGCGACTTGCGTGGTCAGGCGCGAACCAGCTGCGGAGAGCGCATGCGCCAAGCCGTCTGCGGAACGGGCGAACGCGGCAGTCGGCGGAGCTCGGCCCGGCGACTCACGTGATGCGTTGCCAAGGATACGGCTCAGCTGCGGTCCAATGAAGGTCAAATTTACCGCAACGGCGAAACCGCTCGACGACATTAGTAACGCTTAGCTTTAAAGGGACCCTGCAACACTTTCGATAAACCCTTTTAATTTTTCGTTCGCGCCTGGAAGCATTGCGCAAGCTACTGTCATCGCCAGCACGGAGCCGCGCTGCGTGATTTGCCCGTCGCACTAGGTACGCCTTCCGTTTCTGCTTTGTTTTTGTGGCTTTATTTTTAAAGTTGCAATCGAAAAGCGTTCATTGCTGCAACTGACGGAAAACCGGCCAACTGCCGCTACATGGCCTCAGTGGCGTAATTCGGGCCGTCGAAGAACGTTAAGACCGGGAGAGAGAGCAAGATCTTTTGAGCGAGTTTCCAAGTTATCTGATGGGCATAGAGCAGTAATGTTTGGCTGAGGTACTTTGCGAGCCCCTAATCTAAGTACTGGGTATGTTGGGTGGCTACGTCCTGCAAGCATTTAAGATTTCAAAAAAGTTAAAAAAGTGTTGCAGGGAACCCTTAAAATTTCAGCGGCTGCGGTAGTCCGCCTGAGACCGCACTCAATCTAAAAACTTGTGTATCCAATCAAACGCACGACGGGGCGTGGTACAATGGAAGGGGACTGGGACGGTCCCACCCCTTAACAGTTTCGTCGTTAAAACTCCCACGCGGTGATGTATACATGAGTGACCTTGGTGGCTATTTTCCGGAATCTCGATCGCCGTAGCAAGAGCTCATAACTTGAATTGAAACTTACCAATCCTTACCAATTGAAACTTACCAATCCTCTCCTTGAGGTCATGCGGACTAACTTGTGTAAAAAAAGGCTTTGGAATAGTTATGCCAGTGACGACTAGTTATGTTGGCTAAGCTAGAATAACAGTAAGGTGCCAAAGAGCACCGGCCCTTTCGTGGACCTTTGCTTTAATCTGCAGCTGTTGATTTGCGCGGTGTTTTCAGCCTTCGCCATTTTAAAGCGTCGGAAGAGGAACAAATGCCCTTGCGAGGGGTAAATATGCGTGACATTTAGACAACATGAAGGGAATGACGGCCCAACTGCGGTGATAGTTATACGATACCACAATCAAGCTCACACTTTTGCAGCAGTTTTCTTTAGGTCTACCCATTTCTCAAGGGGCTGAAACACGCGATACACCGCGCGGCTTTTTTAGCCGCCCGCTTCCCCTGAGACACCGAGATCTCAGCGCCGGGTGACGTAACACCACACTCAGTGACAGCTGGGAGCAAACATCGGGGACTTTTGCTGCGACATCATCATGGGTAGGCCAACACATGGCCAAACAGAGTGGTTCAAACATTATTATGAAAAGGACAGTAATTCAGATGCCTCATCATTGGTAAATGGTACTGTTAGATTTTTTGCGATGAACAAGCCGAGAATGTTCACATAGGATGAAAAAAATCCCTTCCGTACTGGTATTCCAGATTAAGACAGAAGCATGAAGAGGTATGCAGAATATTTTTTTTTGTTGGCCAAACAAGCTAAAAATGGGTGGTCTTCCAATAATAATACACCGTTTCCAGCTTGTAATTCATTTCCAACTGTGAAGAAATCTGAAGCAGAATAAAGAAGCACCATTTTTGGTTAAAATAAATAGCGAAAAATCATGTTACCATCCCAAAAGTGAACCCCGTCCAGAAACGACCTGAGTCGCGAGAAATGAACGGCCTCGTTCGCAAGCCAGCGATGATTGATGGCTGCGGTAAACGGAGTTATAACATAAAAGGTTCCAGAAATCGATTTCTTTTATTCTATACCATCGGCACTATATCATATTTTCAGTATTTTTAGATAAGCAAACAATTATCATTAAGTCTCGTTACCGTATGGCTAGATCACCTATCCGGATCAGATTTATTCTTTCTACGCGCACCAGCGCACCATATTGTGGACCACAAACGTGTAAGAAAGCAAAACGTTCAAGATTATTACGTGAAGTCACAAGCGTAGTTGATAGACGATGCCTTTGTCCCATTAGGTTCCTTACAAAAACGTGGCTCAGGGATTGGCCGCTCTGATTGCTCGAACGGTAAGGGCCGTTTTTTTTCTTACAAGTCATGTCGAGGTTCTTTAAACCTTAAATGCGCTTATCGATCTGTAACCTCACCTATACAGCTGCTTTCACAATGTACTGAGGTGTGTTGAATGACAAAGAAGTTTCGGAGCACAAACCTCCATAAAATTTAAAGCTGCTCTCAAGGCCTCACCCAATTCGTTTAAACAAACGTCAAGCAAGTTTTGCTTCATCTCATTTCAATACAAAAAGACGAGCTTGCTCCCGAAGCTCATTATTCCTCCTAATCGATGCCGCTTCACAGGGCCGGAACGATGAAATACGCAGCAGACCGTAACGAACAATTTAGAACGAGGGGCAGTCAAAGCATATTGCATTAAAGTGATGAACAACTGCGAACCCCCGTTCCGAAACCCTTCACTCGTAGAAGCAATCGAAAATCGGTGCCCTTGTACGCACGACTTATTTGAGTATGCGAAAAGAAAATCAGGAAAAATAGCAGAAGCTACAATTAAACTAGGTCGATTTTTAACATTAGTTTCAGTTCGCTGTACCCTCATTATTCTGCCGACAAATCAAGAATAGTGAAGTACGTTTCAAGGGCACTAGGTGAACACTACGCACAGTAGACTGAAAGTTCAAAAAACGACATCACAACAAACAAACCTGGCCTCTGCTCGAAAAACCTGTACACGCATATGGGGCTTGCAAAAAGCTCCTTTTGTCACCGTCTACATCGTGTATGCACCACCAATAAAATCTAGGCCCGCGTGTGACTCCCTATTTACTTGCTCCAAAGCGGTGCTTCCCCATACACGACGTTTTCCCGCTTTAAACTTTTCTAACCGTGTGTTTCATCTGAAGCCTTCGCTGGTCAAACTAACACGACTCAGCGCTTCATACGGCGGCAGAGAAGCAAAGGCGGGGGTTCGGCAGACCGTTCCGAGGCGATATGATTACGACTTGCCTCTTGAGCGTCCAGAGACCGTTTCCTGCATATAAAACCCGTTTACGGCGTCTTAAGGCCCTATTTCCCGCGGCAGTTTGTTGCCTGCCGCTGGCCAAACGCGCTGATGTTTATTCGTTTTTCGCGTCAAAAGGGTTAATGATGTCTCAGGGGGTTTCGTCGGGGCTTACGCCCCAGAATCACGTATTTTAACCACGTCAGTAAAAAAAAGCCAATCCTCTGTAACTGCCGTCGAAATTCCAACATCTTAGAAAAAGATTATCGCCCGTTTAATCGTACGACCCTGTAACTCAGGCGAGTTTCACACGTTTGTATTGTTCAGAGTGAAGTTAAAAGGCATACAAGTTCCCCTAAAATGGCTGGAAATAGTTTATGCAGAAGTTTTTTAGCAGAACTTATGCGTCACTTTCCTGCTTAGAGAGAGAGAGAGATAGGTAAACTTTATTTAGCCAAGCTCTGTTACGGGGGCGTGGTGGCCGCTGGCTTTAGTCTGGCGGCGACAATGGCTGCCCGATTCGTCAGGGTGGCTTGAACCTCCGGATCAGAGCTGCCCAGCGCCCTCTCCCAGTGCTCGTCGCAGGTGATGGAGGGAAAAGGATCATTGGGACAAGCCCACATGGTGTGGGACAAGGTGGCGGGAATGCCGCATGATGGGCAGTTCGGAGAGGGAACTAAAGACGGGTGAATGCGATGGAGCAGCGCGCAACAGGGGAGGCTACCTGTCTGCAGAAGGCGCCAGGTGCGTTCTTGCACGTTGTCGATACTAACGTGACCAGGGGAATATAACAGGAGGCGAGGCGGAAATATGTCGCTATGTCGTGATAGCTGAGCAGGCTATCTCTCGCTGATCTGGCACCGTGCGAGGGGACGAGGCTGGGGCCGGCTCGGAAAGTGAACTTTCGAGCATTAGAATGGGCCGCCTCATTACCCCCCAGCCCGGAGTGAGCAGGGGTCCAGATCAGTTCTACTGAGGTGGAGGGGGGATTTTGAGAGAAAATTTTGAGTGCCTGTGGGGATAGGAGCCCCCTGGCGAAATTTTGAATGGCATAAAATTGGAGGGCCTTATCTCAGTTCGTAGAATTACTGATTGGAAGCTTCAAATTAGAATACGTTGCGAATACCACAGCCCTTCCGCTTCCACGGCCGTTCCTGTGGCCTCAATAACTTTGCAAAGCACCTGCGAAACGAACTGCCACAGCCCCATGTCTGCCCGCGAATGTGGAACCATAATCTAACCAAGTTTCATGGACGTAATTCACTCACAAGTAAGCCAAAACGATCGAAATGGAGTTTCCCGCACTGGTTCGTTACATGAATCAAAACTTATTTTCACAAAGATGGCAGGGTTACCGTCGACCATGGTAACTGTGCGTGTGGCGTAGGAAGGCCATTTAGAATCGACAGCCGAAGAAGGAGAAATGCTTCCCTTGGGGGTTACTGCAGAACATGTATTTATCGAACAAAAGAGCAGTAATACGCCACTTGAAATTCCCCTCGCAAGCGAAAACAGTAAATTAAAAGCTGATGTACAAGCTAAGAAGGAGGTTACCGCTCAGGAAATTTCGCGTTTCGTACGTGCCTGAGAGAAAGTGGTGTTATTGGTGCTTTATAGCTGTAGCTTTGGTTGCGCGGGGCGGCCTGGTGAATTTCTGCAACATTGTGCCACAGGCGGCGCAGCAGACTTCTCTCGGAATGTTGAAGCCATCGCCATGCGTGCTACCACACACAAGCACACTGTGGCACTCGAAAAAACGACAAACTGATTGGTGCACCATAAAATCTGAGATCACCTAAGCACTTGTTAGAATTTGCGAATGGGAAAACATTATTATCCAATGGAATGCCGCTGAGTGTTCCTTCGAGAATCCTTACGCTGCGAGCAATGGTGGCTGTTGCTCTAATTCACCATGTAAGCGGTGCGCATGCTTGATTAGGTACCAGATACCATTCTGAAAGCCACAGCTGCAAATCTCCTCTTTCCAGGTGGCGCTGCTCATGCACAGTAACGGCGTTCTTAACTGGCGTTTTTTTACTATAAACGGCTTGCACAGACGTCACTGCAGGTGCTGCCGTGGTGGTTACCGCGTTCACGGGGGAACGCACTGAACTTATAAGCCGATCTTAGCTTGATCAGCGCTAAGAAAGCTTGAGAGAAGAGCACCAATAAGGGCGGTGGGGAAGTCATCTGCATGACATGGCATCGCTCTTTGTAACGATCCCTAAGAAGACATTTTTGGCAAGCAGCAGTCTGCGTACCCTGGACTAGGGATTCTCCCAAGCGTGCTAGTTCGCTGCCCTCACCACCTATGCTAATGATTAGAGATGTCTTCTCTCTGTGCCAGACGCCGACGCCTACTATTTCGCACAATGTGCCATTTCGCACTTTTTCTTTAAAATTATTCAGTTTCCGTATTAGAGATAGTGATGGAGATAGAGAGAGATGGAGATAGAGAGAGATACTTTTTTTTTTGTGGGTCGTCTAATTTTAAGTCGCTGGGATTACTCGGCCATGGTGGGTGACGCCTTCTGAGCACTTCTTGAGCCGTCCCATGGTCAAACAGCGGAGGAAAAAAGAAGCACATGGTCTTTCAATGGGCAAGAGTAGCCTCCACCCCCCTCCAAAAAAATACAGAAAACAAAAAAAAGTCGAATTCACTCACCTCCTAGTTTTATTGTCGGGTAACTGTGTTAGTGCAGTTAGAACGCAACAGAAAGAACACAGAAAACGCTTTGAGCCAGGGCAGGCCGATCCAGGGATGATGTAGCAACCGATCGCGAAAGTCGAGCGTCGCGCTTCACTGAGAGCTTGAACTTGATAGAAGTTGGTGGGTTTCTGCCGCCGCACTTCCTTCGTGCACGATAAGCAGTAAAGAGAACGATAAGAAAGGCTTCGCTGGGAGGTGCGGACCAGCCTGGTTCGTGTTCACCGTTCGCTGGCTCCGAAAATGAAAAACGAGCTGCTTTTGCTTTTTGCCATCGTCTTTTCATTTTGAGACTCTCGAGTTAGGCAAGGCAGCAGAGAACTAAACCTTCTTTTTACGACGACCTTAAAAGCAGACCCTGGAGGTCGCACGTGGCAATAAAGGTCGAAAGATTGCAATATCCTCCTTAGAACTAACTGGGAAGGAAAACTGAGATGCATTGTAGACGTCGAAGCAATCCTCTTTTAAAGGCCAAAGCTATAAAAGCCTGATTCTGTGAAAAAAAAAAAGATGTTTTCGTTGTAATCAGATACGGAAAAGGGCCCTCCCTGCAACGAATGAATAAAAAAGCATATTTGAGTTCCCTGGGAAATTGAACACTTGAACACCTGTCTCCAGAGTAGAAGCGTTGTCACTGCGCAAATCCAGGCCGTTGCCAACTGGGGAACAGATATGTTAGCCTTGTGGGTGTGGTGCTGACGTCGTTTAATACGGCTGGAGACCTTGACGGTGCGTGAGTAGAACAGGCACACGTCAGCAACGAAGAACTCCAATTCTGTGGAAGGTGTGGCGTGAAATGTCTCCAGCCAGCCTCTCGATGTAATTCGTGCCAAAATGCGTAGAAACGATGGCGCAGAAACAGACGTGAAGACGATGCAGCAGTGAAGTTCTTGATGAGTATCGTCAGGATTAAGAGGTAACGCTTCGATTTAAAATCAAGCAAGCAGGCTTAAGTACCCTGAGGACTTTCCGAAATGGCACAAGTGGATTAATAACTTGAGAAAATATCATAAACAGAAAGTATTCGGCCGACAAATGAAAGGACTTGGTGGGCGAAGTGCAAGAGGCCTTCAGCGCACCAGCCGGCACCCCCCTGATGCATCCCCTAATTATAACGGAGATGAAGCTGATGCCTTCCCCCCCCCCCCCCCCCACCGTCTCGACGGTGTTGAAAAAAACTGTTCACCCCAACCTCCGTTACGTATCCCCCGTTCGCAAGCAAAGTTTGCACAGAAGTTACAGCGCCCGGTTTTCTTCTGGCTCTTTATGAAGTACAGTACCCGCAAATAAACAATGGCTCGTCTAATATGGTCTTATTCAACAAATCTCGCAGAAGTACTGATTAACCAATCTCTCGTAATTGATAAACTACAACTTAACATATGGCAAGTGTTGTCACTATGATCTAACGCTTATAATACTACAGGTAAAATAGAAACATCATCCCATTTTGTTCATCGTAGATAACATCAAGTATGACTGCCCTGTAACCACTGGAGGTCGCTGCGTGGGTATGCACGCATAGGAAACACGTCGGTTTAAGAAAACCGTTCGCATCAAATCGCTTCGACGGTGCAAACAGGAACAAAAACTAACGACTCTTCGTCCAACGAGAACGATGCTTGACGCTCAGCTTTCTCGTAAGGGATTTCTCAGCTGTTGTTGGGGTTGTAGGGGTTCGCAGAGTTTTGGTGATCAGACGATCGGCATTAGTGACACCGACAATGCCTCGCTCCAAATTCAAACTGCTTCTACCGGGTCGCAATGGCGCAATTGAATAGATGTCATCTTCATAACTGGAGGAACTCCGGTTCGATTCGATTCTTGAGGTGCTCCGTGTGCCTCTGCTTGTCACCATCATCGTTTTTGTGAAACCCATTGTATAAAGTTGGCTTTCTTCAGTGAGTTTTTGTGAAGACACGGCTGCCACCAGTTAATCACAGAAAGTCCCGCTTCATACGAACAACGATATACTCGCCCGTACTACGGACTTTATCGGAAATGTTTGACCCGCTTAGAGGGAAATAGCGAGCGTGGGCGTCACAGAGCGCCGGCGACCCAGCGGCGAGTCAGGCTGTAAAATGGCGAGTCAAGGTAAGTTGATGCTTCCCTGGCGAATGTTTTTAGCCGGTCATGCTCGAATCACGCCATCCAACTTAAGACAAACAGTTGAAGTGTGTGGTAGGGCCACTGAATTTGGTTCCTAGACACTGGTCAATGGCGTTGAAATGACGGTGCGCGAACACCGACACTCGAACCGCAGAAGTAGCAGTGTCGTCGACAAGGGGGCACCGAAAAACACTTGTTTTGCAAACTTTACGGCTGCTCACCTCGGGAAAAAATTGCCCAGTGATCAAGCAAATTCCCTTGTGCAAATCGGTCATATTTAAGTATTGCGCTGTGTACCCACAATGAGCTGCTTGCATGATTGGGCTGTGTACCCACAACCTTCTTATGGATAGACGGTTCGACACAAAGAATCGGAAAGTGGTTTTTGTAACTGACAATTGTCCGAGCCACGGGAAGATCGACAACCTCACGGCGATCGCTTTGGAATTTTTCCGTGCAAACACAACCGCAATACTGCAACCCGGTGGATCAGGGCATGATCGAAACCACCCAGGAGCTCTACCGCAAGGCTCTTTTGAGGCGCATGCTCACAGCGTATGACGCCAGCAAGAAATACAACATTGATTTGCTTGGCGCGATACATTTGCTAATCATTTCATGGAAAGAACTTGCACCTTCGAAGGCAGCCAACTGGTTTCCGCATGCCGTATTTTCCCGCACCCTTGTCAGCGACCCTGACAATGACCAGCGACGCAACGAACAAGCAACGCAATTGCTTCTTCGAATACCAATCGCCGAATGACTGCGGCTGGCAAGGAGATAGCAGAAAAGGCAACTGTGTTATATAACCCCAACTTTACGTACGGCTAATGTACAGTAGGCCAAATCTTTAACCATCCTTCGGTAGCGGTGACTTTTCATGCGTCAGTGGCGTATGACGGAAGCCAAGTTGCAAACAGGACGAGTTCCAAACAGTCCAGAAGTCCAAGTTGCAAACAGGCCCAATGTCTGCTAGGCTGTTCCTTCCTAAGAGCGATATAAGGCTGACAATTCACAACTCGTGCACGTAAATTAAATATTTGGACGACTGCACGTTGAGCGCAGTTCCTTGGGGATCTTTCTTTCATCCACTGGCCTGATCTCTCACCGCCCCGAGCGGGCAACATCATGTCGGCCTAGCTTCACGCCTGCGAGGAAGCCACCCGACATTCTCCACCAGCCGGCGGGCCAAAAGACCATCTTCACAGACTCCAAGGCAGCCCTTGAAAGCCCACAGCGTAACGAGTCCTTCGCATTTATGGACACTCTTTTTGTGAAAAAAAATGACAGAAGCTCGCACTACCGCGTAAGCCCTCATTCCCACAGCTGTTTTTCACCCCGTCACGTCACCGGCACGTCACCGTCACCGTCATGGACGCCGTTTTTCAACCGATTTCTCGCCGAAAACGGTGCGACGGTGACGGGAGGCCGAGCTCTACGTTTCCGTCACGTCAACGTGACGGTACCATGCCCCGCGCTAAACCAGCTAATCAGAAAACAAATTTTTACGGCTAAATTTAGCGAAAAGTGAGCACAAACCATTTTCTTTACTTTTCAGATTAAAAACGCTCAATTCTAGGTTAAACTGATCCCTAGGCAGACGACCCTGTAATCTGAGGGAAAGCTCTCGTGTAGATCCAGTCTGAACACTTCTCCGTTCCGTCAACGTCGCTTTTTGTTGACGTGACGGTGCCGTGACGGAGAAGGTGACGGCTGTGTGAATGAGGGTTAAGACTTGAAGGTACCGAAGCCGTACGGAACCTTCATGAACATCACAACGGTTTAAGTGCATGACTGCAGCCGATTTGCTTCTTCGCTGTCGCAAAGACCTTTGCTCCATCATTGTTGCTATAAGTGTGAGCTTCCTTTATTTTTTGGAAGTGATAATAATTGCGCATCACCTTGGAGGGGCGTACGCTATGACGTGTCTTTCTCGTTCCGAGTAGGTGTTGCCACGATCAGGGCGAACGTTGAAGTCTTTGTCGTTCCAAGCATGTGTTGGCGCGATTACAGTGGCGCTGGAGTTTATTTTTGTCCATCCTGGTCAATCTTCCTATGGGGGTATGCTTAGCTTGACAACGTGAGCCGGGGACGCTGGACGGTCGCCGTGATTCACGCACACACGAGCGCTAGGAATTTTCTGGGTTTTTTAACTGGCGCGCGGTCACCGCAATCTTTGCCAATCTACCTGTAGGTAGTATTCATTGAAAATTTTAGCGGTCAATATACTCGAGTGGCAACATTGAAAACGACAACGGACATGGCCGAAGCGCCACAGACATGGCGCGGCTTGTGCAACTGCGCCCGCACGCAGAAGAAAAAAAAACACCGGCGTGCGTCGTCTGCCCTTTTTCATTTGTGATAGAATGACCGTTGGCATAGAATAACCTATTTACTGGTAAAAATGCGCACCCGACTCTCGGAGGAAGGCAAGGCAGCGGTGGTGAGTTGCTCAGAGCCATCGCTGTTGGTCGGGGGGCCTTCCAGTAGAGTGTCCTGTGCCTCTCATATGTCGCTTTCTGGCTGAGTCCAGTGAAGGACACGCCCATATTAAATGGTCCGCATCAGCTTGTTCGGTAGGAGCTGTGCAGAAGGCGCAGGTGTCATCGAACGGGGCATGGTAGCGTGGTAGCCACGCCCGGGTCACTGCAGGTGAAAGTGCCACTGCAACGCAAAGTCTTCGCAGCAAAACCTCTTTCCAGCGAGCACGTCTACTGGGGAGGTCCGTTTCACACGGTTGGATGAGGGCACGTGTGGAGCGATGCAGGTCGTCCTTCCGTTGGAGAAAGTTTTCTAATGAACCGGTTGTTAACATTGGCAGCGGCCGACGAATATAGCTAGGGTGCTAGCCCTATCCGCTGCAATGTGAGCGGGGAGCGTATTCCGCCGAACCCACAGCAGCCGCAGAGGGCAGGTGTACGTGTCTAGTAGTGTGTAGATGTCCCTTGAAATAGTGCAATTGTTGGATGCTCGGCGTCAATCCCGTATTGCCGCCGTGGAGTCCGCATAAATATGCGGTATGGAACTTTCCGGGCGCGCTGTAGGACCGGCGTTAGTGCGTGGAGGCCATCCCGGATGGCTGTGAGCTCCACCAGTAGAGATGGCAGGGGGGGGGGGGGGATGGTTTCGGTAGAGGCAAGTTTAAGAGGCGTCTGAGTAGGCGGGACATTGCATCACTGTAGATAAAACGCGATCCTGGACCCCAGCGTCCACAAAGGCCTCTACCGCCTCGTACTGGGTCTGAGCCGTCAGTAGTGTTGCTCTCGCACCTGCTTTTCCGCACGGTCGAGTGTAAAATCGTGTCAGTTTGCGTTTGTCGATAACCTGGTGATACAACTATGGTCACCTAGCTACAAGGCAATTTGGTGAAGCAGGTAAGAAACAACCCATGTAACCAGCTAAAGCCACTGCTTCCTCAACAAACATGGCAAACCGGAGGACGAACGTCTAGCCGCAACCGGCCGGTCCGGCCGGTCTAGCCGCAACCGGCCGGTCTAGCTGCAACCGGTCTAGCCGCAACCGGCCGGCCGGTCTAGCCGCAACCGGCAGGTGCTGACGGCATCGTCTGCCGGTGGATTATCTCGCGCAGTAGCTCATGTGGTTCCGCGTTAGTCATCCTCATCCAGTTGTAGTAGTCGTCCCGGTCCATGATGTCCTGGCGCTTGCGTACGACCGCGCACGGACTCGCGTGTTTGATCAGGCGCACGAAGTCTGGGCTGGGGATGAGGTCGGCGTCTTCGTGTTCCGGGTGGACGATCACGGTAGGAGGAGGTGCTGCTCCTTCTTCTTTTTGTTCTTCTTGTTGTGCCATTTCCTCCTTGCTGCTGTCCGCGGTAATGACACTGGCGTTGACACTGGCGTTGCAGGTGGCGTTATCGGCGGCATTGCCCGTGGCACTCATCACGGCGTTGCGGGAGGAGGTTCCCCTACGGGAAGATGACGACGGTGGTTGAACGCGAAGCTATCTCGTGACGGATTCTTTGGTTGGCCAATCCCTTGGGGCATCCTGCCACAATCATCATCAGCGCTGCCTGGCCAAGCATGCGCAGTGGGTGTGTGGACGCCGCACGCCGGAGGGAGGGACACAGCCCCGACCATGAGATGCTTCGCATCTAAACTACATTTGTGCATACGCGCTGAGCGACGTTGTTAACCAGTTTGTCAAGTGTGTTCAGCTGAGTTTCAACCCGGTTCTTATTGGTGGTGTCAACAGAGATGTTATTATTCGCACTCACATTGGAGTATAACTATGACTTCGCGCTCGGTGGGGTAGACTTTGGAACGTCCAACAAACATATGGGCTTAGCACGGACAAGTACCGCCATGCCACGGAGCCTGGTGAAACCAGTGACGACGCACTTGCATGGTTGGTTGCACGCGTGCCTCGGCAGTGAATACAAGCTATACGCGGGCATGCTTGGCTTGACAAACGTGCTCCGTGGACGCTGGGCAGTCGCCGTGAGGCACGCACACATGAGCGCTCGGTATTTTCTTGTTTTTTTTTCATATCCGGAAGGTCGCTGTTGTAAATAAAGAGTAAGATGGGCGCAGGCAGAGGGCTATAGCTGGTGTGAAGACGAAAACGAAGCTGTGCCCACTCCCTGGCTCAGAGTGGGTTCCATTGCTTTACTAGAACCGGGCGTCTGGGTCGTGTCTTTTCTCTTTGTGACGGGTCTAGGAGAGAAAGCACGGCTAGTGTTTGGGTGACCAGGTGGTAGCACGTCAACGGCTTGCGGGACTACCTCTGTTTGTTACTGGTAAGCGAATTTACACTGAACCAGCGTGGTGATACTGACGTTTCTATGGGCCTCAAACTTCCACAACTTCGTAATCAAGTCCAGCGTTTTCGAATGGAACGAAGTATACCAAATGATGTCATTGGGGACTCGTCTTCGTCCTGTTTGTGAGAATCGACATCTCGCACACCCTTTTGGAGGGCAGCCCGTTAAGGCCACAGTTAACTTGACGAATCAGCCGTCCGTGGACCTGCCCTGGGTGAAACTTTCATCTTTCATTCCTTTTTGGTACGTTGCTTCTGGAGTGACCGCAGTGAAGGAGCGGCTCCGAAGCCGTTCTATACCGCCGGAAACGTCAACGAGCGGCAACCATATGAACATGATGCCCTCAGTGCCGGGGGCCTCCGAATTGAACATGCCATCTTCGAACGCGAAGCCTCATCTTCTTGATATCTTGTACATCTAGTCGCTGGAGATTATTCTACCCGGAACTTTCAGAAGATTGCGTCCTCCTTCCTTTTCCTGAGCATCATTGATTCTATGGCGGAGTCGGTGCGCGGTCTCGCTGCAATCATGTTCAACTTGCTGCGGCCCTTCATGGCTGCGGACTCCTCTTTGCCGTCCTCATTGAACATGTTGGTGTTTGTGATGTTTTAGTTGTGCTGGTCGGTAAGCAGTGCATCCTGGTCGTGGCTGGCACGATGGTGCCCGGTACCTTGAGTGCCACCCTTGTCACCTTCCGGCCCGCCGAAGCCACCGGAATCATAGGGGAATTCTCCCTGCAGTGGCAGCTGTCTTCGATTGATCAGCCCCTGGCAGTCACGCGTGTAGCCTCCGCAGAGCACCATACCTTGTAACTGGTCACAGGTGACCCTCGGTGTTGTGAGTTGCATAGATCAGGATGCTGAACTGCACCATCATGCCTCCGGAACGACGATCGCGCAGCGGATGCGGGAGCTTCCAGGATAGGTTCCGGGGGCCGCCAAGCGGGGTCACTGAAGCTGCCCGGTTGCCGTTCACGATTTCACCGCGGCTAAGTTCACTTGGTGGGTCAGGTGAACTTAGTAGAAGCGTCGGTGTGCCGATCAGCGAAAGAGATTACTGGAAGGGCCAACGCCAGCAAAGAAGCCAGCGAATCCGGGAGCAACACTGAAACCAGCGTGCAGGTGGGAATGGCGGCCGCTCGCGCGGTCACCCACGCGGTGTTTTAGCAATAAACCTCCACGAGCGGCAGAGATGTCCGAACCGTCGAAAAAAGTCACGTTTGGAGGGTCCGGATCGGCCGCATCTTTGCACATGGTAGACTCCGGGTCTTTTGCGAGGCCGGTTCCGTTGTCGTCTGCGAGGACGATGCAGTCATCGCTATAGGCGGGCTGCTAGGTACACCCAGTGGTTCATCGAGTGAATCTTTCCGAGATTCGCTAGTTCCTCCGTGTGATTAGAATCCGCGCTAGCTGTGAGTTCACACAATCACGGCTCACACGCAGCGTGCACATTGGCCGCCTTGTCGGCCTCCACGGTTACCTTGCTGTCAACCAGGAGCGCCACGTTTTCCGTGCCGGATGATGGCGTGATCAGGGCTTGTCGCTCCGGTATTTCGAGAAGCAACCGCGGATGGTCTGGCGAAGTAACGTGCGTGAGGATTAAGATGAACTTTTCGTCGTACTCATAGCTCCTGAAGAAGTCTGCTTGTAATTCGTCCAAATCGATGGTCTCCTGGACGCACTCGTCAAGGGCTTCATTTCCTCATACCTGCTGTTGACGGTGAGTAGGGGCGAGCGGTTCTGGTCGGTAGGTGTGTCTGGATCCTGTAGCAGAGATTGAACTGCAGCTACGCCTCTTGTGACGGCTTCTCTCATAGAGTCAAGACGGTGACATAGCTCATCCACGGCAGGAGGCGGCGAAGCCGGGTGACCGGGTGGCTCTGGAACGAGCACGAGCGGTGAGCAACGTTCTAGGGCGAGGCTTCCCGAATCAGCTGGATCCAAGAGAATCCCGCGCCTAGCGTGCCTCGGCGTCTTCGCCGCGTCAATTCGAGTCTGTTCGCAGTTCGATTTCCCTGGTTTGACGGCACGAACGTGTGGCGGGTATTATAGAGAAAGCGCGAACCAGACTCCCCATTCCCGTGAGGCAATAGAACAGTCGCTGCGAGAAACGCACTCAGGTGCGCTCGGAATTTTCTTGGTATTTTTATCTGCGGACACTATACACCAACGATTTGATCAACAGCTTTGCTGTTAATAACAGACTTGCACCATCTAGCCAAAGATATTGGGCGCCAAACGCCATTTCAGTGGCTTCGAGGCTACTGTGGTGTCCGCGGAACAGCTGCTCACCGGGGCGTCGAAATGTATGATATTAGGAAGGTACTCTTCAATCAGCATGGTACCTCAGCTAAGACGAGGTCACTTATTCCAACGAAACGAAAGTGCCTCTGGTATCTTCCAGAGCACTATTATGCCTCCGTGCACAACATGGGCCTAAGGTTAGGATGAAGCAACCAGAGCTGCTTCCGCACCGACTAGAGGCTGTATATCACCGACTACGCCTGAACGAAGCACTTACAAAATCACACTTATTTCGGCTTGGCGCAACCACAAATGAGAACTGCGACAACTGCGAATCTGTGACGTCAGGCTATTTTTCACTATGATGCCATTTAAACACGCGGATGCTGGCACCTGTAGCGACATCTGTCGAAATAGCGTTGGCTCCAACACTGTCCACGCTTTGCCACCTCGTTCACAGCCAAAAAGTAGGACTAACGCAGACATGCTTACCGGTTCATTACGAGTGTTTAACAAAAGCTGAAGCAGTGCCGGCTCATGGCACCATCATGAAACTCTCGTGCTTTCAATGCCTGAGCCTTCTTTGACCAATACCCCAGAGCACCACAGTGTAATGCCTTGTATAACTGGTGAGGTGAAGACATTTAATCATTCTAACAGCGTAATTCCAGATTACTACGAGAAGGAAAGTTTACAGCTGAAAAAAATGTTTTAAAGAAGAGAACCAGCAGTGAACGCGTGAAATAAAAAAAAATATCTTGTTATGCAGCTCCCACAAACAGTTAAAATAAAAACTGAATAACAGTTGCGTAAATTGCAAGAACCGCAGAGTTCCTTTGTACTGCACAAGAATGCATAATTGGAGGAGTTATCACATTCGATCACTATAATAGCGTAAATAGAAATTATTAGGGGGGATTCACGTTAGGGGCTCGGGCTGTCGGCGTCTCCTGTAGTCGTCGCCTGATGTCGTCACGTTAACTAAAGTTGTGAAACAATGGTCACAAAACAAGTGTATCATAGATAAACTCGGTTCAAAATAAACGAAAATTATATAAACTAAATAAAATTGCGGAATAATCAGGATTGAATTGAATTTACAACAGAAATTCGTTCATTTATATCTCGAAATTGCTATCAAAAGCCAGGTTGTCTCCTGCAAAGCATACTTAATAACATGCTGCAACATGTGGCACGAAGAAAACTTACGGCCAGTCTGTCTCTCATTGAATTGCTTAAATCCAGTTCAACGCAAGAGGGGGCGCCACAAGCTCTACAAGCGCGCGATTGCTGCTCCCACCGGCGCTTCTCCGGCACCCAAATAGCACGCGCCGTGTGGCAAGAGAGAGAGAGAGACTTACAATCTTTGAATGCACTTATACACTGCATGCTTCGCCCCTCCCCAGGTTTCGCTTTAGTGTGGATGGCCCGGATTTTTTTTTTTTTTCGAGGGCGATTTCAAACAAAACGTGAGAAACCGTAAATTTACTGCGAAGAACTAAAGGCTTTTCTTATACACCACCTTGCCGTCATTAAAAAGAGAACTAGCCCCCAAAAACAAGCGGAAACACTCAAAGAATTTACGATGCACTAACCGCGTAACGTCTTTTACTGCACAGAAATTAAAAAATACGTGAAAGAAAGGTGCCTAATCGTTTTATTAGCATAAATGTGGGCCATTGCTAAACAGCAAATAGAATAAAAAAGAATGTCTAACCAAGCAAAACGCAAAGTGGCCAGTATACAGCCAAACGCTATGTAAAAACAACAAGAACTAGCCCGGTTTGGCTACTGTTCGCCAAATCTGTCCATAAAAAAATCACAGCTAGAGGAGTGCGGTAAGCGTGCTTACTCATTTCTAAGTAGTTGTTAAAATTGCTGTATATTTTTTCGCCAGAAGAAAAATATTCAGGGAAGCTTGCACCCACGTGCAAGGTGTTTTGCTCAGTACACGGAAGGACGTGGGTTTGATCCCGCCCGCGCTGCCGGCTTTTTAACCATGGGGATCATCAACATCGCCGTTATCTTAACTTTAATTATCGTTATTTTTAGTCATCTGGCGTAGCACGTCAGGGGTATATACAGGCTAACGATTCCAGTTTCATCAAATACAGTTCTCTCTCTCTCAGATGGAAGCTAAAGGCGAAAACGCCCGTGCGTCGAAATTTCTGCGCACGTTCAAGATTCCCAGGGTTGTCAGATATAATTCAGAGCCCCCCACTACACGGCCCCTTATAGCCCGGTTGTTGCTTCGGTGCGTTGAACCTCTAAAATGTTAATTTTAAATTCAGAAAACAGAAAAAACAGGAGGGGAAGAACATTTGAAATTCTGGTGGCCGGAGATTACACCGCGTTTAGATCCATCTCTGCAACTCCCCACGTCAACAGCTGTTCGACAGAGCTCCACAACCGAGCGGCCTGCCCGTGACGCGTGACCCGTGGGACTGAGGTTAAAAACTTGCACCCACCGCTATGCTAGACGTAGCCCGCCCACCGAGCTCTGTCGCGTGATTCATGGGGACCCGTCACGTGACCGCTCAGGACCCGTCACTACGCGGCCGGTCCGTATGGCTCGCTGTCAGCGGTGCTAACCCGCAGTGGATGACGCACCAATGCTAGGATAGCGTTGATTCGCAAGCATTCGCCTCTCGTCCCACAAAACGCTTGACAATCGATGTACCGCCTGAACTCCCTGCCTTTCTCCTGCTTTCCGATTATCCGTAGTTGCGGATAGACAGCGCAGCTTTCAACATGCAAAGATGTTTAGCGAATCGTTAGTTTCATGACCGCAGTTAAAAATACCGAGAAAATTCCGAGCGCACATGAGCGCGCGGACGTGAGCGAGTGCCTCGCGGCGACCGCCCGGCAGTTTAAAAACAAGAAATTGCGGAGCGCTTGAGTGTGCGTGCCTCACGGCGACCGCACGTTTGTCAAGCCAAGCATACCCACTTAGGGAGATATGCCAAAACAAAGAACACTCCAGCGTTCGCCGTAATCGTGCCAACAGTGGCTCGGACTGAGAAAGACACGGCATAGCGTGCGCACTTCCAAGGCTTTGTCCAATGATTATCACTTCCATAAAAATGAAGGAAGCTGACGCTTATAGAAACAGTGATGGATTAAAGGTCGTTGCGCAAGCGAAAAAGACGCAAATCGTCTGCAATCGTGGACTCAAACAGTCGTGATGGTCGTCAAGGTTGCGTACAGCTTCGTATACATTCAAGTCTTACGCGTTAGTGCGAGCTTGGTGCATTATTTTAGGCGACGTTTACATGGCTACAGCTTCGTGTATTTTACACGTCGGCTAACAAGAATTCTCTATGCTCCAAGTGTCTTTCAATGAGAAATCGTCATGTATAACAAGGCGGTGGAAAACGACGCCCCAGTTTTTGTGCGATTATTTAGCACGGCGTTCAGGATATGATTCGGAACACGATATTATACGTCTCATCTCTCGGATATCCATCTTTGGTATAATAATAAGAGGGATTCCGCGGCGCATTCGCCATTTCGAAATCGAAACTTGAATCAGACAACAAGCTTATACATTTCATCACTTGGATATGCATTCGGAATTAAACTGTTATGGTTATTTGCACTGCGTTATCCACCTCCACAGGGTGGAATCGCTCAGGATTTCTTGTATGGCAATGTGCCGTGTACCCATTTTGTGAGTCTATAAAAATCAGTCAATTGCTGTTTCATTGCAAATGACTGGCTTCTCTTAAAAAAGACCCACTGTATATCCTCTCTTGTTAAGGAAAAGCTAGCTTTGCTAATTCTTTTAGGTGTAATATTGGATGCTGTAACAGGGCTATATTTTTTACGAATCGGAAAGCGGGAAGCGCGAAGGATTCGCACGCAGCAGTTTCATTGAGAGGGGTTGTCAAGTTTCTATGAGTTTCACATGCAGATGATACACGTTGGCTAGGTACGAATGACCGAGTGAACAGATTACGCTTAAAGGGACACTGAAGTGATATGTAAACATTGCGGGATTACTAGCGCAAATTGTAGTCCGGAGTCCCCAGGCCATGTTTCGACCACTCTAGGCGCGTTTACGCGATTTTATTTAGTAGAAAAACTAATTCGAAAACGCTGTCCTCCTCTCTTTACGCTCGCCCATTTTCTGTGGCGTTTTCGTGTGACGTCAGGAGGGGATGAGCTGGCAATTGGCTGCGCCACGGCTGCGCTACTGCACGGCTCCCCGGCCGACAGAGTCAGTCGGCCCAGCGTTTCGTCCGCCGGCCGGCGGCAGGTCGTCGCAATCAAGGAGGTTAAAAAGAAATTGCTTGGTCGCAATTCGTTCGCTTAGTTGAAACGAAGCCAGGACACGTTTGTGAAAGGAAGAATGTGCCTTTCTTACTTGGTTTGTTTGTACACTGTATCTAGCTCCAAGTCAAGTTCGCTTCACACAAGTGCTGCACAAGCGCACATGCGACGCTTCGCTGACTGCTACGCCAGTAGGAAAATATAAGGCCTCTTGAAGGCGGGAGAAGTTCAGCGAAGTCAATATAGGTACTAAGGAAATAAACTCAACTGATATTTTTACCGTACAGCGTAAAACTAGGGCGCGGGAAGCACTTTTTTGCGCTGGGCGAACAAGCACAGCGGTCAGCAGCACGACTACGCATCTGCGAACGCTTTTCCGTCTACGAAATGCAATTGCTAGACGTGAGCTACTGTGGAAACTCGGGCGACGCTTACTGCACGATCGCAGTACAACAAATAGTCACCTAAGCTGCTTGAAATGCCAAAACTAAATAAAAGTGTAAACCGGTTGTACAATATATACCCTATATTAACTAGGCCTCCGCATCCCGCTCCGTGACTCAGTTGTCTGGGGCGCTATGTCACCGCAAATGTTTTGCAAGTCACGAGTTCAAATCCCCGTGGGTACGTGCTTTTTTTTTGTAAGTTAACTTTTTTGTTTTCCGCCGATGTTTTCTACATTGAGTTCACCTTTTTTTGGGCCGCAACGTTCATGGCTACACGAACTAGTTCACAAAACGCGCGCAGGCTTGCACTGGCGCGCTAGCGAGTTCTCGTTGGCGTGCTGTTTCCATAAGCACCGACTGCTTGCAGGCAGTGGGCACAGGCCAGAATGAACAGACCCTTGGCCTGGTGCGAACACGCTTTTTACGATACAGGCATGACGGAGGCAAGCTCCAAATATGGGGGAAAAGCGCATGACATTTGGGCATCTGCGGGTACGCGGAGGGCGTTCATGCACTGCGTAGGTCTCGGCTAGTGAATGCTACGACTACAAGCCGTCCTGGGAGGCTTATCTTGTGCATTTTACAGCCGACAACATGGCAGAAGCGCGGTACGATGATTACTGAGATATTGAGAATGCCCATCCAACAACGCCATTGGTTATGTTTTACAGAACCGAAACCGAAACCGAAACTTGTGTGATTGCTAACCTTGGGCATCGTCCAATCACGGCGCCCCTCCTCCCAACGTCACAGCCTTAGTTGGTGCGGCCCGCCGCAAACCGCGCATGGTAGTTTTTCTTCTTTCGCGCTTTGTAAAATAATTACCGATTTTTCAACCGGATAAACGATGAAAAGTGTGCTAATTTGAGCCAGTCTACGCAGTGCAAGCAAAAAAGGGGGCTTGACAAATTCACTTCAGTGTCCCTTTAATGAAATACCTGATTAAGTGAAGGCGTGTGTCATTTTGGACACCGTCAACGCGAGCTCGGTGGCTGCCACCATCAAGCCCGCCAGACTTGGGAAAGCTATAGAGATAAACTCGGAAACCTTGTCTTATGCTGTCGATCTGTGCGGAAGTTCTGCAAATAGAGGTCCAAAATCGAGGCTCAGGCGGCAAAAAATAGGGTTCAGTTCCAGACTTGTGGTACTTTCAGCATTAAAAGAAAAGGCGGTAGCTGGTGAATTTTGAAGGATGACATAGCTATACTTTCGGCGCTCGTATGCGTCTAATGATTGTACATTTCTTGCGCGACTTTAAAGGACCCTGTAGGGACCTGGGCAGTGGGACCAATCACGGAGTTATTGATGATATCCGTGTGATGTTGGATGCCGTGAACGAGAGAAACGGGGCGTAGGAGTACGGGATAATCGCGATGTCTGGCGCCGAGCGGCCCACTGAATACGCTCGCTTACTGAGCCGTTTGCTGCGGGTACACCGTCTGAAAGCAAAAAGGCGGGTTGGACACCTTTTCGCGCTGCGAGCTTGTTCCCGTTAACCCTTAATAGAGCACTCTCCTGAAGCGATCACTCTAGTGCATATTCTTGTTACAGGCTTGCAGGACGTTCTATTAAAATCTTAAAATTATAAAAACCCTCTCCAAACACGCCAAGCAGACTCTAAGAACGCCTAAAAACGTCCATGGTTTCCCCTGTCCTTCCCCTCTCTGAGCTCTGGGAGTGAGCGCTGTCCAACTCGGACCCTGACGACTAACTTTGAGTAATCAGGAGAGTCGAAAAAGCCGGATGGTCTCAGCACGTCTTCGAATAAGGACTCTTCCCCAACGCTAACTGCTCCATCGAGGCGTTGATTCCTACTCCGATTTCCCTGCATAAAGCAATTAGAAATAAGCAAACGGGGTACAGCATTTGCTCCAGCTTGCCTATGGCAGCTGCAAAGCTACTCAAAACTGCGCAGTGGTAAGCACTAGAATGCTGTAGTTGAAAAGCCAACATATCGTTGCAAGAAAAAGTAGAGAAAACCCCCGTAGGCCCCACAGCTTAACCCCCACAAAAACCTCAAACGACAAGAGGATCAAGGCCCTTGTTTGTACTAAATTGCCCTATTACTCTTGGACACTGACCTGACATGTTGACGTCGCTGTGGAGGCCTAAGAAACACAACTCAGGGTTTTTGTGAATAAGTGGAGCGAGTGTTATTTTTCGCTCCACGAATGACGTCTCAAATTTAAAAAACAACAGAAGGGCCGTACACACGGATCCGAAAGTGCCGTTCCGATTTCCCCCACTCGTCTGAATTGATAACAACGCTTCTCGGGTCAAGCTCATAGGGTGTAGGAGCGACCACTGGCGTCCGGAAGGCACAGGACAAGTGAACCATTCACTCAGTACGCTCGGAAAGGAGCGCACAGTCGGAATGGTTGCGCAGCAAGCTGGACCAGGCAAACAAAGCGACATCTCTCGATGGAACATCCGCCTCTAGAGGCAAAGGGCTCTAAACACATGAGCCGTAGAGAACGCGTTCTGCGCACGTGTCTCCCGCTCCGAGGACCTATTTGGCTTCCGGACGACTCTAAGAGCGGCCGATCCCACTCACGTCCAACCTGATAGAAAACCGTTTGCTCTGACTCATGTGCGATGGGATCTCGCACACTAAAAAACGCTATTTAGCCAAGTTTATTCTCAAATCCCTCTTTAAGGTTGCCATGAAGAAAAATACGTTTGTCTTATTCAAAAGAGTTCGTCTTTTATAGTGCCCCCAGCGCTTGTCCGAATGCAAACGATACTTTATTCACGGATAAATTAATTTATTTGAGGTAAACTATTGATTTTCCCGCTAAATCTTGCGTTTTTGTGGTCTGCAATGACATCACCGGAACCGACCACTCTGCAGCCGATTGTGAAGCCTTGTTTACCGTTAGTCAACCTAGATGACACCACCATACCGTGGCAAGCCGTTTCCTGCCTTTGGTTTGTTTTTGACCGCATTTAAACATGGCTTTATTTTGTTCAGGGAAAAAAAATAACCGTTTTGTTAAAGATAGTGCTCACTCGACAAATATGGTCACG
Source organism: Haemaphysalis longicornis (assembly GCA_013339765.2). Lineage (NCBI taxonomy): Eukaryota > Metazoa > Arthropoda > Arachnida > Ixodida > Ixodidae > Haemaphysalis > Haemaphysalis longicornis. Next base: position 145,368,650 of record CM023450.1, read on the forward strand.
TAAGACACCGTTGCTCGCGTCAATCGGCCAGTGTCGTTTGAAACACCCCCAAAGACCCGCAGTCCTGTGCAGCTAAAACAAGCATAGTGCGCACAGTACCAACAGCAGTACGCATCGGTACACCTATGTTTACGTGTGCTTTCGTAACTTCCACTGTTTGTCCCACCATTCTTACGGCTTCAAAAAAGAGCTGCCCTACATTTAAACAGAAATAGCCCGTTCGGCAACCTTATAAGCTATACCTAATTAGCGTTTGCTTTCGCCGGCCTCCGCCAATCGCAGAGCTGGCCGGTATGACATCATAGGTTCAGTTGCGGGAAATGAGTTAGTGGGTCGCATGGTGATTCCCTTTTTTCCTAATTATGTAGCTCATTTGAATGAAGTTTACGTTAAAAACGGTGCCAGTATGATTCTAGCGAGGCAATATTTTGAATGAACCATACTTGTGTTTTCTCTTCATGGCTCCTTCAAGAAGTGCAATCGACGTAATTGTTCGATATTATTGGAGTCGTCAATTACTCGAAAGCGGAAGCATTTCACTGTTTTTCACCTCGTATAACGTAAAGATGGATATTACGAGGGAATGATAAAATATGGGGCGCCACAGAACATAAAAAAGCAGGAAGAAGCGCAACAACATCACAGCGCACGACTTCGATCCGCCAAGTGGCGTTCCATGCCAGCAGTCCATGTTTATCTTCTCCTTGATGCTATATTTCCTTCGATGGCGAGGGAAGCTGTCCAGATCCGGACTTCCCTCGTGTGGGTTTGAGCCTGAAAGAAGGCAGCGGGAAGAAGAAAGATCACACCGTCCCGAAGCCGCTACCGCAAGTGGTCAAATCAAACGGCCCGATATATACCGCAGGCAACTTCATCATCAGCGGAAGCTATACATCCTTTCGAAAAACAAGTCCGCGAAAAGCTGTCGCTGACAGCGGCGCCGCGCAAAATCCCTTGCTCCCCCACCCAATGTTGCGGATTTGTTCTCCTTTCCCACTACTGGAATGAGAGGAACAAAGATGTTCTTTTTATTTCCCCGCAGTTTAGGATTGGCGCAGGGAGTCCATTAGGCCGTGCGAGGCAGGCCATAAGGGCAGCGAACAAAGAGAGGGTGGAGGCTGCGAAACGTGTTGGCGCAGCCGAAGTCCGGGGCTGATAAGGTGTCGACAACCCCCGGTCAGACAGTTTCGGGCCCCTTTCCTCCGCCTTCCCCTCCCCAATAACTCAAAGTAAAGCAAAGCAGCCGAAGTCCTTGGCTCTAGGATGTGAGTTGGGAAGCCTCCATCTGCTGCTGGCTGAGGATAGAGCACCTGCCGGGGCCGCTGGAACGTGTCGCCGGAGGACAGGGGAGTGTCCTTTTCCGGCTGAGAGTACAGGGAGATGAAGTGATCGGCTCGGAAGGCACCACGAATGAGCAGGCGGCGGGCGTAGAGGCAACCCGCCGTTCGGCGACAGTGCTGGGAGTCCCTATTCCTTCCGCACCGAGAGACTATTACGCGCTTGGAGACACCGAAGTCGAATGCCTTCCACCCAGACGCATACGGAAGAACGCACATGCCCCACTGGCTGATCGCGAAAGTGACGGAGCAGAGGCGGTAAGTTTGGTGTCTTAAATCAGCGCCTCAGCGAGGGGTCATGCTGTCAGTGAGCAATTTGAGGACAGGCAGAACGAGTTCCACTCTGGGGAACTGTGGGGCGAGAAGAAAGAACTGCGAGGCGATCGCTGTGCGAAGGCAACGCGACTCCTATGTAGCACAAAATGCCTTTAAAACGTCGATTTGGGAGAGACGACTAGCCGAGACAGATTTTCGACCATATTAGACGCACTTATTACGAGTGTAGAGAGACCGATTTTGTTTTCCCCTCGCAATTCGTCAAAAAGCCCTCCTTTGATTTCTTGTTATATATTTCTGCGCAAGTAACACCTGTCCTCGTTGTACTAGCGTAAATGGGGAGAATTGGGGAAACATCATTCCGAAAAAAAAAATCCGAAATAAATGCAAAATTACAACTTTAGTGATCAGAAGAAATAAAAAATATCCCTATTATAAATCTCACCCATGAACACAAGAACAAACAAGAAAAGTCTTCGAAAAACATTCAGAAATTAACATACCAATAAAAAATAGCGAAAATTACGAACGGTGTAATGACCTACATTTCCACCAAACGCAGATTTGGCGAAAGTAACGCCCGTAGGCGTTATAATAGCGTAAATCGACATACTTTGTTGGACGGAATAATGAAAATCCCCCAAAATAAAAATATAAAAAATAAAATTTCCCCAAAAATTATCTGATAAGATCAAAAATATGCGAATACATCTCCCCGGAAACCAAAGAATGAACGAAAAAATTCCACAAAAGAACATTGGACATACGTATAATAATAGCGTGAATGGTCCTACTCTGCAGTACGCTTTGGTTCTATGAAAGGAAAACTTAATTAGCGAAGTAAAGGCACTTGATCGCTTTAATGGCGTATAGCGTAGCGTATAGCAAGTGCCGTCGCAAATGCTTCAATGTCTGAGGAAGCTTCAGCCAGAAGTGGTTCTGCTCGATTCGGGACGTGGTACGCGCATAACCAAAGTGATCCGCATTCGGCTCGTCATTGTAAGGCCAGTAGTATTTCCTGGCGAGGACACGCGGGAACCGCTAAAAGTTAGTCTGCCGTTTGGTTCAAAGTTTCGTTCCTAGGGTGTTATCCGGTAAACCAAAGAACTGTAGCCCACGTGCAAAGAGCTTCGGCTCGTTTGCAGAGCGGCCTTCCAAAAAGTCCACAACTGCAGTTGCAGCTCCGCGTCTTCCCTCTGTTGTTTAGACAACATTTGCAAGGCGTCAATTGCTGAAAGAAAAGCCGTTTCGTATTCATCACCAGGCCCGAGGTGCTCGGCCGGAGCTCGGAAAAGGGAGTCTGCAGCGGAATGGTGCCTTGGTGACTTCTGCACTACAGTAGATAAAGTCGCAGGCTCCAGCGGGCTAAGCGACCAGTGGTTTTTTTTTAATTGGTCAACCAACAAAGTGAGTGGGGGTCGCGCAGTGCCTTCAAGAGATGGCCGTAAAGGTACGGGCGCAATTTCAAGACTACCCATACTACAATCCAGACATTCCTTTTCAGTGACCGTATAGTTGGTCTCCGCGCGGGACAGTGTCCTGCTTCCATAAGCAACAACTCTCAGCGCCGTCTTGCCATTGGGTGAGAACGGCGCATCGACCAACGCTGGTGACATCAGTACAAATTGTGGTCGCAGCGTCGTCACGAAAATGGGTGAGTACAGGTGCCTGTTGTAAACGCCGGCGAGGTCCTAAGGAAGAAGCTTGCTGCTCATTGGTTCATACGAAGGCGACGTCATTACAGGTAAGGCAGGTCAATGTAGCCGCGGTGTGTGTAAAGTTTGCTGTGAAGGGCCGGTAATAACAACACAGGCCAAGAAATCGCCTGGTGGCGTTTTTTGCCCGTGGCCGTCGGAAAATTGGAGATAGTGGCTAGCTTTCAGGATCGGGTTCGACGCCGGCGTGGCTGAGGACGTGGACGAGGAAGCGCAGCTCTTCATAACCGAAATGGCACTTTTCTGCTTTCAGGGCGAGACCGGCGGCTCGTGCGGCACGAAAAGGTAGCCTTTTCAAGTGTTCTGCGCGCGGTCCCTCCCGTCTGTGCTGGCAGACGTCTCCCGAAGCTGCTGGAGAAATTCGTCCAATGACGACAAGCTCACCTCGCAGTTCTCGTATCAGGTACTTGCACTGTCGTCCGGCGAGAAGCACACATTCCTAAGTTTTGTTGAGGCTCCCATTGGTTAAACGATGCGAAGCGCTCAAACTGCTCCGGCCAGTACTCGACGTCTTCGAACACGTCAACACTTAAGGTGGCAGGAGTGCGTGACTGATAAAATGTTACCAGAGAGGCCACTGCTTGCGCCATTACTTGATGTTGAAGCACTGCGCGTCTTGGCACTTCCCAGGGAAAGAGGCTGTACGCAGGAGATAGGCCCAGGCGGCTACTCCGATGAACCGTTGTGTCAACAAAGGGGGACCCTACTGGGCTGCCAGGAGGGGTCCTTGGATATCAGGTGGCCGCACCCAGGACATTTACCAGTGTAGCCTACAGAAAATGCGTGCTTTGGGTGGCCTCGCACTTTCATCATGGTCTGAAAAACCAAGAGCGGCGGTGAAGGGTGTCCAGCCTAAAAAATGATTCTGATTGTGGGGTTTAACGCGCCGACGCAACGCAGGCGATGAGGCGCGCCGTAGTGGAGGGCTCCGGATTAATTTTGACCACCTGGGGATCTTTATCGTGCGCCGAAATCTCGCACACACGGGCGTTTTGCTTTTCGCCTCCATCAGAAAAGCGGCCGCCGCGGCCGGGAATTGAACCCGCGACCTCGTGCTCAGCAGCGCAACGCCTTAACCACTGAGCAACCGCGGCGGGTCAGCCTAAAAAACGCTCGAGCAGCAAGTTCGAGTCGTTGTTGTTGTTGTTGTTGTTGATCCTTTTCTGATGGCACATACCCACGTGGGGGATTGGCCAAGAAACGGAGTGGCTTTTTGGGGCTAAAACGCCCACCTCATGGCCCTATATAATCAGCCTGTACGAATTGGGGAGACGGTTGCCGAATTATATAATAAGTCTAAGGAATGAATCAGTGCATTATGTAATTTTTGGAAGAAAAGGCTAAAAAATTTTGACCGAGTTAGCAGGACCTGCGTCTGGTCTCTGATATGTACGCGTGAATGGCCGCAATAATCCCTCTATGACAAAACCCCAGGGATGTGACCCCGAATGAAAGAAGCACCGGCATCGACGTTTAATTGGTGCGGCTAGATACCGTTTCCGAAAGTTCGAGTCATCAGCGCTCGCGCGATCCAATGACGATGATTTGGTTTCTTCATTCTTGCCGTTACCGCTGGATATCCCCAACACAAGAGTGTCCTGCCTTATAAGACACGCCTTATATTACATCATTGGCAACCACAACAACAAAAAAGAATCTTTAAAAGCACAAGACCATCCAACCCCTTTCGCTACTCATGGACATATTTAGTTGTAAAGAGCTTACACTCTAGACAATCGGCATAAGAATGGTGCGCATTAGTAGACAATTATCTGAATTTTAGCAGATTTTTTTAAGGGAGTGGTCTCTGTCTCACTGATGGCGTATGTGGCGTCAGAAACGCACTGCAGAAATTTCAACTTTCTCTGACGATGATGACGATTGAGGGTGAAGTGAAAGAAGAAAACGCTTCCCGTGGTCAGCCTTGAACCTCGGTCCCTGGCGTTAAGAAGCCGAAGTCGATCCGATCGCGCCAGTCCGAAACGGTGGAAGCAGTTTAGAATATGAACAGGGGTCCAAACTGCGCACAAGTAAAAGTCAAAGCTCAACGAGTCAACGTCCAAACCATTCGCGAGTCGAAGTATGAACTCAGACGACAACCGGGGAAGCCCTCAGGGGAAACGTTTCGTCGCATTCAACCATCAACGTCGTTAGGCGCTGGGGTGCATGATTTTGCATTTTTAGTTTTCGTCTTCTGCAACACTGTTGCAACTATGAGCGCACGCCAACCCGCCCAGTTTGCCGCACTCTTAGTTTGAGCAGAGTCCTTCAATGCTTTGTCTCCCATCAGTGCCCACTCCACGTTGCAAGACACCTCTTTCCTGAGCCAACAAGCTACTCCTATCAGCCCTCATCCCATGACACATTAGGCTGACTTAAACGTACCTTCGCGAGGTTTTATTTTTAATCCCCAAGTTTGTGCTCTCCAAAATATCTCCGTGAGTGCTCATCGGTTGTGCATCCGTTTTTGGGTGAAACAGAGGCAGCCTGATGTTCACCCCCCCCCCCCCCCCCCCAGGGTGCTTGCCTGATTTACTCCAGCCCATACAAATCTACGCCCTATTTACCAAGGGGGGTTTGAATCGACACTTACAACTAATCCAAATCAAGTACATTATTCCACTCCTTTTCTTACTTTTGTACTTTTGTATTCCACCCCTTTCGTGCTAAGCATGTTGTTACTTAGGTTATATGTGGCGCTTCCTGAAAATTCTCTTAACTGCTCTTTCGAATCGTTCGTATTGTTACAAGATGGATTTATTTACAATGATGTTAGAAGGTGCATCACGAGCGAAGCGTAGATGGCAGAGCGGTGTGCGAAAGGGGAATGGTGGTTCCAACGATGCACACACTAACTATCATGTGTGTCCCTTAGCAATACGTTTTCCTGCTCGTGCTGCAATTCTTTCCCTCTATGTCAGTGACTGGGTAACAGTGGCGAAGTTCTTTATTCGGAATGGAAAGTTCAGCACGAAAGAGCAGCAAATTGGAGAGGCTTCGCACTGCGACAGAACGAAATTGTGAGGCAACGCTTTCATCGGGCTGCCCCGCCGACGTACGCCAATCACTTCAAATACCGGCATATTCAGTTTATGATGCCATACAAACCTTAGATTGATTGATTGATTGATTGATTGATTGATTGATTGATTTAATCTGTTATCCGACTGAAGTGGTTAAACTGATTAGCCCTTATAAAGTGTTGTGCTAACACCCCGTGGGTATGATCTACTATATGGGTATGTAGAACTGCGCTAAGCTAGAAATACCAGCGCATAATTTCCGATGCCCTGCGCTCTCGGTTGACAGGCTTCATACATTGTGACGCGACACTTCAAGAATAGAGACAATCGTTCACACGTCAAACATCAAGCCCACGTATATAGGTCATAAAGAGTGCCATAATTCTAGTTATCTTATTTCTGCCGCGGGTACCATTGTCTTCTATGTATATTACTTTGCGCTGGCTGCATCGTATAGCGTGAACACTCTGGAAGCGTGTCAGGAGAGACGAATAATGTTTCCGTCCGAGGAGATGTACCTCAGAGGACGGCCGTCCTGCCTCCACGGTAATGCGGACTACAGGGGCACGCCATGTCGTGTGCCGGACTAAGCGTGCGCGCCCCTCACGCAAGGCCACGCGGCGAGACGGCATGGAGATTGAGCGAAACCGGCGGATCCCGCACACCGTTTTCTGTAGTATTGCGTGGAATAAAAACCCGAGATGTGCGAATAAAACGGCCTGGCGGACTCGAAACGTTGGAAGGCGGGAAAAAACAAGATCGCGCTATGCAAAATAAGGCATGAGCAGGGCTCTATCTGTTCTCTGAGGCGAAGAAAATGACCTCAAAAAGAAAAAAAAAAAAAAACGGCGAAGAACGGGCAGCCACGCGTTTGAATAGGAGGCGCTCTGCATGGTGTGTAGAGAAGGCGAAGAGCAGGAAGGTGATGAATCTCGCTCTATTTCTCTTTGTTTTTTTACTATCTTTTTAAACTTCGCCGTCACAGTGGAGCAAAAATAACAGACGCGAGAAAATAATATCCTAGGCACGAGATAAACGAAGACTGTTTTTGTTGCATACCGAAGTTCCGCATGGTCTCCTCGCAGGTTGTTGTTCACCAACGCGGAACTTCATTTACAAATGATGAAGCAGGCGTCACTGGCGTTCCTTGCCTGCCCATCTTGAAAAGCGCATGAGGTACTGCCGCACCCTCCACACTGCAGCTCTGCAGACCTTACAACCGAAATGTGTTGGTACGACGAGTGTGACACCTCAAATTGCCAAAACATATTATGCTGGCTGGGGAACTAAATATTAGGCACAATGCAACTGACAGTGAAACGTACACGAGGTAGTACTTCAGCGGAGGATAAATTATTTAAGAGACAGTAACAAAGGACTGTGGTTGCAGCCTTGACTTAAATTCAATGTAGGCGAAGTCATTTCTTCGAAAATTTGTAGTCGCTAACCACCTAAACTCTGTTGTGGTATCTCTCTGCAATTAGACTAATGATGTTCTTTTTGAGAGTAGTTACCTTCCTTCGACATAGTCCGTACATGTTCATTAGTCAAATTTAAAACTTGTGGTTTGAATGAGACAAGGTGCACCTTTGCTAGGAGACAGGCCATAACGGATGGCTCCGGATTAGGCTTGACCAAAGGGAATCTTTATCGGGCACCGGCATCTCGACACACAAGCGTTTTCGCCCCCATCTGAAAAAAGGTCGCCGCTGCCGGGATCGAACCTGCGTCTGTGAGCTCAGGAGCAAATTTACTAATATTATTTCTATGACGTCGGGGGCAACGACAGTGACCACGAGCACGGGTGTAACGAGATCTCTTTATTTTTGTTTAATGTCCCATTTGGTGCCTACTTCGTGAGCCTGGAACTGGGGACACGACGAACAGTCATGACACTTTATTCGGTCTCCCGTTCACGACAAAGTATCATCCTTTTCGACTTCGGCAGTCCCTTCACCATCGGCAGCATATCCATGAACACCACAGAATACTGGCGTTCACCGGCTGGTACCCATTCTCAGTCCGACACTCGACCACTTCCTCATTAAGACTGACAGGACAGGAGCACTGGGGGGCCCTCTTCCAACACGTTGAACCAGTTCTTGGGGCCGACTGGTAACAGCAGCTCATCCCAGCAACGCAGAAGTCTTTATAGAAGGGCAAATAAAGATGTTTTTTTTTTCTCTCTGTCTCTTCCTCTCTCAAGTCGAAACCCCCGAACTGCAAAGGATATTGAAAGTTTTCTCAGGTTCGGTTCATCCTTTAGTCGGTTTATCCCAGGTTTTGCAGCCACTTGAAGTAGACTCGACGCCGCAGGGTTCGGTGCAGAGCGCCGGTATCGCCGACATCAAGGCGGCCCTTTTGTAACTGCCCTCTCCTATTCCTCTCTGTGGCCTTCTAGCAAGACGACGACCCCCACAGTGATACACGCCTGTTTGAGTGTCCCTGATATCGGTGCCTTGCTTCCGCAGGCCGCAACCTTCTGGCAAAAAACGGCCTCTCGCTACGTCAGTCGGTGTCCCGGTATGCTAGTCAGAGCCCGAGCATCCGGCTATACAGTTGATACCTCATGCCAATCTTCCGCTTGACGTTCCGGGCTTGCATCATTTGGGGCCCCTTCTCCGCCCCTCACGCGGAAACATGTACCAGATATTTACCAGAAACTCCTTAAAAAAATGGACTAACCTGACAGCCGTCTCCAAAACTTCTGCAGCGCATGTAGCAACTTTTTTACGGGAACAAATCCTGTCTCATCGAACCGAGATTCCTAGTACGTTGGCCTACACAGCGGCTCAGCGGTTACATTGGCGGCATTCAATAGATTGCTGCCCCACTTCGTAGTTCATGAGATAAGCTTTTCGGAACAACCGAGACCATCGGCCGAGTTCAACGCGTCACTCATTCCGTTAACGACATTCTGGCTCCCCGCCCTGGGCACCATGAGTGGTACGAGTATTCTCCTTTGGCGGCCTCTGCGCGTGCACGAACTAGCCATGTATCTTCCTCGAGCAGTAATTTTGTAGCCTGAGCTACACTGGCAGAGGCTGAGCAGTTTCGCATGGCTATTGGAGAGCCGTGCTGCACATGCGCGAAGAGCAGTGACGTCACACGGCGGACAGAACGTTGCTCGCTGCCCGGTGTCTCTCACACACCCCACGCGCCCAGCGTATTCGCCGACCACCGTTCAGCACGTGGCGGCCCGGTCCACTTCATGATCATGGCAGGTGGTGGCCGATTGTGGAACCGATGGCTCGTGAGTCGCAGCAACACCGGCGTGCGCCTGTGGAACCAACTTAGCTCTGAGGCGATTGGGACGTTGCGCCGGAGCCGCTTGATAATATAACATGTGTCACATAATGCGTATACTGCGTGTGTGTGTCATTGAAGCTGCAGTAAATATGATAATCAAGCTAATCCTACAGAACCAGGAAAGCTAAGAATAACCAGCTGAACCTTAGCTCACGCTACGTATATCCTGGCATAGCCGAGCTAAGCCTCTGCTAATTTTTTTTCCCCTTCACTTCCACCGAGTTCCGAAGCTCCCGCGAGAAGCGCAGTATGCTACCGGCCGAAAAGTTCAACATGGCCATGTGGGGAGGACTCCTGCAGCTCTCTTCACTATTGTACACAGACAAGCCCGGCGGCTACCGGCCGCGGCCCACACGCGCTCCTCAAATTTGTGGACGTGGTGGTCATTCGACGAACGCTGCACGTTTTGGCTGTTGCGAAAACCTCTTGCTGTGCTGCCTCAAAGTGTTCATCAATGTCCAAGCTTAATTTAGAACCTGTCACTCACCTTTTGCGGAATTAGCTGACTCATGGCAGCCGCTGGCGGCGCTGCGGCTTTCTCTTGAACACGCCAACTAGCCTCAGTTCTGCCGGCGCGCGTTCTGAGACCACCTGAAGACGTGCCCTACATTTCCTATTCACTCTTCCATTGTGAAGGGAGTGGTAAGAAAATTCAGAGAAGCCTGCACTCCCACGCAATACTTGAGTGGGGAAGCTGTTGTAGGTAAACACTGCCGTTCACATGGTTAGGTTTCAGTATCGTAGTTTATTTATCATAGTCGCGGTTCTAGTAGTCATCGTCATATGCATCGAAGAGGTCGTCTTCTTCGCGGAGAGTGGTAGATGCAAAGTCATCCTCAGCACCGTAGACTTCCACGAGCTCTTCTTCATCGACACGAGGCAGCGGTGGCGGGATCTGCAAGTCACCTCGGGGAGGATTGGCATACTCGTAGCCATGTCTCCAATTATTCATAAAAGTCTCAGGGAATATGGCGGCCGCGGTGACCTCTCCCAAGCAGGGCGTCTTTTCCTGTTTAGCATTAACGCTGGTCTTTTTTACATGCCGGGTAGCACTTGACGACAGCGCTGTTTTTTTTTTGGTAGAGCCACTGCGAGAGCCGGGGACTCGTCGGTCGCCGCGAGGCACGTGCTCACGAGCGCTCGCCATTTGCTCACTTCTCGAGGTTTTTGTCATTTTTTTTTAATGCCACTGCGTGTGCCGGGGACGCTCGGTGGTCTCCGCGAGGCACGTGGTCACGAGCGCTCGGCTTTTTTTTTTCATTGTTTTCCTGCAGCGGCGTACTTACGGCTTGTAAAACAACTCTGCTGTCAAAACTGTCGCGAATGATGCGGTTCACTCCAGAGGGAAAGCGAATGTGCGAGCATTAAAAGTGTAGCACAGAACGAGGGGCAGTGTACCTGGTTACAGAAAGAATAAGGCTGCGAACTAGTTGGCTGGCCTGCATAGCAACTCAGGTTCTAGTCGTGCTCGTCAATTTGAGGGCGTCTAGAAGTCAGCTTCAACACGCACGCACGCACGCGCAGGCATACGCACACACATGGAGAGAAAGACAAAGAGAGAGAAAGCGAGAGGGAGAGAGAGAGGGAGGTAGGGAAGGAAAGAGGTACGGAAGCAGAGTGCTATTGCATAGGCTTTCATTCTCCGTTTATTTTGTTGTTTGCGTTCTTACACGCTCCAACCACGTTAGTGCATTCACTAATATAGCGCGGCTCTGAGATCTTAGACTAGCATTTTTGCTGCAAGCACTGGCGACCCGTGTTCGGTTAGTGCTGCGAGCGTGCTATGGCTTTAAAATCACGATGCGGCCTGAAAAAGTAATTATCGACCATAAAGGCAGGGCACGCCGCCCATCCTGTCGCTCTAAGTTCAGCCAGGTGGTGCAAGTAATCGACTCGTAAGCACCCTGCAAAAACAGGGCGCAAACAGCGGCCGCAAAGAAATAATCGCTTTGAGACGACCTAAGAACGAAAGAATTATATGAGTTCACCGGGCAAACGAGCTCTATCGATCGAACGACACCGCGGCCGTTTGCTCGCAACCCCAAGAGAGGCGTTCCTTCCCCTCCACCCTCGACAGGTAAACAAAGATAAACCATGCGTCAAGTGCTTTCTTTTCCAATACCAAGCCCCGGCAGCAAGGTCTGAATGCGGGGTGGTTCCCCCAATGGTGGGTCTCAGTTTGGGTGACTGCAAGATCCCTTGCGCAATAAAATTGAACCGCGGCTGGGGCTCCCTGCGCCCGCCACCTAAAGGGGCGATGAAGGCAAAATACAGTTTTTCCGAATTTGAAAGAACCATTGGTAACCCATTCCGGCATATTCCAGCTATTAAAGGCGTTTTTCTACACAAAAATACAATAAATATACAGAAACATTTATATTTCGCGCTGCAAGACTTCAGCAGTGACGCAGTGGTGGTGACTCTGAAGCAGCACAAGCCTGCATTATAAACATACTTATCGGAGTGTTAACTGCATCTTAGCGTTCACGTGATACGATCAAATGGAGCTAGAGACCCCACTACAATCGCCCAGTCGGACTTTTTACGGTGGCTTCGGTCAGCGGCCACCAACTGCACAAACAAGAATATGTGACGTCATAGAGAGATCATCGAAAGGTGGCTTGCAAGTCCCGACTGCCAGGCCTGTTCTCTTTAACAGCTGTTTGTTTGAGTTTTGCGACAAAATTGGTATCGTTCTTAACAGGACAAGCAGCATTTTCATACATTCGAACCCTCCGCGCTGACACTTATTTCACGCGACTCTATAGAATGCGGTCGAGAGTGAGCAGCGTATAGCAGGAAGTCTGCTCTTTTCAACTCACACTACCTCTTCCGCCTTCTCAAGGGGCCCAACTGTTTGACGGTTAGAACTGCCCATCTTCAAGGTTTTCCAGGCAACAAAAACCCCGCCTTGTATGTCCACTTTCCCTACCTTACCTAGAGTCATGAAAGCCATCCACAAACAGGAAAGCAAATTTTTCCAACGCACTCCGGTGGCTTCTCTTCCTACGCGCTCTAAGTTCTTCCAGCGCAGGAACTCGTGCCCTGTAACTTCATCTGGCCATTACTCTTCGCGGTCCGCCGTTGCCACGGGGCCTACTATCGCTCTTGCCGCAAATGAGTACACAATAATGTAAGTAACGAGATAATCATGAATTAACGCATTAATTACCCGAAATAAATAAAAACTCAATCCAGTGTCTCTTTGCAGGCATTTCGAGGGGCTGCGGCCGGCGCCCTGTCTTGACGACGTTCGGTATGACCACCGGGTTGATACTGAAATTAGCCTAGAGAGTGTGCCGCAGTCCCTCTGGCGAGTCGCTGTTCCACACTTGACAGCTTTCACGTTGAGTGGAACTGCTTTAATTTTTTTTCAACAAGGGTGGCCTATGGCTTAACTGGAGAAAAGGGATGGTGTTATGAGACGATGCGTACATGTGGCAGAAGAACAAGGCGCCAAGGAAAAAAAAACGTTGGCAACGAAAGACTGAAATCCCCAACATCCTGAAGGGTCTCCGCCCTGCAGTGTGCATAGATGATGATGATGATGATGAGAATGACGACGGCGATGATCATCATAATGATCATTCCTCAAGTGAAAGCTGTTCACTTGTTCTCCGAGCCTGCCCGAAACACTGCGATGCAAATAAAACTGATTTGAAAACTGATCTGATGATAGTGGCGGTGATGATGATGACGATGCAATGAGGGGACTCGTGCGACAATCGGACATTGATATTTCCCCATTCATTTCATAATAACAACAGTTTAGGTGGCTTCTTAATTTTGCCTTCAGCTGTTAATATAAGCCTAAAGTTTGTTACTGCACACTGGGAAAGAAAGAAACACGACAAGAGGAAAAGTAAAAAGAAAAAAAAGAGGAAAAACAGGAACCCAACGCGAGGAATTAATTAAACTAACAATAAGAAACTCCGGGATAATGCCGTTGTCTACGCAAATTTACTATTGTTTTGTTCATTTTTTCCCCACATCGTTGCACCATCGTTGATGGTTGTTGCTAGAGGATACATCACGACGCATTTGGTTCGTGAGCAGCATGCGACATGACATAAAAATAATTATAGGTAGTCAATCTTTCATGATAGGCGGGGTTAGTGGGGTTCCCCTCCATTCCCTGGGATAGAAAATGTTTTTTCGAGAACGGGGGGAGGGTGAGATAGCTTCTTTAGTTCCCCCCCTTTCCCTCTCCACACACCAGTTCTCTGAAAATAAATTCTTCTTTGAACAATATTTGTTTTATAAAAAGAGCGCTTTTTTTCTTCCGCGTGGGACTGACCTTCCTGGCGGCTTAACCCGCCGTGAGGAGGTCACGCTCCGGAGAATTCTCCCGGGCGTTGCATTGACGCCTGCGGTTCGTGAAAACATGCACTTCTAGCAGTGCGGTGACGTATGCAACCTGTCCCCACTTCCCTGCTTCCGCTTCGGATGCGGCATTGGACCACCTCCTGAGGACATGTCCTCGACTCCAACCAGTTCGAACCGGTACATTGTAGCTCCAGGACATCGCCCAGCACGTCCGCCCGATATTCATCGGTGGATGCATGGTCCTCTTTACAAGCAGCTGTTGGGTTTTCTTGCTGAGACTGGCCTCTACAGCGTTATGCAGTGCATGAAGCTGTTTGCCTCCCGCCACTTTCCTTTTTTTATCTTTCCATTGCTTGGATGCCCTGTGGCAAAATAGCGCAATAAAAACGCGCTAAAACATGACACATAAATGAAGCAGGACGCATCTGTCTCATATTCCGTCGTTTTTGTGTCGTGTTTTTGGCGCTCGTTTTTCCTCAAGCAATATGCACGAACTAGGCAAACAGTATCTTTTACTGAACAATATTTGTTTCGACCTTTTGTTAATATTTTGAGCTAAAAGAAGACAAGCTACGGCTGCCCGAACCAGGGAAAATAATAAATCATTGCAAACCAAAATGTCCACAGCGAACCTGCCAGGTTCTCGGTCGCAAGGGGCTAGGCAGCAACCGCAGCGCGTATGGCGTTGCAAAGTTAAATTATGCAGAGATTATGCTGTACTTCTCTTCTTTTTTCTGACTCTTTTCCCAGCGTCCCCTGCATGCCTATGTTAAATCGATAAACAAGATATTAGTGGCAGTGTTCCCATTCAGGAAGTCTGGGGCTCGTGCGACCATTAAACAGCCGCACGGACGAAGGCGAAGAAGCCGGCATCAATCATTTCATGCGCATGCAGTCTTTCGATCCCCTCGCAATGTTACTTCTTTGGTACTTGGGGGTACTTAACGGTAGTTGGTAACTCTTTACGATCCTTACACAGGTCAAACAATCATGCACGCCTCCATCTAATGACAATGATGGTTGAACATCAACATTTATTGTGGCGGATTATTTGATGGTCGTCTGAGTATGGACTGGGTTTCGATTACATTGAATTGAGGCAATCGGGTAGACGCCGGTTTTAAAGCGTGAGGAACGCAGATTCGATTCCGCCCAAGGGATTCGTTTTTTTTTTCACTTCACCTGGAGTTTTAGCGTTACAGACGCCATCCTTGAGAACACTAAAGCTTCACGTTAATGGGAAAGGTGCGACGCTCCGCTGGAGCCCTCTTCGAACGACCGCAGGCGGCTGTGCCGTTATCGTCTTTGGGTGGTGCGGAGATGATTTTTTTCCGCCTCAAAGTTGCTTTGAATGAAACTTTGTGCACGAACGAGTTCACAGGGCACAGGTTAGATATATCGCCTGGGATTACGCGTTAAAACCTTTAGTGAGCACTTGGAGATCACATGTCCAAATAACGTGCCCCCAAATATGTTACATAAAGATGTAGCCAACCTCCAAACTGAAAAAAAACGAGGTAATAAGAAACGGGGTGCATGCATTTTAACACGAAAGCATTTTATTCCCGGTTACAAGAAGATTTCGCTGACGTCATATCCGTCACGGAAGTGACGCCAGTACAACGAAGCGAGCGGCCTGTAAAGGGTGAACCTCTGCCCACAGGGTCTTCTTGCGGGGAAGAAACCTTTGGTGCTAAAGAGTAAATATATAAAGGCAGAGGCGACAAAGCCAGTATTGATTCACACAGACCACTCACAGTAACGTCAGTGGTGTATAGATTCGTAATGCAGGCGATAAAATCAGAAATTCAAGCATGGATGGAAGAAAATGAAATACTTGGGGAACCGCAGAATGGATTTAGACAAGACAGACGATTGGATGATAATTTGTTCATGATAACGCAAAGCATTGAAATTGCGAAAGCGCCGAATAGACCATTATGGATTACGTTCTTGGACATTAAAGGGGCGTATGACAATGTAAACAGACAACTGATGTGGAGAATGCTAAACTCCAGGGCTTAGATGACGAGTTAATACAGTTCCTTGTAGCAATCTATAAAGACAACAGAGTGTCCCTTACATTGGAAGGACAGAAATGCGTCCAGCAGGTGAACATCCATCGGGGACTGAAACAGGAATGGCCTTTGAGCCAAATACTGTTCATGCTTTTCATGGCAGGGTTAGAAAAGAAACTGGAAGAATGTCAAGTAGGGTTAAGCCTAACCCGTGTGCTGCAAGGCGAAGTGGTACAACAGCGTAATCCGGGTATGTTATACGTAGACGACATTGTCATTTATCTGATAACCACACCGAATGCAACGGCTAATAAATATTAGCGGCCAGGAAGCCACCGACCTTGGGTTGAATTTTAGAGCAGAAAAATCAGGAATAATGGTTTTCAATGACGCTACCACTGACTCAGTGTCTATCCAGCAAGGCGAATTACCCAGAGTGAAGGAATATAAATGTTTAGGAGTGTGGGTAAACGAAGGGGATAACTACTTAAGAACTCTCGAGGAGCAACTTAAGGGTAAGGGAAAGCGAAACGCAGCTATAATGAAGCGTAGAGCTCTGCGGGGGTATAACAAATATGAAGTAGTGAGAGTAATATGGAAAGGAGTAATGGTTCCGGGTCTCACATTTGCGAATGCTGCACTCTGCTTAAAATCAGGCGTTCTATCAGGCCTTGAAATGAACCAGAGAACGGTAGGACGTTTGGCCTTAGGCGCACATGGAAAAACAACTAGCGAAACAATAAAGGGAAGATATGGGCTGGGCGTCGTTTGAAGTTCGAGAAGCACAGAGTTAAATATGTTTTGAGATGAAGTTGAGAGCAATGGATCAACGAAGGTGGGCAGCTAAGGTGTTTAGGTACCTGTACTTGAAAAGCGTAGACACGCAGGGGTTAAGGAAGACTAGAAGACTAACGATGAAATACGGAAAGAACAGTGGAGAATCCAAAACAGCCAAGGTAACCGAAAAAGAGGCAAGACATATTGAGACGAATGAATGCAGTGAAAAAATGGAAGCTAAAACGTCGTTAGAGATGTGCAGGGCTGAGCAATTGAACATCAGAAAGGAAAATTTCTACGATAATTCCCAGGGCAGGGCTTTGCTTTTTGAGGCTACAGCAGTTTGCTTGTGAATTAAGAGCTTTGTGGGAAAGTATTCAAAAAATTATGGGATATGCCTGGTCTGCGGAAAAGAAACACAAAATATGCCGCACATAGCGTTAGAAGGTGAGGGTATCCACCCAAATCTACATGGGGGAAATATTCTTCTTCCAGAAGCCCTAGGATTTAAGGTTAGCACAGAGGAAGTTAACTCCAAGGCTGTAGAGGGGACGAAAAGAAGATTAGAATGCAGGTGGTCGAAAATCAAAGAGGGGAATATTGCCCAGGACAGTTACCACCTGTAACAGAAAAAAAAAGTATTTTGTTCCTAATAAGGTTTTTCTGCCTGCCCTAATTAAGCAGCGCTAGTATTAAACCAAGAGTATAAAACATAGGTATATTAGCCCTTTGTGGTAAGATGACATGTCATCACCCCGCTACAAAGGGGAAACCAATAGCCATCATCATCATCATCATCAGTACGTTATACTTAGAGTGCGTTCCAATTTACCGTTTAGACAGCTTCGTTGCCGTCTTCGCGGACAGTACGCCATGTTAAGCCCCGTTCCAATTCGAACGAAGCAGTCAAAGAAGACTGCTTCGAGGAGACAGCATCGAAGTCAGCAACGATGCAGGCTACCTTCCTGTCTAAACTAATAAGTGATGCCAGCGCCATCTTTTTGCGTATTAATGTTAAAACAAAAGCACTTGTTCCTTTATTTAAATATTTAGTAAAAGTTACTAGTGGTGAAGATGGCTTTGTTTAATTTTTTAATTACGTAACATTTGTAATAACAACGGTAATAATAGTGACGAAACTTGCGGCTTGCGCAACTCAACATGTCTGCTATGACGCTGTGGTCTGCGCTGGTGTTGCGCTTGCGACCGCGGCGCCGTTCCAATTTTATTCCTTTAGACGTCTAGTTAGACTGCTTCGTAGGCTGTCTACGAAGCTGTCCGCGAATTGGAACGCAGCCTTAGGGTTGTTCGTTTTCGGGTTTTATACTTTAACCCGAAACATTTTTCTGCCGCGATAACACAATATTTCACTGCCCTCCTACCCGTCATAAAAATTACACCAGTTCACCTTTGCCGAAGTTACCCGCCAGTACACACACAAGACAGCCGCCGACCCGCAAATCATGCTCAGCTGCAGATTTCGCTGCACATTCCACTTTCATGTTTTACCGATCCCTATGACAGAGGAATCAACCAGTTTTTTTTTCTGAGTTCTCAACACGCTCGGGCACGTACAAAACACTCAACCAGACTGAATCGAACGGATCTGGCAGATCAGAACTACCGAACTGTGCGCCGCAGTTATTGGCGGTCGTGGCGTAATCTGCGTGACGGGAAGAGCAGGATGTCAGGGACGCCGCTCATGCGACCGGTGCGTGAAAGTCTCTCTTTTATTTTTGCGCATTGAGAAGTCAACCGGCCTAATCGACGGGGGGTTATGCGGCCAAGTCCACCAAGCACAGGTTTTGGGAGGTGTGTCGTGGGGGGCTATGCGGCACCAGAATGTCGGCGGTTCAGCTCATTCGGGTGGAGCAAGAAGGTTATTACAAAAATAAGGCGTTATTTTATTTTTTCTGTACAGTTATTTTGCTTTATTCATATACAGCGTAGGCGAGTTAGATGATGTGACTTTGGTACTTTTTTTGCAACAACAAATGCGAATTTCTAATTAAAATGAGTATTGCTATCCTTTTATACCTACTGATGTGTGCCTAAAATTTATCTCGGTCTCTTTTTTGTCAAACCGCATTGCTAGTAGATGTGTGCGTTCTTAGTCCCTACGTACCTTATACCGAGTCTAGAAAATATCGTGGCCAGAGTAATTTTTGCAAAGACACGGTGCGCCTGGAAAAATAAGCAAAATAATTCAGGCCAAATGGATCCGACGAAAGAAGCGTTCCGGGCGTTCCCCAAGAGATCATTCGCCTAGAAAATTGTGCTTTACACATCGCAGTTTGTTTATTTGTGACCCTTTGAGCTTTTTATTGCTTCTATTCGGTTGCCAAGCTTATCAAACCGTCACACCTTCTCCACGAATCAAAAGTCTTGCTCTCGGTTGCAGTATGTTTTTGTTTTAATTCAAAGCATTTCTACGTGAACCTCGCGTTTGAGTAGCGCAAGAAAGATTATCCTTTAAAACTGACTGCAGTTCCTACAATTACTGAGTTTGAATGCAGGCCGCAAAACAGGACTACAGATGTTACAGCACTTCGATGCACACGGGAGGTGAGAAAAAGCTGATACCATAGCGGTCACAACGAAAATAACGTTGATGGGAATGGCAATTGTTTACGCGCAGTGGCAGCCCTTTCGTAGACCCTCAATGAACTTCGATCAATCAAATGTTTCGCCTCTTCCCTCTCTTCCGGTTTCTCTTCCTACCTCCCTTCCCCCCAACATTGCTGTGTTTACCTCCGTTCGGGACAATGACCGCTCGGATTGCCCGTCGGAAGGGGGTGCGCGCCGAAACCGACGCGCGCCTCTATGCGAGCAGCGTTTATTTACTTATACACGAATCCATTACGGAGTGTGCCGCCTCGTGTAAACATTGGGATACATGACAGCCGTCTTCCCGTTTCCGGTGTTCGGGCGTGGCACGGAGCGGCAGAGCGGAACGTGAGCTCGATAAGAGAGTTTACGCTAGACTAGAGATGTGAGCGCTTGGAAAAAAATCGAACACTTCGAAAGAAAAAACAAGTATTTTTCGTTTTTTTTTCAAACAGGATAACATTGAAAAAACAAACGGAAATTCTCCAAGGAAAATAGTTGTGAGGCGAGATCTTCAAGGCCGGAGAGTCTTTCTGAAATCAATGCCTTGACGGGAAATCGTGCACAGATATTGAGAGCCGAAGCTCTGGGACTTTCGTAATGCAGCATGTAACAATATTATTCTTTTCATTGGTTGGGGAAAAATTCATCGGGAACTTCAGTTTTTTTACGCCATTTGAACGAGAAAGTCAGCGGTTATTGAAGGCTTCACTGCTGAATGTTGCTTGCGGTGCCGTCACGTTACATGCGGCACGCAGCGTTCCGCAGCGAAGTTCTGCTCCGCAGCGAAGTATCGAAGTATGCTTCGCAGCGAAGTATCGAAGCGCAACGGAAGACGAGGGCCAGAAACACAGAAGACGAAGCGCTCTGTGTGTCGTCTTCTGTGTATCTGTCCCTCGCCTTCTGCTGCGCTACGATACTTCGCTATGTATACCAGCTCGCCCAAACGAATACTCTGCTGAATCTTGTTCCACCCTGCCTCGGTACCGGCTTGGCGCCCCAGTTACCACGTTTCGATGCTGCTCTGGCGACCCGGGTTCAAATCCCGCTCGAGCCCAGATGTGTTTTAACAGCAGAGCTATCTAGGCCGGCACAAATCTGTCCGGCGTAAACGGAAAACCTCGTGCGCACGTGAATGCGTGCCTCACGGCCGCCGCCCGGCGTCGTCCAGGCTTACGCGTGTGCTTACGCCACAGGAGGAGCTCCCGCCATTGTCGTCGTCATCGCGTAGCGACCGGCGCCCCACGGGTTCGCCCCGCGGAAGACGATGATGACGAATCTGCCAAGACATCCTTTCACAATCCATGCGTGGTGTGGAGACTGCCATCGGACCACCTGACGAAGAAGGAGGAGGTCTATCGAGGCGAGGACGCGCTCCTAGAGACTTTGCCCTACACGGCTGTGCCGTCGGAAGACGACGACGAAAGAGATGACGACGATTGATACTGAATAAAACACTGTACGTACTTGTCTGTTCTCTGCTTTTCAGTACCGTCCAAAACGATTTCGCACTGCTGGGATCCGCCTTCTCCCTCTGAACTGGGATTCGCTGTAAGTACAAGGAGTAGCTAGGTCGACCACCAGCTCTGGTGGTTCTCCAGCCTTGCACCACTAGTGCAAGCTGGGCCAGTTTGTATGTATATTAGGTGCGGAGCACCTTAGGACTGCACAATGTCTGTCCGCGTCCGTGCGCATAGCATTTACAATCGCAAAGAAATCACACAGGCACCGGCAGGATTCGAGCCTGTGTCTGGTAGACCAGACAGAGTGAGCGAGCCAATCGGTTTACCCATTGGGCTACGACCGTGAGTTAGTACCCGAGAGTCAAACGGCTTATTCCCGTGCCTGTAATGGTGCGAAGTAACTTAGGAGCTCCCAATGTCCGTCCGTGTCATCCGTGCGTGCACCACCATCAAGCGAAATTCAACGAAATTCGATTTGAGCCGTGAGTTCCAGTTTCATTTAGGAAATAATCAAGGTGCAACTCAAAGCTCAAATCGAATTACGGTCGGGGCGCAAATCGGATATCACCCGGGGCGCAACTTGGATGTAATTTCAAGTCCCCTTACTCCACACCCTCGCCATCATCCACGGAGTGGAGATGCTGCCATTTTTTTTAACTTATTTTCTTTTTACAGCGGCCGTAAATTGGTACCATTCGTGCAGTCGCCAGCAACTGCGGTCACTTTTCGCCTTCTCTGGAACATCAAATGCTTTCGCCTTAAGAAGCATGTCGAGCTTTTCTTGAGCTCTGCGGCACCGCGTTTTCTTAATTTTTAATATTTTTCGGGAAAGAAACATGAACGAAAGCAGTTTTTTCCCCAACCTAACATTTTTTGAACACTTACATCTCTACGCTAGACACCCTCAAGTGTTGTTGTTGTGGTAGCATTGTTGTCGTGGTTGTCGTGGTTGTTGTACGGTAAGGAAAATGTCTGACACTGTAAAGAGCAAGTAAAAAAACGAATGCCGGTACAGTAACCTTGTTCCAGATTCCTGTCACTAGAAATCTGTTGCATCATGATAGTGTTCTGTGTTGGACGATACGGATCGGCCTGCCATCAGTTAGGATAATATTGACGTATGAGAGAAAGCAACGTGATAATTGAAATATTGGCGGACGATTACTATACTCCTTAACGAAAAATTTCAGCGCAACACGTACAGCAGTCGTCTTGGTAATGGCACATAGCTCCTGCGTCTGAGGAAGTGATCGCCTGATCAGCGAACGCATGACGGCGTGCGCTATACTCTCGCCTTCTGTCGTAGTGCGTCGCCGCCGGTGAGCATGTCCGCGCCGCCTAGGTATACCTCCCTCCCCTAACACTTCGCTATAGTTTCCTCCTCCGGGTTCCTGATCGTTTTATCTTCGGGGTCCTCGTCGTTCGCTCGCTCACAACAGGGCCGGCAGCGGCGCGAAAGTTCCAGTGTTGTACGGAACGGCGTTACAAGGAACGGCGTTCCTGGAACTAGTTCCTTTTTGGAGGAGCGGAGGAACGCCACCGTTCCATTCAGGGTCGGTGGAACTGTAACGGTAACTCGTTACGTTTTTGAAGGAACGCCAGGAACGGCGTTCCTGCCGTTACATCGCTAGGATTTGGCTGTTTTTGATTGCAAGGCTCGAGTACAAAAATCCACAAAGTGCTACTGCGTTTCTCTTCCTACAAGATGGTCAGTTTGCCCGCCCTTCAGCCGTACGTGCTTTCTCGAAGGTCAAAGGCAGAAGAATAACCACGCAGCAGGCCGCAGCTGGTGCTTGCTTTCATGCTGGTTGCTTACGCGGCGTTCGACGGGTGAATAGCGTAGCCGCGAGAATGCTTTTCACCCTTCATCGTTTGTCTGGGGAGGCCAGAATGCACGTCTGGCCCATATAATTGTTCCCTGGCGGGGAAAGAATAGAGAGTTAGAAGTCCGTCCGTTCTGTCGTATGTGTTGTTACTGGATTGACCGTGACCCGGCTGGGCACTTGGGCATTCGTCGCGGTAGGGGGATTAGTTCCGTGGGCCTGCCTTCGCCATGTCCGTGCCTCCGCACCCTTCCTACTCGCCCTTCCGCGCGCTCAGGAGCATACCGGTCCCGGACAACCCGGTAACAACGTAGCCAACGAAACGGACGGACTGCTAAACGGGATCCGGACATTTCGGTGTCAGAAATTTCGGTCCAGGACGTTTCGGTGTGGACATTTCTGTGCACGGAGATTTTGGTGCACGAAGTCTTGTCCCAGACATTTTGAGTGAGGGGATGCCCGAGGCATTCTTTGTACATTTTAGCTTTAATATTGTAATTTCGTCACTTGATATGATTTTACGTTCGAGACTTGTGCTTGCGCCGCCGTTCGTGGAAACGAACGCTAAACCCTGGCGGAGCATCGCCACGTGAAACCCAATTTCTGTAGCAGATGGTAAAAATTAACGTTGTTAATTTGGATCCGTTCAACCATTTTTTATTATTTTAACATTCATGTGAACAACCCTAATTCTTTAAGTGTTACCAAAGCGCTTTCCTTTCACTTCACCCAACGGTGCAAGACACTGCTGCTTTTAGTCTATTCATCCCCCCCCAGCAAAACTTCCGCGAAAAAACAACAGAAAAACTAGGTCGATTAGGCGCGTGTGCATTTCGTTTTAATTATTCTCTCAATCAATCTCGCCTTCGTTGCATTCGGTGTCAGTTCTACTTAAAACTAACAAACCAACGATCGCACTTACGGTGGCGTTACTTAGGGGAGGGAAAGCTGAGCCCCGCCGGCAATCATCCCCCTAAGTAGAGAGAGAGGGGTGTCACTTGTGCTTCACCATTGCGTCGACTGGACTTCGAAAACTTGAAGACGACTGTTGCCGCTCTCGTCACACTAGCCTATTCATTTTTTTTGCTCCTTATAATGGGAGGAAGCGATGTATACCTGGGGTGTCCATGATATGCGCGGCTTGATGTGTTAATTCCCAAGGGGGCGACTGAAGGCGCAGAAAGAGCGATTCCTGGAGAGGGGGCGCCGTCGATATGACCGCGACGCGCGGAAGGGCGTAGCCAGCAAACGATAGTGGCCATTGTGTTCTCGCGGCTTTTTGGGTGGCTTTTTGTGTACATTATAGAGGTTTCGTGCGCCCATGGTGAATGTAAAGCTTTTTCTCTGCTTTAAACACGAAGTGGGCTATGTCATTTTTCTGAATGTATCACCCAATTCCTGCAAAAGCCTCCACTAAGAGGCTAGCAGTATGTTCTAAATAAAAAATAAAAAATCACTGCGGTGACGCTTCCGAGACCGTGAACTCCACCACGCCAGTAGGATTTTCGGGGGAAACCGAAAATAATATGGCTGAAAAAGAAATCTGGTCGAGATTCAAGCGTAGAGGCGGGGGTGGGGGGCTGCCACGACAAAGTGTTAAAATGTGGTGAATGTAGGCATGTAAACATTAAACGAAGGTTGGTTGTCCCGAACACAATGGGTGAAATTTGTATGCACATCCGGTACGCGCTTAATCAGCAGTTAGGACATTAGAACCTGCGGCTGTTTTCCCAAAGGCCCGTTTTTCCTCCCCGACAATATCCTAGACCAGTGTTCGCGAATTCATTTTAGCAAGGCAGCCCAGCCTACGTAATACTCTTCATAAGGTTTCTTCATTCGGGGGGCTAGCTAATGGTTGTTACTTTTTAGATATTGAGAGTGTGCATATCATTTATGTAATTTGAGGGTGTGTTATTTAAAAAATACAAAAGAGGCGGTAGACCATCGTAAACACTGGTAATTGTCTTAGCTAAAAAAGAGCGAATATAAATTAACAACCTGTCTTAAATTTAAAAAAACACTTGTGCTAAAGAATTCAATCAGCTGCATAACAGGTGTCCCCAGGAAGAGGTAATAAACAAAAATATATAAATGTAGAATTTCTAAAAATACCTGGCAAAAATCGAACATGGCATCAATCAAAAAAATAAATTCACTGCTCCAGATTGTTGTCCATAACTCACATTAAGCGGAAATAAAAAATAACAGCTGTCGCAAACAGGCAAGCACCGGATAATTTGGTCGCCGAAATGTCCGTACACCGAAAATGTCCGTACACCGGAATGTGCGTGCACCGAAACGCCCGTACACCGATATGTCCGTACACCGATATGTCCGTACACCGAAATTTCCGCACCGAAATACCCTGCACCGAAATGTCCTCGAGCCGTGTGGAGTTTGTCTGGTGCTCCCTGAAAAAATTCGCCTAGAAGCGTTTTTTTTATTATCTTTATCTCCAGATAATCTGATGCCGGCGGTGTTAATATTCGTATAATATACGTAGTTCGATGTGAGTTTTAAATGTCTCACTTAATTTCGACCCAGGATTATCCGACACTATATTTTAATTTAAAAACCTAATTGTAACGTAATGTAACGACACGTTCCAATTTTCGAAGTGGAACTGGAACGCGTTCCTTTCGCAATAAAGGAACTCGTAACGGGAACTCGTTTCAAAATTGGCAGGGAACGAGGAACGAGCTTTCGTTCCTATTTTGGAGGAACGTGTACATCACTGCGCGAAACCACTGGAGCCGCCGCTGATGTGATCAGATTTGCACTTCTTACTTGGGGGTGGCGCTGCGATCGCCGAAGGAAGAGGACGTGCTCACATCGGCTCCGGCTTTTATGCTAATTTTCGCAACGCTAATTAACAGTTACCGCTGTATATTCAGTACCAATGTGTCCGTGAAGGTGCGGGGCATCGCCCGGTACCAGATTCGACCAAGCGGTAGGTCCATTTTAAGGAATAAGAGGACTTTATTCCCGCGGCAGCGGCAACCCGCCGCCAGGCCTAACCGAGTGGCCGAGGGGTACGGCCGCTAAGCCTGCCTAGGCGGGCTAGGCCTAACGCCGGCGTTGCGATGGAACAAGGCGACAGCGTGGAGATGGAGACGACGACGTCATCACCGGAAATGCCCGCGACCCCAGGCCCCAGCAACAGTGACGGGCAAGTGCGCATCGCAGTCCAGGGTGAGGAAATCACCCCAGAAGAGTTCAACGAAAGCCACGGGTGGTCACACGTGGGCAGGAGAGTAAGAACCGCGGCGAGCAGTGAAAGCGCAAACGGTAACACTCGACAGCCTCGACCTAAAACAAGAGAGAATGCCGGAAGGAAGACGATCGCGACGACGACGAGGGCAGCGAGGATGCCGAACACGCTACCGATAGAGGAAATCAAGATAATCGTAAGGCCACGAGGAGGGCTGAACATCGCAAAGGCGCGAACGGTCACCGTCGCCTCGGCAATCATGGCGGCGGCAAGGGTTCCGAGAGAAGAAGGCGCGGCGGACACCTTTTGCCCCAACTTCCACCAAAACATCATGTTGGTGAGTACACCCGACGAGGAGAGAGCTCTGTCCTACGCCAAGATCCAAGCCATACGAATCGGAGACAAGATGCACGAAGTAGGCGCTTATCAAACCACGCCAGACGGCAACGTTAAGGGAGTCATACGCGGCATTCCCGTCGAAGACACCCCCGCAGAAATCGACCGAAGCATCGTCAACCCAAGGAACCCGCTGGCGAGAGGAGCGCAGAGAATCGGCAACTCGACGACGGTCATTGTGGTCTTTGAAGGCCAAAAGGTCCCAAACTACGTACGCTACGGCCCGGTACTCACGCGATGCAGCCTATACCGCAAGCACTTCGATGTCTGCAAGCAGTGCGGCAAGGTAGTTCATAGAAGGGACGTCCGCCCCAACCCGGATGGGTGTGCTTCAACTGCGGAACGGTCAACCCGACGGAAAATCACGAAAGCGAATGCAACCCGAACTGCAAGCTGTGCGGAGGGAAGCACCCAGCGGGTGGCAGGGAGTGTAAAAACAAGTACAAGACCCCCTACGTAGTGACTAGGAGACAATGGGAACGCAAGATGGCGGAACAACAGGAGAGACAGCAGCTGGCCCCGAGCGAGTTCCCGCCGTTGATGACATCAAGAGAAAGGAGCGCAGCGGGCAGCCGAGAATCGCGGTCGATAGCGAATAAAAGTGCGGACCGAAAACTAGACCGCAGTGCGAGTCGCCAGCGCCAATACCAATCCCAGGACCGAGTCAGCTGGGCGGCAAAAACGGAGGCACCCAAAAGGTCGCAGCAGCAAAGTCGCCGCCCGGATAGCTGCACGAGAAACCAAGGAGAGAGCGAAATGTTGCGAGCCCTCAAAGAAAACGACGCGTGGAGAAAGAGATACGCGGAGCTCGAGGCAAAGATCAACAAGATCAACAGGGACATAGAAGAGAACCGGAGAAAGATGGACGCCCAATTACAGCAACAGCAACAGCAAACGCAGCAACAGCAACCACAGCAACAGGAACCGACAGCAGCAACAACAACGAAGGAGGAAACAGAAATGGAAATGGACCCGACAGCGACAGCAGCGGTTGGACCGGCACCAAAGAGAAGAGCATTCGAAAATCTCAAGGAGCGCAAGCTCAGCGACAGAATCGACAACCTGGAAGACAGATTCAACCGATTTGAAGAATACAGCCGTGCGTCCTTCCAGGCATTTAATGATCGACTAGTGACACTAGAGCAAATGTGCCAACAACTAATGACGACAGTACAAGGACTAACAGTACAAATAGCGAACCTCCAGCAAGCATGGACAGGACAACAACCGCAGCACCAGCAACAGCAGTGAGAGGCCTCCTGGCCTGGCACTGGAACTGCAACGGATACGATCCAAAGAAAGCGACACTGCAACAACACCTGATACAAGTAACGAGAAGGCCGGACATCATCATGCTGCAGGAAACCCGTGCCGAAAACGTCCGACTTCCGGGCTACCGATCCGTTGCCAGTCGACCCAAAGACCGGGGAACGGCCAGGAGGGGTGGGGGGGGAGTTTGCACCATGGTGAAGAACGGCATCACGTTTGTCGAGCACGAGCTTCTCAACAATAGCATGATAGAGCACACAATGGTGGAAGTGGTAACGGGAAAGAAGAAGAAGGAAAGCACGTACATAGCAAACGTATACAGTAGTCCGTCGCACGGGAAGCAGAAATTCAAAGCTCTACTGCACAAGGCGAGCAAGATCGCGGGACCGGACAACAGATTGATAATATGTGGAGACTTCAACGCACAGAATCAAGCGTGGGGGTACCAAAGGACATTAGCAAAGGGCAGAGACTTGCTGCAAGATTCCACGGACCTGGGACTAAATCTAATCACGGACCCGACTCAGCCCACAAGAACCGGCAACTCGGTCACCAGAGACACAACGCCGGACCTCACTTTCGTTAGAAAGGGCAAAAACGACAGGGCAGACTTCGAGTGGCGCAACACGGGAAACAACCTGGGCAGCGACCACTACATCGTGGAAGTCACGATCCCGATCCGGTGCAACGGAGGGAATACAGAGGCCACCGAAAGCACCGACACACGGATTGGGACGCCTTCCGAAAGCTGCTACCCACCGAGCAGACGGACATCACGGACATAGAGGAGTGGACAAACGAAATCAGGGAGAAGGAAAAGGAAGCCACCAGAACCATCGAGACAGAAGACAACGTCGGTAGAATCGACAGCCGACTGGCCCACCTCATCGAAGCCAAACAATCGATACAGGCATGGTGGAAGACGCAGCGAACCAACAGGAAACTGCGCAAGAAGGTGGCCGAACTAAACAGGGAGATAGAAGCCCACAGCAGGGTGCTGTGCACCCAACAATGGAACGAAGTGTGCAACGAGGCGGACAGCCAGATGCACTGCGGCAAGACGTGGAGCATGCTGAAAAGCCTCTTAGACGATAGTGCAACCAAATCCCACCAGCATGACAACCTGGCCCGAATCATCCACAAAGCCAGAAAAGAGCACGGGGAAGACGAGACAAAGAGGAGAATCAACAAAAGTACCTACCGACCGCACCCACCGAGGCGCACCCGGAATACCAGGGGGAACAGAACGAGTGGCTGGACCGGGACATTGAGGTGTGGGAGGTCAGGGCCACCCTACAAGATTTGAACACAAAGTCGGCCGCGGGACCCGACCGCGTCACAAATAGGGCACTCAAAAATCTAAACGAAACGGCCATCGAGAACCTCACGGCCTACTTCAACAAGTGCTGGCGCGCAGGGTCGCTGCCCCGACAATGGAAGACGGCCAAGACCATCTTAATCCCAAAGCCAGGCAAACCTCCCGGCATCGAGAACCTCAGACCAATCTCGTTGACGTCCTGCGTAGGCAAGGTGCTAGAACACGTCCTCCTGAACAGATGGCAGAGGTACTTAGAAGACAGAGGGCTCTACCCCAACACCATCATTGGGTTCAGGAATAAGCTCGGCACCCAAGACGCCATGATTCAATTAAAGCACGATATTCTCGACGACACAACGGGAACGAGAAACAACAAGGCCATACTGGGCCTGGATCTCCAGAGCGCCTTCGACCAAGTGAGGCACTCCGCGATCCTGGCGCAAGTGGCGAAGCTAAACATGGGCCGCAGGACGTATGCGTACATCAAAGATTTCCTGACGAACAGAACCACTGAGATCAACGCCGGTGACCTGCGGCTACCCGAGAAGCTGCTGGGCAGCGTCGGAACCCCCACAAGGCTCGGTCAACTCACCATTACTATTCAATCTGGTAATGATCGGGGTGGCCGAGAGACTCTCGCGAGTCGCGGGGGTTCGACACACCATATACGCCGACGACGTGACGCTGTGGGTACCGGGGGGGAGTGACGGGTACATCGAGAGCACGTTGCAAGAAGCAGTCGAGGCCATCGAAGAGCAACTAGACGGGTCCGGCTTTATCTGCTCCCCACGCAAGTCCGAGCTACTGGTGATTCCACCAAAGAGGTCAACCGGAAGGACAAA
The DNA here is from genome assembly GCA_013339765.2 of Haemaphysalis longicornis. Lineage (NCBI taxonomy): Eukaryota > Metazoa > Arthropoda > Arachnida > Ixodida > Ixodidae > Haemaphysalis > Haemaphysalis longicornis. Next base: position 145,398,360 of record CM023450.1, read on the forward strand.
GGGAGACAAATCCGAGAGAGAGAGAGACAAGATCAGGATCAAGACGAGAAGCGGCCTCACGATCCCTGAGGTCGAGAAGATTCGGGTACTCGGCATGCTAATCGAACGGAAGTGGGTGAACGGAGAGACGGTCAACCGAGTGACGGCCAAAGTGTACGCGGCCATACCACTCATAAAGAGAGTATCAAACAAGAAAAAAGGAATGAAGGAGGAGAGCCTCATGAGACTCGTACAGTCCTTCGCAATAAGCCACGTAACGTACGTGGCAGCATTCCACAACTGGAGGCAATGCGAGCGGAACAAAATCAACGTGCTGATACGCAAGGCGTACAAGGCGGCACTCGGGCTCATCGACGGCACGAGCACGGAGAAACTCCTGGCCCTCGGCGTGAACAACACGCTGCAAGAAAAAGCAGAGGCGCAAAGAACGGCGCAGCTCGCGCGCCTTACAGAAACAAGAACAGGAAGACAAGTACTAAGGAACCTGGGCATAAGCCTGAGGGAACAAAATAGAACAGAAGAGACAATCCCAGAAGACATCAGCAGAAGGCTACGAGTACACCCAATACCGAGAAACATGAATCCAGAATACAACAGGGAAAGGCGAGAGGCGAGAGCCAGGGCACTCATCGACCTCCACGCCAGGGACGAGGGAGCCGTATACGTGGACGCGGCCGAATACCCGGGAGACGAGAAAGCCTACGCAGCAGTCGTCCAAACCACGACAGGGACAACTAAGGCAGCAGCAAGCGTGCGCACACGGAAGGCGCATCGGGCAGAGGAGGTGGCCATCGCCCTGGCCATCGCCGACACCGAGTGCATGACCATACTCAGTGACTCCAGAACGGCAGTACGCAACTACGCCAGGGGAAGAGTGAGCAGCGAAGCCGCGCGAATACTGAGAGCGACAAAAATCGAGAGCCGCCGCGTGGCGATCAAATGGTTCCCTGCACACATGGGCGAAGACTTATCGGAAAGAGGGTACGCAAACCACAACGAGACGGCGAACGCCGTGGCGCGAGGCCTCACTAACCACGCTGCGGCAACTGCCGCCGTCGATCCAACGTGGTGGTGGGAGACCAAAGACAACATGACCACATACAACAAGATAACGAAGTGGTACAGACACAAGAGGAGAACGATGCCACCGCCCCACCCGGGCCTGACCAGGGAGGAAGCGGTACTATATCGGCAACTCCAGACGGGGACGCTACCCACCCCAGCCCTAATGAAGCACGTGTGCCCGGACGTGTACACGAGTGACCTATGCCGCACATGCCAGAAGGAGAGAGCCACAGCGGCTCACGTCCTATGGGACTGCAGCAAAAATCTACACGAAGCGGCAACGAGGAAGACGATCCCGCCGCTGCTAGAAGCAGCGACGAGGAGCTACGACAGGGAGACCCAGATCCAGGCCGTCCAGCAGGTCTCGGCCGCACTCGAAAGGCAGCTACCCAGCGAACCCGAGGGAAGACTGCCGCTTCAGACCAGGGGCAGGCGTGGTCGACCCGAGGAAGTAGCGGGGCCGCGGCCAAAGTAGAGGCGACACCAAACCGAGACGGACGTCAAGGCCGCGTCGCAGGCGAAGTACCCTAACAAGCCACGGCGACAAGCCGCCTGCAGGCACTATCAATAAAGTTGTCGTACCGTACCATAGATAGGATGTCAATCCGGGTCTCCAGAGTATAAGGCCAATCCACTACCACTGAGCACGCTGTCAGCGGTTATTGTTGTTGAGTAGCGTTTATTGGAGCGAAAAAACTAAATCTCGGTCACATATTTCTTTTGAAGCGGTGCAGTAAAAATTTAAGCGGTGGAGTAATACGTGCAACGTGACAAGTGCACGTGCCGGCGTATGTGTAGAATAGAACTGACCCTCAGCCGCGCAGAAATCTCGATCTCTGGAAGCTATGGCGGGTGTCACCAGGTTTCATATTGAAGTATTTCGCGCCAATTAAAAGACGAAGAAACGACAGCACGCCGCCAAGAAAGAGATGTGAACAGAGGATAGTTGTAAAGAAGTTGGTGAACGTAATTCCCACCAAAGGACGAAAAACGAAGAGAGAGAGAGAGAGAGAGAGAAATTTATTTAAGACTGACCCTATCGGGATGGAAGCAGTCATCCGGACTTCCCCGGAAGAAAGTGGTCATTAGCCCGTGGGCCCTACGGCCTCTTACGACGGTTGCACGAGTTGTGGCTGTGAGTCGAGGTAACCCGGGGTACTTATAAGGAACGTGCTCAAGCCACGTGTATACCTAAGTGCCCGAAGAATTATTTTTTTCCGCGACCGACAGTGGATTGAGCTCATACAGCCTTCCGCGAGCCTGTCAGGGAGAGAGGAAGCATATATGATTCATTCCTACGCCTACGAAACGTAGATACTCGGCGGTATCTGCGACATTCGCTATGCCGACTGAGTCGACGCTGCCGGTTGGTATACCTGAATCTAATTCAATCCCACAAGACACAACATGACTACTTGGCAAGCACCAGGTTTACAAAGAGGACACGCATGTGGTAGACCGCCTTAGACGTGACCGTAGTATTCGGGTAAATCTTTTGGTGAGAAGGGTTGCCGTTGTTTAGGCCGGCATGAAGACCTAAAAACAGCCTTGGCCTCATGAAAATAGTTGAATAACGGCACTCTGGTCTCTGAGCGAATATATCTATTTAGCTAATATATCTACTAAGCGAATATATCCTTTAACCAAATATATCTACTTAGGCCAAGTAGTTACCCCGGATGCCAACCATGAGACAGATATGATTAAAAGGATAAGAATGGAGTGGATCGAGTACATTCGGCAGGCATTCTGGGGTGGTGGTGGCTGTGGTTTACGACAAGAAAAGTAAAGGAAATGCACTGGGGTTATTTTGAGCTCGGCAGGGAGCTCACATGCATACAACCCAGTGCAGGGTTAGGGAAGTAGAGGGGGAGTGATAGGATAAAGTAGAGAGAGAGAAAGCTATTAAGAGAGCTGTCAGTCCTAGGAAACTGTCATTCCGGGCACGTCAGCTAATCACTGCACTCCGGGCTACAGCGGCTGCGTGAGGCTGGTCGTCTCCAGGTAATGGAGCAAATGGGCGAAGACTTCCTGTTGGGTTGTCGCAGGCCCCTTCGGGAACAGAAGGTCCTCCATGCCGGCGCTCGGAAGGCCTCCACGCTGGAGCGCTCGGTGGAGCTCTGCTCTCGGCCCCGCGTGGTGGGGGCAGAAGCAGGGTAGGTGCTTCAGCGTCTGCAGTTCGGAACAGTCCAGACATGTAGGGGAGTCCTTGCGCCCATGTCGGTGCAAACGCTACGCCACGTTGCAGCAGTCGAGCCACATGCGGAGAAGGCAGCTGGCGTCCCTGCTGATGCGGGCGGGCAACGGTCGGGGCGCCAGGCCGCTCACGACCCGAGGGTAGGGGTGCATCATCTGCACCATGCGGGCCAGGGCGGTGCGGGCCTTGTCAAACGCGGTGACGTCTTGGGAGACTGGGGTGCCCTCCTGGTGGGCCTCCCTGGCTCGGGCGTCAGTGTCTTTGTTGCCCCAGATGCCCCTATGGCCTGGCAGCCAGTGGAGCCGCAGTTTGCAGCCTCGGGAGGCCACAGTGCGCAGCTTGGTTGCAAGGGAGTGCTCCGGGTAGCCGCTGCTGTTGGTGTGCTGATCGGCGCGTGCAACAGCAGCAGGGCAGTCCTGGAGTAGGTGAGGATGATCGCCAAGGGTGGCTCTGGGGCCTCCTCTTGAGTAGGAGGTCGGCTTCCAGGTGCAACGCTGCCAGTTCCGCCCGTGTGAAGGAAGTGGGGAAGGGCAGGCGGCAGCTCCATCTGGCTCCCAGCTCAGGCACCACGCATGCAGCCGCCCCCTCGCACGTGCTGCGCTTGACGGAGCCGTCCGTGAAGAGATGCAGGTAGCTGCTCAGCTCATCCTGCAGCAGGGCAGCCGCTTCGTGGCGGACGGCCTGGGGTGGTGTGGTCCACTTGTTGCGGACGCCGCGGAGGGTCGTGGTGATCTGCACGGCCTCCCCGATGTCTGGTGTTAGCGGCGCCAGGCGGGGTCGGTTTGTAACCTCGATGCCCTCCTCGAAGATGGTGAGCAGCGCTTTCATGTGCGAGTTGGACCGGCTGCGGAACCTATAGAGGAGCGCAGCCCCGCCGCGTGCGGTCAGCAGGCGCTGGATGTTCCGCAGCCCCGTCTGCAAGGCCCGCATCTCGAAGGGCCAGGTTCCCGCTTCGGTGTACGTTCCCGCCACCTGGGACGTGGAGGGGAGGTCCAGGCAAAGGCCGATGGCGCGGCGCTGATCGGTATCCAGCTCCTGCCAGCGTCCAGTTCCCAGGTAGGCGAGTGGAAGCGCGTACAGCACAGCCGCTGAGGACATGCCGTGGAACATGGGCTGCGCCACTTAGTGTGAGCTGCCATTGCCTCGAGCCAGAAGCTGCCGAACCCCATGGAGCACGCGTGCACAGACAGCTGTCAGCCATGTGAGTCGGCAGTCAATGAGCAGCCCCAGGTAATTCCCGGTCAGCCGCCAGGGAAGAGGCCTTCTGTTGAGTGTGATGGGCGGTGTTGCCCGTCGAGCCCTGCCTGCTCCCGGGTGCAGCATAAGGGCCTGCGTTTTGGCCTCCGACAGCTGCAGGCCACGGCTCTCGAGGAATACTCCAACTGCTCCCAGAGCCTCCTGGAGTCACGCCTTGACTGTGTGGCAGTCTTTTGTGGGGCCGTGGGTCCGGAGTGCCACGTCGTCAGCGTACACCGCCACCTCCCCTGGGTGTCGCAAGCCTGGAGGGAGGCAGTCGGGGAGAGGAGCCAGCACCAAGTTGAAAAGGAACGGGCTCAGCACGCTTCCTTGGGGCACCCCCGAGCGGACGTCTCGAAGACTGCAGGTCGCCCGGACGACCTTCACCCGCAGGGTCCGGTCACGCAGGAACGCCCGGATGTAGCCTCCTAGGCGCCCGACAACACCCATGCCATTCAGGGCTTCCAGGATGGCCCCGTGGGCGAGCGGGTCGAATGCCGACCGCACATCCAGAATGAGCAGGAAGGCCACCTCCTTGCCGTGGTGGGCCTGTTCGAGCATAGAAATGACGTGTCCCAGGGAGTCAGCCGTGCGGCGGTGCCGCCTGATGCCGCTTTGCTGCTCCCGGAAGACGGCGCTGTGGTCCGCGACATGGCCTTCCCAGCGGCCGACGTCAGATAATGAATGGCAGCCTACCATTGTCCCTGAAGAGGAAAGTGTATAAAAGCTGCATCTTACAGGTACTCACCTACGGGGCGGAAACTTGGAGGCTCACTAAAAGGGTTCAACATACATTGAGGACGACTGAGCGAGCAGTGGAACGGAAGATGATAGATGTAACGTTAAAGGACAAGAAGAGAGCGGAATAGGTGAGGGAACAAACGCGTGTTAAGGACATATTAATGAAAATTAAGAACAAGGATTGGGCGGGTGCAGGGCATGAATGCATACGCAAGATAACCATTGATCAATAAGCATAAGAGTGGATTTTTAGAGAAGGCAAGTGTGGCAGGGGACGGCAGAACGTTACATGGACAGATGAGGCCAATAAGTTTGTGGGGATAAATTGGTCGCAGTTAACACAGGACCGGGATAATTGGAGATTTATCGGAGAGGCCTTTGCCCTGCAGTAGGTGCAGACAGGCTGTTGCTGCTGATGATGATGAGGATGGGAAGGACTCTGATCTTATCTGCTCTGTCTGTCTGTCTGTCTGTCTGTCTGTCTGTCTGTCTGTCTGTCTGTCTGTCTGTCTGTCTGTGCCTGGGCGCCCTTACATGCGTGTGTTCGCATGGGTCGCATAGGGAGGCAGTTTATGAGGACACCCGCTTCGGCCTCAAAAGTGTGGGAGGTTCAATTTCAGTACGCTTTTGCACAGATTGAAGCACACGCACATCAACATTCTTTGCGTGTGTGTATGTCAGCCCCTATGAGTGAGTGAGTGAGTGAGTGAGTGAGTGAGTGAGTGAGTGAGTGAGTGAGTGAGTGAGTGAGTGAGTGAGTGAGTGAGTGAGTGAGTGAGTGAGTGAGTGAGTGAGTGAGTGAGTGAGTGAGTGAGTGAGTGAGTGAGTGAGTGAGTGAGTGAGTGAGTGAGTGGAGTCCAAAAAATTCCTCGATGTCCCCACTTACAGGAAGCGTATATAAGACTGCTCCTGCACTTGAACTTCGCTGGTGGAGTGTGCTGAATAGGCGGTCTAATTCTTTCGTTACACCCTTACTTTTATAGTCGCATCATTAGAGGGCTCATACACTATTCTTTCGTGCGCCCGCAAAATTATTGAGAAGAGGCAGCCGCGGTTAGAATAGGCTGTATTTACACCATTTACAAATGTGCGGAATCAGGGACACACTACATGACCTAACCGTTTTAGCTCCTGCCGGGCGCCACGCCGATCATCGTCCTCCAGGTTTGGTCACATGCCCTTCAGGTGGATTCCTCTTCGCTGTGGCTTCACCACTTGACCAAGGCGGGCTGATCCGTAACATCATCATAGGCTTCTTTGCCTTTCCCGCGGGGCTGCCAGTCGCCCATAACTTGACGCTCGTGCTTGCGCAGTTTTTCATGGTAGCGCGCATGTATACGCGACAAAGTTCTCCGTGCCTGGGCCTCCTAGTCCTTAATGCAGCAGCAGTCCTACCTGCGGCCCCAGCCCTGACCGTCACGGACAACAAGCTGGGTGGCGCGCACTAGTAGGGAAACCCTATCAATGTTAAATCCGAGAGGATGAAGCGGTCACGGCAATATTCCTTCGTACTTATACGAAAGACAATTCTTTGGAGGGACGAAACAACGGAGCGGCGAGCTTGCCAGAAAACATCACAATTTCACGCCAATTGTCCGTTCGGCCGCTCGACACTGCGAAGGACCAAGCCGGTAGAATGCTAATTCAGAGGTTATACTGTATCCACTCGTCTTTATTCTACCCTTCACCACGGCTGCAATAGTCCTAAGAGGTAGGGGATATAGAGGTGTTTATGATTGTAGCAGTACAGTGTATGATAATTGTAGTCCTACTTAGATCTTTCCAGGAAAGTTGCAAGATATTACACTTGAGTTAGAAATTCCACCGCATCAATATGTAAGGGCTCCATAGTTTCTCAAGTAAGAAACAGATACATGGAATACACACTAAACATTTTACACCCTTTTTTGCCAAAAAAGTGTGTAGCACTGTTTGGAAAAGGGTGTTGGAAGCCCATTACACCCGTTTTCTTGAATCTCAACACCCTTTTCCTACCTCTACACTATTTTATGTGAAAAAAAAGGGTGTTGATCAACTTCAACACCCTTGGTTTTTCATAGGTTGTTGAAAGAGTGTGAAAAAGGTGTTCAGCTGTTTATTGAATAAGGACATGCATGCATGTGTAATTGCCCTCTAAAGATCAAGACATCCCCTCATATCCTCGTGTACTCGTAAGAAATGTTCAAAAGCAAAAAAAATGTTCGTCTGCAATGATCACTCGTTTCCATATACGGTGCGCCCCATGCCCCAGTTTATCTTTGGCGCGTGAAATATCAATTTGAACCTTGAAAACTAAAACGACTATAGTTGTGTGGTGAAAGGGGTGTTGACCGACTATAACACGCTTGGCTTTCTGTAGGGTGTTGAAACGGTATCAAATAGGTGTTCAGTTGCAAAAAAAAAAAAAACAGCGGAGCTGGGGGTCGACCTAGTTTCTTTCGGTGTTGCTAAGTTTTTCCACGGTTTCTAGGCTTTGCGAAGTTCTGGCTAAGCCAGGATAAGCGCTGAGGAGTGAGGCCAAGTTTAACCGGATTTTAAAAGGCTGTTCCAGTGCCCCCCTTCCCCCTCACTGCCAGGAGATCCAAGGAGGAAGCAAGCTAGTTCGGCCCCCAGATATGCTGTTTCTCCAGCCTTGCACCACTATTGCAAGCTGTACCATTTTTTGCATTTTCGAATCCCAAAAAGACTAGCACCTTTAAATGGTATAGTAAGAAGTGCGCATACGCAAGCGCCTTCTCGCCCATCTCCTGGCTCGAGAGCTATCCCGCCGAGCCGCTGTTGCCGGAAGTGAGCCTGAGCGCATGCATCCGATGGTCACGTACCGAGAAATTACGCTACACTACCGACTAGAGCGACAGCATTACCCCCCAGCGCACAAACAACTCCCCAGAGATCTGGAGCGACTCCTACGTGCCCTTCAAACGAATACTTTCCCCCACCCCACCAGAAGTCACATTTTGGCCCCTACCTGTTTCCCCCCGCAGTGCCGCTTCTGCGAGGTCCCCGGGACACTCTATCATATTGTAGGTGGCTGCGACCAAGCTCCGCTTCCCCGCCCCAATCCCTATCCCACCCATGAGCTTTGGGAGAGAGCCTTGGCCAGCTCCACCCTCGAGGATCAGCGTCAGCTGGTCGAGAGGGCTGTGGACGCGGCCCGAGCTCAAGGCGTCCTGGACTAGGGAAGCCACCCCGAAGACTCCATTTTAATTTTTTTTTTCTCAATAAAGAAAGTTTATTCTCTCTGTGATCACACTGGAACGTGCTCCAAAGCTGGCTTCACTGTTATAATACCCTATCTGCGGTGGTGCCGCCTTTACAGTCGGCACAGTTCTTTTTCTCTTTTTTTAAATGCAGAGCATTTCTTTAATTCACGATGTCACCCGGCGTTGGCGTGCCTCGGCGTCCGCAACAGCCGTTCCAGGTGCGCCCTCTCCCCTACTCCTCCTCTCCCGCATCACGCTACCCTCCTCGCTCTCAACAACAGGTCCGCACCCCTCCCGCTACACTATATAAAAAAAATATTACTTACCGGCGCCTGGTTTCGATCCCTCGACCCTGCGGGCGGAACGCAAGGTACATGGTGCTCTACCCACTGCGCCACAAAGCCGACACAGAATGGAAGGCTACGAACGCGCCTTATATCCTTGACTCATTCAAAATACGTCAAGAAACTGCTGATACAACGCATTCACTACCTGTGGGTGGAACGCGAGGTACATGGTGCTCTTCCCACTGCGCCACAAAACCGACACCGAATGAAAGGCTACGAACGCGCCTTATATCCTTGACTCATTCAAACTACGTCAAGAAGCTGCTGATACAACGCATTCACTACCACCAACTCCCCAAACACTAAACGTTAACGCAATACACCCACCCCCTATGCGACGCATTTACTCGAGTCCCTCTCGCAGGAAGATGGGCCCTTTTTCAAAGGCCACCGAACCTAGTTCAAGTTCAAACAGCTTCAATTGTTATAAATTATGCCAATTTATATTGTGCGAAACATTGGGAGGTACAATACATACTCCGCTTGTAGAAAATGTTCTGCCCACCCGAGTAAACGGGTAAGTACCTCCAAAGTTGGAGCTCCCTTACAGCCTTTTAGATGCGACGCTGAGAGCATCTCTTGTCGGCGGCCCTGTCCTTCCTGCGTGCGTCCGTTGTTGTTGTCCGCAGCCATTCTCCCTCTCTCCTCTCCGATAGCGGACACTCTCTCGCGAGGGGCATTGAATTAGATTCGATTGGATTGGCTTGGCTTGGCTTGACATGGATTGGATTAGATTAAAGTGGATTGTGTTGGATTGTGTTGCGTCATAGCCGCGGCACTCTCTCTCTCTCCGCGGCCTCCCCTCCTTCGGGCGCGCTGCGCATATAACCGGTGTGCCGCTCTCCAGCGGCCTTTCGGTCGACGGTTGCTCTCCGCTTGCGCTTGAACCCCCGTCAGCGTCGCATCACACCAGGGTTCCCGCGAGGGGAGGTGGGCATAATTTTTTTTTCTTACACCCTTTTCCTTTGCACCCTTTTTCTTAGTTTCGAGCTACCTAATTTGTAGATTTACACTCTTTTGGGAAAAAGGTGTTGAAATAATGGACACCCTGCTTAAAGGGTGTTGAGATGGCGGAGAATATTTGTTTGGTACTTAATAAAATAATTTGGCTTATTCGACATAATGCCTACATCACGATTAAAACGTTTTTGCAAGTCCGCATGCTGATTTCTATATGCTCACCTTAAAATGCTTAATTCCGAAATTAGCGATGAAATATCTTATTTTTGCGACAAACCCACGGACTTTATCGGCGGACTTTCCTCTGCTGGCTATAAAAGCAAAAAGAGCAGATGTATTTCCAAGTAAGTATATGTACTCGCTGTCCCCATGCATCCCGTTTGTTTTCTTGCTCAGTTCATTTGATGATGAGTTGTGACTTGTGCGTGTTGAATGTGTCTGTATGTCATGCTGCGCTCTTGGCCCATCCGCACCGTCACGCGTAGCTCAGCTCCCCACACCCTTATTTTAGGGTATTGAGCAAACTTACACCAACTTTTAGGGTGTTCACACGAACACCCTAAAAAACGTTCCTGCGTTTTTGCAGCCGCCCATTTCCATAGGGGCGATTTCCCGTGCAAAACCAGGTGAACTTCCCAAGCCTTGTAGTCCCGCACAAGGGCCCAGCGCCAGTGCGCGAGTCGCTTGTACCTATTTTACCGGTAGGTGCCCGAAGGTAGGTAGGGTGTTCAGGCGAACACCTGTTTTTATTTTTACACCTTTTTTTAAGCCAAAACACCTTTAAAGATGTCCGCCATGAGACAAGATTTTTACACCCTTTTCGGGCGGAAAAGGGTGAAAGAATGGTTAGTGTGTATGTCTGGCCCAGAGAGTTACCGAGAGTGCAGATAAACCATGAGCTAATTTAGCGCGGACCAAAACGGGATTTTACTAGGGGTCGATGATTTATTACGGAATGAAACGAATTGCTGGCTCCAGCAAAACACAAAAGCTGGCCAGAATACAGCGGGAACGCTCACAGCTGAGCGAAAAAAATCGGTATTGTTCTCTATCTCCACTCTGTTTCGCACCACGTGAAAAATACTGCCAGCCATTACGACGTGAATGTCGAATTTCGTGCTGGCAAAGAGCTGGGGAGTGTGTTCGCGGGAATTGACAGAAGGGTCAAGGAAGGAAGAACAGCCACTGGTGGGGAAATGTGCTCCATAAAGCACGATACGCGTTTCACTAACGTTGTTGTGGAGTTGTATCTTCCATTCCTCTCAGCGTCTCCACGCGGGTCGCACCCGAAGCTTCAAGTTAAAATCAGGGTGGCAGGGTGCACCACTGTGCACCAGGTGCGCTGTGCGCGAGACTACCAAGCATTTTTTGTGTATATACCCACGATTTGCCGCTGCGCGAATAACAATAGATGCGTGTCTCGTGTACGACGTGGAGCAAGGCTTCAGTTGTGTCACTTTCCTGGTCATAGGGCTAACAGCAATGACTCATCTTTAGGGTCAAAAATTCTTTTGCATTTATTGCGGGATTCTAGACCACACAAAACTTTGTAAACCTTGCATTGTGCACATCGCTACATCTGCACGCGTTTGCGTCGCCATGTACAGTCATCAAAAGTGTTAACAACAGCAAAGAATGAGGTGCCACCGTATGCACAAAGCGGGAGCCTTGGGTAATCAGCGATGCTGTGCGCATGAGCTGTAACTGTAACAGCCTAAGGAGCACTGATTATCAGCCGCAGGAGATGCGTCGGTGGCTATCGTAATGTGCCGCTCCGTGCATAGGCTGGTACCCGCGTCTTCGTTATTGTTCACACTTTTGACGACTGCACGCTTTGACTCCTTTTTGTTGTTAGGCGGTCTGCGCTTCCTGGGCTCCTTTCGCTCTACTTCTTTACTTAACTTTAGGGTTTTTTCCTTGCATTTCATTGCTTCCCGTTTCCATTTAACTTTTGTTTCCTCTCTAATTGTTGCCTTCCCGATCTCTCACATTCACTTCACTGCATTGTAATCACCCCACCGGGCGTAGCAAGCACTGCCGCTAGCAGAGCTGACCTCTCCAGCCCACATTAAAGAGTTCTCTCTCTCTCTCTCTCTCCCCTCTCTCTCTCTCTCTCTCTCTCTCTCTACTCCATTCCTCTCAATCCGTGCGGTGGCAAGTAGGTTGGTGGTGGATGCCACGGTGCTTAAACTTTCGTTTAAAAGACGCAGATCGGTCTCTGAAGGGCGTACCATGTTCACATCTCGCCCGCCACTGCAAGGACTGAGATTGCTATTTTGAGCTCAATCGCAGAGTCGTGGTGATGAGACAGCAAAGCCAGCAACCGAGGTAAATTCCACAAACACAAGACTATGAAAAGCGGAGCGCGTGCGTGAACCCCCTTTAATTGCGCCTACACAATTCGTGTATGAGATAGGTTTTTGGGGCCGTCAGTTTTTTTTTTTTTATGGAGGGCGGGGGGGGGGGGGGCGGGGGTTGATCCTTGTTGTTGCTTAAATAACATGTATTTTCGTAAAAGTTCAGTTGTTAGACAGCGACTGTGTCGTTCTTACTCTTCTTGTCCTGTTTTCGTGTGAACAGACTGCCATGAAAATATTTTTGTGGGTTACCAATATCAGCAAACCAGGGCGATATTGATAGTGGGAGGCGAGACAATGAGGAATTCGCAACGCTCCCCCCCCCACGCACACACGAACACAAGCACACGCAACCATGCGCACAGGCACACGCACACACGCATTCAGCTGTTTTCACTATCTGAGTGATTTTCTGAAAGCAGCCCACTTTGTTGGGTATTCCTACTTTCGAATTTCCGGATTCAGTAGCCTGAGCTTCCCGTTGATGGCGCCGTCAATCAGTCAGACTGGCACTTCCCGTTGTCAGGCAATCAATAAATTCGGCACCGCCGCGAGCGAATAGTCGCTCCTCATTCGATCTCACGGGCCTGAAAGACGTTCTTGCGCCCAAGCACTCTGCGCCTCCGAAAGCATTCTGACGCTTCGCTCCCTTTGCAGCCAACAGCTATTCAGAGTCATAGACCCCAACTGAATGCGAAATAAATCACTCCCACAGAGCAGGCCCGTGGCGCCAGACGCCCCTCTCACAGAACCCGGTAGAGGCATCCGCCTCGCTTCCGCTGGAACTGAGCCGTAGCTACAAACCACCTTCCACGCCCAACTCGCCGTCCTGCCCTCTTTTCTTTTGTCGGTCGTCCAGACGGGCGAGTCACTTTCCCGGACGCAGGTGTGTTGTTTCAGTGTCAAACGCGAGCGACGAGACCCGAGCGTCCTGGCGTTCATCTCCACGGCAACGCACCGCCGCGTCGCCGTCAGTGCGAGACGACCCAAGTTACCGAAAACGCCTCGGCGGCTCGCACTTAGATATTCATATAAAGACCGGTCGCAAACCCTCAGCGCCGACTATAGAAACATTGTCACATTGCTTTGACACATCTAAAGAGAACGCACCTCTTTGGCTCAGTGATGGCTTCCGGGTAAACAAGCGTAATTTTACTTCGACTTTACGCGCCCTGGTCAACATGAATACGTTGACGACGAAGCCAGTGTAACATGCAGTGAGGGTCGCTGTAGATTGATCCCTCACCTTAAACATTTTGCTACCGCTGTCTCACTTTCTTGAACCCATGCTTCGAGTTTCTTCCCGCTTTACTTCAATAATTGCTATGCTCCTTTCCCCAATTTCAATCTCACCTAAATTCTTATTTCGCCTAGTACGCACTGGTTAGGTTTCAGAGCCATAAAAGCAGCTGCAGCAACAAGATAAGGCCTATAAACTGAATGTTTTTCTTGCCTCAGCTCTCATGTATTCAGGGTCCATCGTAAACTTCGGTTCGAGCACTCGGAGTAGATACCGCTTGTCTTGCTTTCGAAGCTTGCCACGGTTGAAGACTTGTGCAAGTCGTCCAATTCAGAGTGGTCGTAACATTGCCCTAGTGAACTCTTTGCAGCACGACGAAACCAACAGCAAGAAATGTGGTCCACGAAAATCCTCCCATTTGGCCAGTTTGAGCCAACCGCCGCTTTCGAATGCCTGCAGCGGAGGGGATTCCTGGTAGGCGCTATGCCACGCAGCAGTGTTCAATTTTTTAGTATAACAGCGTAAGCAATGCAACTCGAAAGGGAGCGAGAGCCTTTCCACTTTAATTCGCAGTTCTCCAGGCGGTCCCCGCACTACGCGCTGCGTACATCCGGTGCCGGCCACTTGTGGAGCTTCGGACCACTCTGTTTTCCACCGCCAAGGGCAACAGCCCCGGATATGTACGCCGTTTCTTCCCCCGTATCTCTTTCCCCCTTTCACACTGAGCAATTTTTTTTCTTAGAAATTGCGTTTTGCGCTTGCTGTTCAGCGGCTCTGGGCCTCGCACGCGTCCGAGCATCAAGAGATGGAAGGAGATTAGAGTGAAAAAGGGACGGGGTTTCACGAAAAACAGCCTCGGTGACACGGTGAGACGTTGCGGGCCAAGCCCTCTGCGTGCACGCGGCGTGACACTGCGGCTGCTTCCAGCGCCGGCCACGTTTGCCCCGGAGATTATCCGCGACGTGGTGATGACAGGCCTCTTTGTGTACTCTTTGCCCGAGCTTGATAGAAGTAGGGGGAGGGGGGTTATGATGGAGGGCTAGGCGCGACGCCAACGACGTGAAATTGAGCCCTCCTGCAATAATAACGCCTGAGGCGGGCAAAGTGGAAACAAAGTACAATGACACCGGCGTGCGAGAGGGGGGAGCGGCAGCCTGTTAGTTTCTGCGAGCGACTCGAAAAGGTCTATTCGCGGACGTTTGTGCCGCGAATTCGGCTGACGTTAACGTTGTAGCGGCGCTGTGTTGGGTATACATTGCCTGTTTGCACTGCATACATTTCCGGAAAGACAAACCGTGTGTACAATATGTCATATATCGAGAAAGTCAACGTCGACGACCTAGAGAGCGAGGAGGGGGTATACCCAGGAAAAGGGCCGAATGCAAACTCCACGGGGTTCTCAAATTAGCAGAATGCAAACAATTGGCTTAAGGTGTCAATGTAAAGATGCTGCGCGCCCATTCGGGGACTGGGCGTTTATGGGGAGGGCGGCGAGTAAGGGACTATTCCTTACTGTTTTATTATTTTGAAAAGGCTATTTTTGAGAAAATTGGACGAAAAAACGCTATGTCGTGGGGACAGCAGGGCGAGCGACAGCTTAAAGGCGTTCAGCATTGAAGCATAGTTTCGGCCCCTCGACGAACATTTAGAACCCCAGCTTTTAAGCGATGCTTACGTGGCCAGTGTTCCACACTTTTTTCATGACTGCGAACAAAAGCTTCATTGGCTAAACGTGTCCTTGAAGAGCGAGGCGTTCTACAGTTAAACCTGGACGTAAGGAACTTCATAAATAAATTCGCAATTTTCCGTTTCATGCAGGTTTCGAGTTAAGGCTCCTTGAATGAATTAGAAACAAAACCAAAATGCTGCACATCAGTGACAGCGAAGTCACCCTTCAAGCATTTATTTTACAGTGAAAAACTGAGTGATTTCCCTATGATGCTTTCCCACGACCTTAATCACTACACGGCACTACAAAGAATCAAGGTCGCTTACTCCCGTATTTACAAAGGCAACTTAAGTATCACTTTTAAAGACGATAGTCTTTCTTGGGCTACTTGAATGCGAAAATTTGTTCTGTCTGTATATCTATTTGTCTGTCCGTCTGTCTGTCTCTAACTCGATACATTCACCCGGCCACAGTGAAACAGAATCTGCGCAATGGGTTTATATACCCACAGCCAAATCAAAACGTCAAAGACCGGTGGCAATGTTTATACTTGTCAACATTAAATCAAAACGTCAAAGACCCGTGACAATATTTATACTTGTCAACATTGTTGAACAAAAACAAATAATTACGCAAATATGAGGCAGAAAATCAATGCAGAAGCGACATTTGCAGTATTCCTTTATTAAAAATGTCATGGATGCTTGATTTTTGCGATAGCAAATGAAATACTTTATCCACTGCAGAAAAAATTGCCTCCATCGCCTGCTGTCGCCCGCACCACTATAGCTCCTGGCGGAATTGTAAGAGATGAAACGGCAACAGTGATGAAGGGTTCCACTAGATAGGTTCCACGTTTCGCTTGGAACGCACGTGGAGTAGGGCAACGCGGTTCTATAAACGTTGGAGTACGGGGCCTCGGTTCATGCGCGTCTCTGCCGTACGGCAGCGCTGGCATCGAGGCAACCGGCGTAGAACAGTGGAACGCAGTAAATTTAAATTGACTTGAGAAAACTTCTAGCGTGTTTATCTTGAGAGGAGCCAGACGGGAGAGAAACACCACGAGAGGTGAGTGGGAAAGAGAAGGGATGCTTTTACTCGGCAGGGGCGCCAGATGACTATCGTCTTTCGTTGATATTTGCAATGGAAGTGTAAGATACGCAGCAGCATTCTTTTATTTAGGCACTTTTCGGAGCCTTAATGCGTTTCAAGGACCAAACGTATGCTGAAATTACGCCTTCGTGCTAACTTCATGCTATTTCCCGCACTCTAAATTGGTGAAAGGGTGGTAGCTAGGATAATGTACCGGATGATGACGTTCATATTTCTCACCGTCGGAGGTGGCATTCAAAGTAGCGAGCTTTTGCTAAAAGGACAAAACTTCCTGTTTTCTGGCAGCATAAATCATCACCGACGAACCGACATCACAGATAGCAGTGGAGACGTGCGACTTCACGCCGACAGGCAGGCCTAGCACCCCACCGACACCGCACTCGCACGTAGAAATACACGGTAGTTAGTGGTTCGGGCGAAATTAGCTAAATTGGTGGTTTTTCCCAGCCGATTTTTCAGAAAAACTGCAATAAATTCGTCCATCAGCGTAGCGAATTCATTCCATCAAGGTTAACAATCGCAACGCTTTCGTTACACGGAGATCGCGAAAACATGGGCTTCAATGGAGCTGGCAATTTGGAAATGAAAAACTTCGTGAAGTCTAGTATTCGTTACAGAGAGGTTTGTTACTTCCAGGTTTAACTGTACAGCGCGGAGCGTAAGAATAGGAGCCGCCCGCCGGTGTAGGTGCTTCCAGCACGACATCGCCACCAAAGCCTCCAACCTTTGAAAACATGATTTGGACATAGACTTTATATGTTTCACCACTCGGATACGATTCTCGAGTAGATACAGACTCCATTTTTAAGATAAAGACATGACTGCCGTCTGTAGCTTTATACGTCTGATCACTTGGAGATGCATTTTGAGTATATTAGTTAACAATGCCTACCATGTTCAACACCAATAGAGCCAAGATGCATGTATCTTTCTTCGGGATGGCTGCCGTCAATGCTCAAGGAAACCAAAATTATCTAATTCATTTCACGGAACTTCTGTGTCATATTTATGTGGTGTGCTTTACTGTAAACCTTCACTGGTGATCCACCTTCACAGAGTGGAATGGGTCACGATTTGTGTTGGTATCCCTGGTCTTTTTTCACCACTCTTTCTATTTTGTCTTCATTTTTTGAGAGGCGTATAAAATACATCTTTTTTTATTTTGTACTTCGTTTGAGTTTTTTTCTGATTTTCTATTAATTGTATTTCTTTAGTTTTAAAATTTTGTTCCACCGACTATCTTTATTTCCGGGAATTTCCGACCACAAGGCCGTGTTGCTTACCCTAGCTAATACCAATATAAACAATAATCGTACAATTTTGTCATTTACGAACTTCTCTCTTGCTGATGATGTGTCTATAATTGAGCTGCTTTCCTTTAATTTTGATGATTTCCGCAATAGCACTTGTGATGTACACCACCCTTGGGACAGATTTAAATAGATTGTGAATGAATGTATCGAGTGTTTTGTACCCAAGATTACAAAAAAATGTAAAGGTAAAAACCCATGGATTTCGAGGGAGACATTGCAATCGAAAAGGCGACTAAAGCGCTTAAAGAAAAGGTTAACAAACAACAGAACATTATTTATAAAGCAAGAAATATCGAATCTTTCTTTACAAATTAAAGACCAAGTAGCTGCTGACAAAAAGCGCTATTACGGTGAATCATTACCAAGCTTCATAACCACGTCTCCCGAGAAATTTTGGTGTTCAATTTCTCCACACTCCACTGAATGTGATACATTTGAAGTTGATGGCTGCCTTACCCACGATAGTTCAAAAATTGCCCATGCCTTTAACAATCATTTTAAATCGGTATTCACTCAAGATAATGGTATATCACCTGTGTTTCATGCATCCCTACCACCGATGTCTAATGTCATTGTTACTGAAGGTGGTATAGTTAATCTTCTCCTAAGGCTTAATGTCAAAAAATCACCAGGGCCTGATGACATTCCTGAATAGCTTCTTGAAATTGTACGCTGAGTGGGTGTCAAAATATCTTCATGTCATTTTTTGCAAGTCCTTACAAGAAGGAGAAATACCAAGAGACTGGGGAACTACTAGAGTTAAACCAGTTCATAAGACCGGAAATAAGAAGTTCGTTAAAAACTATCGTCCAATTTCATTAACATGTACCGTATGCAAGATTCTGGAACATATCATTTACAATCACATTTGCGAATTTCTGGATAACTATAACGTTCTAACAAAATGCCAGCATGGTTTTAGAAAAGGTTACTCGACCAGCACTCAGTTAGTTGAAACAATACATGACTTTGTCAAATCAATAAATAATAGGCCACAGACCGACGTTATTTTTATGGTCTTTTCGAAAGCCTTTGACAAGGTATCCCAAACTAAATTGGTATATAAGATAGGCAAAATAATCAATAATTCTGAAGTAGTTAACTGGATTTCTGCATATCTAACAAAACGTGAACAATTTGTTGTCTTTGCTGATTGCTGCTCAAATAGACAGCTTGTTGACTCTAGCGTTCCCCAGGGCTCCGTGCTAGGACCACTCCCTTTCCTCATTTTTATTATTGATATTGTTGATGGCATCCCGGTTAAAATCAAACTCTACGCTGATGACTATGTACTTTATAACGAAATATGCTGTCCCGCAGACCAACAGGTGTTAAATAATGCTCTACAAAAAGTGTCCTCCTGGTGTGATGAATGAACAATGGCTATTAACTTCGAAAAAACAGTGTTTATGCAAATAACTAATAAATAAATCCAATAAATTACGAGTACTCTACTACCCATACTAAACTTTCCGAAGTCCCACATTACAAGTATATTGGGTTATGGATCACAAATTACCTGAATTGGACTAAACACACTAATACGGTAACTAACACTGCAATGCGTAAGCTTTTCTTCCTCAGATGAGCATTGAAACTTTCAACCCCCTCCGTCCGTCTTCTGGCTTATAAAACAATAGTTATACCAACTTTGGATTATGCTTCCATTATATGGGACCCTTTCACCAAAACTAATATCAACAAGCTAGAAAGAGTGCAAAAAAAGGCCATTCGTTTTATTTATAACAGCTTCGGACGCACTTCAATTACGGAACTTTCAACTCGAGCTAATCTACCAACACTGACAGAAAGAAACCGCTTATCTAGACTAAAATTTCTATATCAACTAGTAAAGGGATATTATAAGACAGACATTTCTGAAGTTCTTTCATTTTCGTCCGGATATGCAACTCGACAAAGGCATGAGCGCACAATAAACACTTATGCAACCCGTAACAACTGCTTTAAATATTCCTTCTTTCCACGAACTATAAACTGACTGGAACAAACTAACCAACACCGAGGTTTTACAGCCATCCTTAACATTGTTTTCTTCTAGCCTCAACAACAGTGTTTAACTAACATGCCAATTCATCTCTGTCCCGAGAAACGTTGGAATTTTTTGTATATTTTTGGGTTGCTTTGTGCGTACTTTTATTTCTGTGTGTTTTCTATCTGCCTGCTTTGAAAAGTTGTTTGCATATTGAGCATTCATGTAATTCATGTAACCCACTCTGCGAAAATCCTTAGTATGGATTGCAGTATTCATAAATAAATAAATAAAATCAGCGCTATCATATCGATCAAACATGCGAACTTTACAAAATTTCCCCATTTTTGTGCCAATTCAGGGCTTTGTATAGATCGAACTGTAAGGGTACCACGCAAAGAACGCCTTAAAGGGACCCTACAACACTCTTCGTGCAGTGCAAGTGAACCAGCGCGACGTTTAGATTAGACTTCCATGGGAGCACCCGAGCCAAATATTACACGTGCACGTGAAGCGGTAAGCGCGCAAATCGCCGTGAAAGACGCGGAAAAACCAACCGCTCCCTCTTCAATTCTCTTCATTATGCACCCCTGGCATGGCCTCTGCGACGTCAATCGGGCCATGGCGGTCCTGGCTGTCCTATTGGCTGTCGCTGGTCAACTTCGCGGCTAAATTATGGCATTTCGTGTGACGATCAGCCGTCTTCGGTGTTGTGTATGACCCTCTTCTATGTCTGAACCTGTCCGCATGCTTTTGGTGTTTCTTATGTTTTGTGTGCGCGGAGTTTTAGTGACGAACTAAATATTCCACTTTCAACGAGCCCACTCGACAACTAACGTTTATTACTCCAAAAACACCCTACCAGCCTGAGCGCTTGCTTGCGAGCAGGCCACCATGCCTGCTTTTTTGTGGCACCAGACCGGAAATAGACCTGTCCACGTTACGGGGAAAAGGACGAAACTCCCCGGCCTGTGACATATCGAAGGCCGCCGAACAGAAGCCGTGCGCCGCCCCCCTCTCCGGGAGAGAGCGCGCAGCTTTGTCGCGTTGTCCGCGGTTGAGTTCAGAGGGAACATTTATGCGCGATTTTTCATCACGCGTAGTTTCAGTGATAGTGAACGGATTTTCATAATTCTTGCGGGAGAAGATTGCTGGGACAATAGACTTTACCCCAAATACATTCCGAGTAGTCGATGGTAAGTGTTGCAGGGTCCCTTTAAAGGATTGTTGGGGGGGGGGGACAGAGGAGGGAGGGGCTGCTATGGGAGAAATCGGGTGGAAGACATAGCGTGAATGTCGGGTGTTTTGAGCCTGGAGCAATGGCGAAAGAATGCGTTCGTTTCATTTGCGCCTTTCCCTTTTGTGATAACGGGGTTTATGTTTCATTTACCGTCCGGGTCTTCTTGCAAGTTAGGCTGAGGCATAAGATGAGTGCGTTCCTCATACCGGTGAGAAAAGAGTGAAACCAACCCTGCCCGCGGCCGCAAAGTATTTCGCCCGAGTGTGGTACAGGTAATTATCCTGCACTGAATAAAAGCCCAACATTTCAGGGACGCTCACGCCTGCAAATTAATGACAATTGATAGCAAACCTGTACAGGAGCACAACTGTTGAACATTTTACTTTGCAGTGTTATCAAAATTTGGCACCTACGCGTTATCCCGAGGGTTTATGG
Organism: Haemaphysalis longicornis; assembly: GCA_013339765.2. Classification (NCBI taxonomy): domain Eukaryota; kingdom Metazoa; phylum Arthropoda; class Arachnida; order Ixodida; family Ixodidae; genus Haemaphysalis; species Haemaphysalis longicornis. Next base: position 145,419,466 of record CM023450.1, read on the forward strand.
AATATGGTAGAATTTTGGGAAAGTTACCTTTTATTTGGGGGGGGGGGTGGGGGGATGGATCTTCATAACCACTGCGCGTGCGTACTCAGGCAGGGACAAATGTATTGCAACAACCAGGCATTCAATGCAGTCTGCAATGCCAAAAGAATTGTTTTAAAGCGTCAATTCTTAACACCTAATGCTACGGCTGCCATAAAGCAAGGTCACGTCTAATCGCCTGATAAAAGCTGCTTGATACCACCTCTCCTGTCGCTAAATTAACATAACCCTTGAGTCGGCAAGGCAATGAGATGACGGCCCCTCAACCGCGGTTGTCATTAGGGAGACCGCGGTTCCTATCGAAGGAACCATCACTCAATTAATTCGGTACGCATTACGCGGTAGGAAGAGAATGGGTGTGGGGAGCTGATGAACGGACGAAGCTCTACGCCAAGCAATGCGAAAGGGCAATGGCGGTCTGAGAATAGGCGTCATTAGTGTCGTCCCGGTTAGGCTAAAAGAGCGGAGAGCCGCGCTTCGACAGACGGAGAGGCAGAGGCGACGTTCAGTCGTCCCGCATATTATGCCCATTGCAGGCACGCTAGTAGGAAACCATCGTTGCCAAATGGGCCCTCCAGTGGAGAACACCTATACAAGGCACACACGATGCCGGCTCGCGTGCAGTACCTGAACAGCGGCGCCACGAACAGGAAGGCATTTGCGTCGAGCGAATCACAAATCCGGGGCATCCGACCGGGAGCGAGGAGATGCTTTAAGCGCTCGCGTCACTGACGCTGCGACTCGGGCTTACGTTCGAGAGCTACGCACGCCAGGGTCTGAAAAACGACCGACCAATGGACTTTAACGAGGCGGAACTCCAGTTGACCAATGCACGATGGTGAACTTTTCCGGGGCTTGATTACATCCGCAAATTGATTATACAACCAGTGGCATCGAATGCATCGAGAATTGAACATTTCCACTTTTAATCGCAGGTCCATGTTACGTGAACACTCCGTGTAATTTTCCAAGTGTTTCTCAGCCGTAGTTTTTGTTTCAGAGAAATGGTGTAAGAGTACCACGGCTTTGTGTACGCGTACTGTACGATTCGCTGGGACTAGTCAGTGCAGCTATGCCTTTTCGCCATCGCAAACGGTCCACTTAATTAAGCAGGTGCATGTCGCATTAAATTGACACGGTTAAAGTGGATGACATGTTAGAAGGAGCTCGTGTATTCACTCAAGGGCCCCCTATCAATTTCAGTTGTCGTGGCCCCTGAACTATTAAATGAAAATTAAAGCAGTTCCACTCAGCGTGAATGATGTCCAGTGCGGAGAAGTGATTCGCCAGAGGGGCGCCAGAGGGGCTGATACTGATTACTTTCAGTATTAGCCTGGTCATGATACCGAAAGTAGTTAAGACAGGGCACAACATCCCCTGAAAAGGCCGATAAAGAGACAATGGATTGCGTTTTATTTATTTGGGCTAATTAATGACCCAATTGTATGTATGTGTGTAATGTATGTATGTATGTACGTATGTATGTTATATATGTATGTAAAAAGCTAACAGGGCAGGCGCCTAGACTCTGATACGTATTAGGACTTGCGCGTTGGCTTGCACCACGTGAGGGACTCGCAAAAAGAAAGGAAAAAAATACCAAGCGCACGTGTCAGTCAGCGTTTGAGCAAACAGCGTCGCCGGCAAAAGGACTGTCGTCTGCTCCTGACGTCACACACTTGGCGCTGCTAGGGACAACAACCTGCGCTCATAAAACTCGGACCGCCGCGGCGGCGGCAGTTGCAGAACTTTCTCCGACTCTGTACCGTGCACATGCAGGATAAGGACCAAAAAATCCGGACGTCAAAAGAAAAGGCGGCTTATCAGGAAGCGCAACACCCCGCCAAGCGAAACTGCAATCACCCAGAAGAACAAGAATAAGTGCAGGTCGGAACGGCGAGGAAGCGCTCGACCAAGACTTTCCGGTAGCGTACGATGAAGTATACGAAGACAAAGTCGGCACTGCACAAATAAAGCACTATATCCTTTACTTTGCGTTTGATTGGGTCTACTGCTGATGAGCCCCATATATTTATACACATGGTAATTGGTTCTCACTGACTTACACGGCGCTCGTCGAGTGCAGAGACGATGTCACCCGTTCTACGTCCGTAGTAGTCCGCATCGCTCGCAAAAGATCGTGAAGGCGGGTGTCGGCGAGGCTGGAACGCACTCATCGCCGCGCTCTCTCGTCAGCCCCGCTCCTCCTCGCCTATCGCATCCGCGGTCGGTTCGCGCCCAACAGATCAACAACATCTGTGGCTTGATCGTTGATTGCGCGTGGCGCGATCGTGCGTGATAAAGGCGGCTGTCGGCGAGGCTGGAACGCACTCATCGCCGCGTCTCTCGTCAGCAGTTGCAAGTGCAACAACATTAACGTAACGCAAACTACTTAACGTCGTGCGCCCCCGGAAAATGCTCTGCATTTGATCGTGCCCTCGCGAGGGGGATGTTTCTTCATCAGGAAAACGGCTACCGCTGGCGGGAATCGAACCCGTCCTCGGGCACAGCATTTCTTCCACCCGTCGTCTTGTCATCATTCACTCAGTTAGGACGGTGACGCTGCTGAGCCCAGAAACGGCCGCCAAAGGGCTGCGCCCTAAATTTTTTCTTGGTGAGGTGAACAAAGCTCTGCTGTGACATCAGGCATGCACCGTTGTGCAACGTGGCTTTGACTTTTTCTCTCTTTGTCGGCCCAGACATAGTGTCCGCGCTTTAATGACGTCATTCGAGCGATATCGTGAAAATTTGTTTCAGCAACCAACACGTTCAATTGCAAGCCCCGTGAGCTCATTTGACTACCAAGCCATTTCTGCAAACACTGCGTGAAGCCGAATCGCATTACAGTTCCTGTCTTTAAAACATGGCTGAAAACGATTTTCGTGTTCACACTGCGAATGATCGAAAAAAGTCATGCATTTAGATTTCTTCTAATCAAAGGAAGAAGGGTCGCCCAGTTCACCTTGGCGTGATGAAACTGTCCGCTGATCTCCTCAGTTCGAAGAAAGGGCGGCAGTGCTGCCTTCAAGGTAAAAACACACGCTCACGTCATCTCGAATATTGGTAACGCGAACTCTTTAGCCGGTTCTACGCACTCACTCTGATAGTATTCATACCCGCGGCTTAATGGGCAGATTGACAAGTCGGAAAAAATGAACGACAGAAAAGGCGACGATGCGACCGAGATGAAAAAATGGGGCTCGAAGGAAAGACCGTGCCTGTTCGATTTCAATAACGTAGATATTTTCTGCATGGCGAAGTATACGTACGCGTATAGCGGTGCGATAAGAATAGTCAATCCACATAACCGGCTACGACTCGTCCACTTCATTCTGCTCTTATATAGAAGAGAAGCAACGAACAACTGTGAGTGCTCGTACTACATCGAGCGATTGCGTCTGTGAGGCGCACACGTGGATCGAACTTACGTGAGTTGGGGTGTTGTTAGTCGTCCTTTAGAGTTCTCGGCGCGTGGGGGATGCATTGAAAGCGCCAACAACCTCGTTCCCTGCCCGATGATTGAGAGCCATTCGGCACGGCCTAGGTATACTGGACAACAGTTGCCTCGCTGAATACGTGCCTGCGTTCACTGAGTTCCTTTGCGGCGAGGTATAGTCACTGTAAAAGCCAAGCACGCCACCTAACTTCCTGTGGAGTTTGCAGGCTTTCCATAGGTTCCAAGTCTCGAGGTGCTCGCACTTGTATGCTTCTCACGTTCTTGCAGGCCTCCCTGTCATGGACTGAATCCTCAAGAGGAGGTCTACGGTGCGTTTGGGTGCAATATTTCGGAAGCGGATTCACGGCAAGTCTTATTTCGCTTTTTTGCTACCACTCTTTTACGTATCATACCGGTGGCGCAAAAAAACTTCAAGTACAAACTTCATAAGATATAAAAATTTTAGCATGATTCTGGGACTAGCGTGTGCTGCGGCTTAGGCAGGGAATCTTTTTATTTACAGCCTAAAGTATTTATTTGTTGTACGAACAGTCTGACAATTACTGCGCTCCGCGAAACTTTCACCAACCGTCAATAGCTTTTCCCGCCAAAATGGGCCCTTGTGATGGGAGAGGATGGTGAAAGAGATCGAAGCAGAAAAGTGTACGCCACGGCTGTCATCACCCGAACTTCATGATTTGCCAATCTATACACTGCAGGGAGAAATATGTCGAACAGCAAAAATATTTATATTGACAACCTCACAATGCGGGGCACTAAAGGTGCTTAAACAGGATGAGCTGGAAAAAGAACTGGTCCGTGCAGTAATCAGGTTTCGATGTCTATTCGGTGCTCGCAATTTTATGGAGCCACCCATAACCTCAAAAGGAAGGGCATCACGGAAAACTCAATGTGTACTCAAGCTAGTACGAAAATACCAAAGCGCGCGCGTGCACACAGGCACACAAACACGCACGCACACACACTCTTGCACGCCCGCACGCGCGTACACACACACACGCACGCACACCAAAATGCCCAAGCCCATAAGCTCCCACATACACACTCAAAGGCATTAACACTGATTTTTAATCTACCCTCCTAAATATTCACCTACAGGCTATATTCGTGTCGGTAGGCAAGCTTGCAGTTAAGTCACGCAATAAAAATACATATTCGGCAAGTGACATTCTCTACGAGCTAGGGACCACTCTTCCACGCAAAGGCGCCACGCAATTGACAATGTATTCCCAGCACGTGCCACAGTTCCGTTCCTCTCACACTCACATGCAACATCACTCATCTCCTCCGTGCCTCTCTGGCCGTCGCCTAAGGAACGCGCGGGACCACAAACCCCTTCTAAACTAGGAAAATAAAGTCTTTTCCCTCACTCACTCCCTAAGAAAACAGAGGCACGCGCCGCGGAAAGCAATAAAACGCACTATAAACCCCATGTATACGGCGAAAACGTTGCTGGCGGTGGGAGGGTATATTTACGGCTGGCCGAAAAACACTCGCCTCAGTCCAAGTGAATCCACGAACATTCAATAGGACGGCCCCCAAGAACCGGGTTGCAAGCTGCAGTAGGCAAGTGCGCGTGCCCTGACATCCCAATAAGCAGCGGCCCCTTGAACTCCAAGTGTGCCGCGTGGCCAATCGATACGAAGTCGCCGCTGAAATTGAGTGTGTGAGTGAATGGACGCGAAGAGAGGTTCGAACGGGACTTCAGAAGGGACGACAACGAAAGTAGCAGAGAGAGGCGCAGACTTCAGACTTCGCTTGTTTACTCCCGCCACTCGACGGCAAAAGGCGAGAACTGCTGATTGAAGGTCTTTGTGCCTGTATGAGCGCGACAGCTGAGCTTCACTGCGGACTGCTTGTGATTTGAAGGCAGTCGGAGACCGTAAAACTTAAACGATCTGCATTGGGTCTATCAGATAGGCTGGTCTATATGGAGACTTTTAGCTAATTTATATAAGGTACATGGCTGGGGCAGTTGGTTTGTGATCTCGCAAAAATAAAACCAGTTGGAAAGGACACAAAAAAAAGGCTGGGGCAGTTGGTTGGTGATCTCGCAAAAATAAAACCAGTTGGAAAGGACACAGAAAAAATAGGAGAAAACCCACTGGTAGTCGCCAGGTTAACAATTGATGTTTTTTTTATTTGAAGAAACTTTCTTACTAAATAAGTTTGCTTCCCGAATGGCGCTTCAGCAGATGGAACAACCTCTTCTTCATACTTCAGCTGAAACTCTGCACACTTTGATTCAAGTCGAACTGCCCTTAGCCTCTTAAACACGCCCGGTACGAGTGAGTTTTGTGCCCCATTCTGCGTAAGTAGAGAGTCCCGTTATGTCGGGGATAGTGGATAGTGAGTTAGTGACAGCAGCGGCTCAACTACACTTCAGAGTCTCGTCCAACTTTTGTGGAAGTTCTTCTTGCTAACGAGGCGTGTTCATGAAACAAATGATTTTAGATCAGACATGGAAATAGATCAAATTGGGGGGAGGGGGTGTTAACGAAGTGCTCTCATGGGAGGCTGAAGAAGAAATGAAGGCCTTGAAAGAAATGCAAGCGGGCAAAGCACCTGGTGCGGGTCAGATAACAACAGACCTCTTGAAGGAGGGCAGGAAATTATACTATAAAAACTGGCAAACCTTTATACGCAATGCCTAATGACCGCGAGAGTACCGGCATCGTGGAACGACGCGAACATCGTCCTAATACATTAGATAGGCGGTATGAAGGACTTGAAAAATTACAGGCCGATCAGCTTACTGTCAGTCGTCCACAAGGTACTTACCAAGGTTGTCGCTAACAGAATTTCTGCCATCCTAGATTTCCGTCAACCTAATGAACAAGAAGGGTTTCGTAAAAGCTATTCAACAATGGCGCATATTCACACGATCAATCAGGTAATAGAGAAGTGCGCGGAGCAAACTGAACCCCTATATATAGCCTTCATAGATTATGAGAAAGCATTTGACTCGGTCGAAACCACAGCAGTCATTCGGGGAATGCGGAATCGGGTTCAGATGAGCATTATGTAAGAATACTAGAGGATATCTACAATGGGTCCACAGCTACCATCATCCTCCATAAAGAGAGCAGTAAAATACCTATAAAGAAGGGCGTCAGACAAGGAGACAAAATCTCTCCAATGTTATTCACAGCATGTTTACAAGAAATATTCAAAACATTGGATTGGGAACAGGTGGGAGTAAGGGTTTAAGGAGAATACCTCAGTAATCTCACATCTGCTGATGACGTTGCCTTGCTAAATAACACGGGGGACGGATTGCAAATCACGCTTACCGCACTGGACAAGCAGAGTAAAATCGTGGGTCTGAAAATTAATATGCACAAAACTAAAGTAATGATCAATAACCTCGGGACAGCACAGCGGTTTGAGGTAGGTGGCGAGGCAGTAGAAGTGGTAGCGAATATATCTACTTAGGCCAAGTTGTGACCCCGCATCCCAACCATGAGGCAGAGATAATTAGAAGGATAAGAATGGGGTGGAGTGCATACGGCAGGCATTCTTCAGATAATGAATGGCAGCCTACCATTGTCCCTTAAGAAGAAAGTGTACGACAGCAGCATTATACCAGTACTCAGCTACGAGGCAGAAACTTAGAGGCTCACTAAAAGGATTCAACTTAAATTGAGGACGACTCAGCGAGCAATGGAACGGGAGATGGTAGGTGTAACATTAAGGGACAAGAAGAGAGCGGAGTGGGTCAGAGAACAAACGCGTGTTAAGGACATGTTAGTAGAAATTAAGAAGAAGAAATGGACGTGGGCAGGGCATGTAATGCGAAGGCAAGAAAACGTTGTTCATTACGGGTAACACAGTGGATCCCTAGAGAAGGCAAGCGTGGCAGGGGGCGGCAGAAAGTTAGATGGGCAGATGAGATAAATAAGTTTGCGGGGATAAATTGGTCGCAATTAGCTCAGGATCGACATAACTGAAGATCTATTGGAGAGGCCTTTTCCCGCCAGTGGGCGCAGACAGGCTGATGATGATGATGATGAACGCAGTGCTTCCCTGGTGTGTGTGCGTGACAGACTTTCATGTCTGCGGTCAGAGAGGGAGAGAGAGAAGAAATAACTTTAATTTCGAGCTTAATGGTGCAGGATGGTGAGAGCACCGGTTGGGGGTGTCCGCTAGTCCGGGATGCCCTGGTCCTTGCTGGCTGCTCGTGCCCTCTTTATCAACATGCGCTGGGCCGAGAGTTGCGAGCTGGACAGCCGGCCCACCCACTGCTCGTACCTGGGACGGGGATTCGGTGTGAGGGATGGGGATTGTTGGCACTCCCAAACCAAATGGTACAGGGTGCCTGGCTGGGGGCAAAAGTGGCAGGTACTATAATACTGGGGGGATGCAGTGCGGGTAGGAGTTGGTCTGTAGCCGGCAGAGTGTGGTCGCTTCGGCTCTAGAAAGGTGGTAGTTGGGTGGAGTGAGCCGTTCGCGCTGCCATTCAGTGTGTGTTTTGGGGAGGGGGGGGGGAAGGGGGGGGCTTCTCCGTGTCTTGGCTCTCTTCGGAAATGGCCTAGACGGTGTGCACTCGGGAAGCGGCGTGTGCCGCCTCATTTCCGTCGAGAGACTCGTGTCTAGGGGCCCAAACTATATTGATGTCGGAAAGCTGCGGGATGGTATTAAGGATCTCGAGGGCGAAGGGTGATATGTGGCCGAGCTGGTAGTTGCGGCATGCTACTTGCGAGTCCATAATGACTGTAACGTACTCTCTGTTTGTTGTGGCTGCTTCTCGAACCGCATTCTGTCACCCACGTCACAGCTCGAGCCGAAATGAGGATCGATCAACCCTCTCTGGAATCAGGCGTTCGGCCCTCAAACTCTTCAAATTGGCACGTTAACACCGATGGTGGTTTGCGGCATTCTATGACTGACAATATGTGTCGCCGGTTCTCGCTCGTCGCTTAAGTGCCGTATCGGATGCACGCTCGGCGGATGCTGCATTACTATCGGCACGCCGTCGACGATTGCACTCGCACTCTTATGGTGTCCAGTTTGTGTAGTGTAGTTATGTTTCACAAGCGCACTGACGAAATCATCTGAACACATGGCCCAGGAAAGTTCTGTTGGCAAATTGTCGTTTGGCCACGCTGTCTATCACCGGCCGTTGCTTGTGTCCGTGGCTGAAAGCCTGATTCGTAAAATAAAAAAACGCAGCACGGACCGTCACGACGAGGTTGCAGGCACAATTCGACCCAGGAAAAAGACAGCAGTAATTAATGCAGATGCTGATCCTCAGGTAAGAGAGGGGTTATGTGAAAAGCTACACCTTCTCAGATAGGTGTAACCCCGCTGCCATTTGCGCCCTTCGAGTTAAGAATAAAGGTGTTGCCACGTCAATGGACTTCGTTAGGGGTATGGCTGAGGCCACGCTGTTAGTCATGATCTTTGCGCAAGCAGCGCGGGACAAGCACCACTGTTCCCTAGGAGATAAAATGGCACTCCTCAACTTACCGAGAATATGCAGGTAGAACGCGCATGGTCATAACGCCGCTCTTCATGTTAGTGCGCCCTTGTAAGACACGCCTGCTACACTAAATGCAGCCACTCTTTCCACGGTAAGCCTATCCAGTGTGATCCTCCCGTCATTGTGGGACCATATTGCCCAGTGGGAGCCAAAGGTGGGCCTACTTGTTTTTTTTTTGGTTTTTTTTTGTCCTTATGCCCATCTTACATCGGTGCGTAACTACCTTCACGCTCGTCATTCCAGCCGATGCAGAAGTGTGTGAAGAGACTGCCTGTATCAAGGCGCAAAAATTGTTTCCCAATTTCCCCAGCCAAAGTTGAAAAAAAAACGTAACCATTTTAATAGTGCAATAGCGGATCATTTCAGGAAAAAAAAAACCAGGCAAAAAATGTGAAAGGTCAAACCATGCGAAACGAAAAGTCGTCCGATCTGGCGAAGTCCGGTAATTTGGCTATTGACGCAAGCCCTGTCAACCATCCCTGTCCGTAGAAAACTAAGATAAATGAAAACATAGAAAAAATAAAAAAATTATCTTGAAGTAACGACGTCACGACGGTACAGCTATCCAGCGTGCTCAGGTGATTAACAAAAAAGAAAAAAAGAAAAATGGAAATTCCTCAGCGAAATCACACAGGTACACCTAATTCACCACCTTCAATTGCTTAGCTCAAAAGCAAAAACAGGAATATAAAATATCCAAAGAAAATAGCGTGAACAGGCGAAACAAAAAGTTTTATCCAATCCACGGCCCGCACTGAAATAACTGACAAAGGAATCAACAAAGAAACGGCCGCTGTCTAAGTCGATGGCTTCATTAGATGGCACCAAGAGAACGTAAGGTGAGTGAAAGTAAGAAGCTGCGTGAGAATGCTTGCGCCTTGGTAGGTGACGCTCAATTTCTGTAGCCTCATACCCAGCATTCACTGCTACCCCGTAGTCTATATGGCTTCGCGGAGAGTGACTTCCAACGATCACCGACCAAGCTTGCAGCATCCGTATTCTTGGGCACCACTTTCGATTAACGCATAGGCTGCATAATATAAACCATTCCAGGACGCAGGAAACGACCTCGCACCGGTGATGGCGGCAATGGAAGCTCCGTCGAGGCCCGGTATCGCCAACCGCCGCTTAGAGCATTATACCGTCCGGGCCGATTTACTCCGTACAACCAGCGCCTTCTCGGGTGGCCAGAGTGTAGGGGGAGGCACCACGCACACGAACGTATGCCGTAGAGACTGGATAAAGGCAGTGCTTACCTAATTACAGACCCGGAGCCCACAGTATTGCTCAATCGATTTACATTACATACTGCCTACAGCTCCGAGAAAGCGAGCTAGATGGAAGGAAGCAGGTTTCCGTACAAGTTGCCGGTATCTAGACGGCAGCCACAACGCTGCTTCTCTGGTAACCCACGCCATCACACTCTACGACGCGCATCGGACCGTGCGCTCCGACCCTTTCCGCCATGCTATGCGGCTGCGCAGATTAAACCCATCCCGCACCTCCCACACACACAACCGTCTATATTAGCTCCGACTGACAGCACGACCCACGCTTCGACTCAGAGAGACGCGAGTAAAAGGAGCAAGAAAACGCCAAAAATTAGAGCGAAGGAAAAAGAAGACAGGGCTTCATAGTGTCAGTGATGGAGAGTATATATGCAGCCTTTTGGAGGTTAGGTCAGATAGTCATATTAAAAAAAAAAAAAAAACTCTGAGTGAGTAAGTCACATGGTATTGAAAAGGAAGCAAGCTCTATACGTTCCGAAGTTGAAGCCCAGAAATATTGTAAAGGTCGTTATTACTGTGCCAGCAGACCGAACGAAGGCCTTATCCTGGAAGAGACCCTGACAAATGAAAAAAAAAACGCGAGAACTGTCACAACAACCCAAGGGAAAGATAGCATAATTCTGGCCGTTTTATCAGAAATTGCCTAAATTCGAAAATCGATACAAAATTGGCCCATCTCCCCGCGAGGGGGACTCGAGTAAATGCGTCGCATAGGGAGTGGGTGTATTGCGTCAACGTTTAGTGTTTGGGGAGTTGGTCGTAGTGAATGCGTTGTATCAGCAGCTTCTTGACGTAGTTTGAATGAGTCAAGGATATAAGGCGCGTTCGTAGCCTCCCATTCTGTGTCGGTTTTGTGGCGCAGTAGGTAGAGCACCATGCACATTGCGTTCCGCCCGCAGGGTCGAGGGATCGAAACCAGGCGCCGGATAGTATTTTAAGTGCGATGCACTTTATAAGCGATCCTGAATCCGCCGTCATCCGCGCTCCTCCTCCTCTCCCCTAGCAACGGCGCGAGGAGCGGAGAGGAGCGTCTGTAGCAACGGCGCAGCGACGTCACACCCCACGTGACCCGCGCGCGCTCCGCCTCCCGCGCCGTGGCTGCGCGCGCCCGCGCCGGCTCCCGCACCGCTCCTCGCGCCGTGACGTCACACTCCCACGTGACCGCGTGCTGGAGCCTTTGCGTCTGCTCCCCCTGTCCTCGCGCCGTGACGTCACATGCTCTGCAGCTGGCGCGCCTCTCCCCCCGTTAGCTTTGCACTCACCCTCGGCGCGCGCCTCTCCCCTCGCATGACAGCTCCCCCTCGCCGGTACTGCGCCTCTCAAGGCGATGGCAGAATTACTACGCCGTGTACTCTCGGCGCAAGAAATGCATTCGCACTTCCTCACGATTCCCTTCGGGGAGGTGGGGGCAATTTTTTTTTATATATAGTGTAGGCGGAGGGGTGCGGACTACGACTACGGACGTCAACGGGGGTGACATCGTGAGTTACTGAAATGCTCTGCATTTAAAACCGGTCCAATAAAAGAGAGCAAGCGGGCGGAAGAAGTTTCTCTCTGAAGGCTTCTGGCTGGGGTGGCTCTCCCACCTTCAGTTACCTGGACTACGGGACCCTCGCCAAAAGATAATTGTGGAGTTGAACGCTCCGACGCTTCACAGGCGATGAGGCGCGCCGAAGTGGCGGGCTCCGGATTAATTTTCACCACCCGGGATCTTTAACGCACATCGAAATCTCGAACCCACGGGTGTTTTTGCTTATTGCCTCCATTAGAAAGCGGTCGCCGGCCCGGGATTCGAACTCGCGTCCACAAGGAGACCGAACAACATGTCCCATATGTGTCCTGCTTCGGTGGCTGAAACTGATGTCAAGCGTCTCTTGTGCATGTGCACGGGAAGAAGGACAGCTCGTTACAATGCGCTCACTGTGGTGGGATAAGCCGGGCGATATCAACAGGTGGGTGAAAGAAGACCGCTACTGCAGGTCCCTTAATGAACATTCTACGGAAAGCCCGACTGCATGCCTACCTGTGAAGTATGCCAGCGTTATCAGTCTTCTGACTACCACCGATTTTAAGTGCACAACAATTTAGGGGCCCGCCTCACCGTCGTAGCTCGTTCGCTGTCCGGTCGGCTGTCAAGGTTTCACGCGGCATCGCGCACCCGAAAAAGGCCACGTGGGGTCGCGCACTCAAGCAGAGGCTTCGAAAAGATACCCGCTTGTCTCTCGATTCAGCCTTCCGGCCAAGAGTAAACAGCATACTTGAACAAGCGGTTCATATAGTCATAACCACTCGAAACTACTGAACCGCTCGCACTTGTCATACATGTCCCCGTTATTTAGCGCAAAAAAGACTGAAAGTGCATTTGAGGCAAAATATATGTTGTTGGAACTTTTGAGGCACGACGACGTTGAAGCAGCATCCGAGTTCAACAGACACGCAGAAGAAGAAGAAGATCACTAGGGGAGGCGACAAGATGGCTGCTTTGAAGATGATTCCCTGTAAATAATGTAAACATATTGGCTTTTCCCCGACAACGGCCTCCTCCCTTGCCTCCCTAGCCATTCTTCCAAATATGTAATTAACCAGCAGCCCCCACGTCCATTTAGTTACGAACGCTCGTTGCTGGTTTTAATGTGGAAATAGGTGAATGGCGGAGAACAACAGCCGTTCAGACTGGCAGTAAGACTCCGCACGTGCGATAGAAACAGGCACAAAAAGAACATAACTCCCGCTCGTCTGCTTTCAGGCAAGGGCGCGCAGCCTGCAAGTGGGAAATTTGATTTGGCAAAACTTGTCAATCTAAGAGAGGAGTGAACAGGAGCAAAGACGTGAGGGGTAAATGAGCGGGAACGGTCCACAGCCCCTCTGGCAAATCACTGCTCGGCACTTCCAACAGCTTTCACGTTGAGTGAAACTGCTTTAATTTTTTGTCCCTTTCTTTGATCTTTTTCTCTCTTGCTTTCATACTTTCTCCTCTCCTCTTATCTAAGCACCTTCTTTCATATGCTGCATGGCAAAAACACGAAGTAAAAAAAGAAGAAACAAGTAAAACAAGAAATTATGAAATTCAAGTAATGGGTGGAAGCCACGAATAAACAGTTTCCATGCTAAGGAAAAAATTGTTCGTAGCTTCCTCCGCTTTTCCTATCTGCTGCCGCTAGAAAAATGTCTCCAACACAGTTGTTCCAGTAACACGATTTCACTGCGAGCACAAAGAAATGAAGTTGGAGCGGATCCTTCCTTAACTACACCGGTCACGAGGGGTCTTTATGCCAGCAATTTCTGTCAGCTGGCGAAAGTGGATACCTTGACGATGTTTTTTTTTTTTCTGATAGGCGCGAACCCGCTCAGACGACGCATGGATCGAATAGATGTATCTAATACAAACGCAGGTATGTAATACTAACCTGCGAGGAGATTAGGTTCTCCCGCGAGGGTGTTCTTGTTTTCAAAAATACCCTCATTGTTGCCGTTGGCCAAAATCCTTTTACTTCGGGAAGGTTTCTATAAGGAGTGAAACCAATCCTAACGCTCTAATCTCGGCCAGGTGGCCCACATTGGTGTCTCTGAAGCACGCGCCACAAATGGGTCGCAGACCCGCACGGCTGTTAAAAAGTAATTAGGGCAGCTAGGGAAAGCACGAAAAATAAATGACTTCCCCAGGAGAGAAGGAGCGCTATTGATCGGGCGCAGCCGTGGCTGCTGCCCTCCAATCTAGGCTCAGGATTCCTGCAGGAAAACAAACGGAAGCCGTGACGTCAGTCGCGTTTTCTTTCAACTCAGAATCGGCAGCGGTGGTGCGAACATCGCACTGCCTAACTTGGGCCGCTGTGATGGCGCCATGAATTTGAACCTCTGCCAGTAGTCCTTCGCACGCGATCTGAACCCTTGTGTGTACAATTGAACGCTCGACTAGGTGCGGTACTACGGTATAATGGAGGGGGAGTCGGCCTCTCTTGCCCTCCACAGCCTAGTTGTTTTAAAATATCGGTGGGAGGAGGAGGAGGAGGAGGAGGAGTAGCAGGAGGAGGAGGGGGGGTGCCTTGAATGGTGAAGAGAAGTCAGCCTGGCACCAAGCTTGGCTTGCTACTCCACATGAACATGAGAGGTGTGCGAATGAGCGAATGATGTCCGGGGATGTGTATTGGTTAGCCAAGGCTCGACAGAGGTTTAGGTACCTACTTATAGGCCTCCTGCGCTGCCCAGGGGGCGCTGCGAAAGCGGCTTCCGGCAGTACTTCCGGGTAGTGTATACAAAGCTGCGTTGGTCCCATAGGATCCCGCGTTGACAGAAGCAAAATGAGCTCGACGCTCCCGATTATTTTGCGACGTGGTCACCAGCTCATCCCCGACGCGTCCGATCTATTTCAGTGATCAACTTGGCATTAGGGGAAAAAGCTTTGCAGCGCTAGACACGTTTACAGCGCCGACGAAAGTGCCGGGACCGTGACGGCGTCTGCTACTCGCAGTTTCACCGATCGATGGTCGTACGAAGTGAAATTTTAAGCAAAATTTCTAGTTTAAACTAATACTCTAGGTGACAAAGACTGCTCAAAAACAGCCGATCAAAAAAGAAGAGTGACACAATCGGCGATGATCACACTTTAAAAAGCCAGCGAGTCCGGCGGACCGCAGGCTCGCCTGCTGCGGTGCGCCGCTCTTTTGCGTACCTGCACACTATGCGTGCACTTTCATTAAACAGTGCTCGTTTGCGTCGCCGTAACGAATACATGGTGAAGCGTTAGCTTGCCGTTTTGTTGCGTGTCTCAGTGACAAAATGCCGCGACCATCAGAAGCGTGAAATCTGTTTTGCGATCCCGAAATTAGTGGCTGTAAAACCAAGTGGTCGAGCGAACTAAGAGGCCGCTCGATTTCCTTGTTTGCTCTCACTTTACTTAATTATGCTCTTGCAGCATACATTCCCAGTTCGCACTTAATAGCCTAGAATGAGGGTCAGCAACGGCCGAGTTCCATGCAGCCGACACGGCGGAGGGCTGGACGGCAAATCGGGGGGGGGGGGGGGGGGGGGGGGGGGGAGGGGAGGAGAAGGGGAGGGGGCTTTGAATGCAACGGAAAAAATTCAGCGAATTTCTAATAATATTTGACAATATTCGGGCGAAGTCTGAACATGGGGGGGGGGGGCAAATTCAACTGGAGGACGCCAATTCTCTGTTCTTGTCTCGCTGTCTAACTCCATTTGAAGTCAAAACTGACGTGTTGGCGTTAAAGGGGTCCTGAAATGCCTTCCGCTGATGCATGGATGTACATGTAACCAAATAAAGCAATGTATTAGCAATCTCCTCTGCAAGAATTTTTGTTAAAGCGATGAGTATTAGCTGAGAAATCGTAAATCAAAAACCGCGAATTATCGTCGCGCCGTATTTCCTCCTCCTTTCAACTGTTTCTTCGCTGTTGGCCTCCCCTCCCATGATGCTCCGCTCCTCAGCGGTGACGTACTTCCGCTATTGCGCTCCCACAGACTGCCGTCTGCTACGGGCCAGCTCTTTCGGCTTCTTCATCTCTGTAGACACCATGGACACAGGCTGGAAAAGCGAACGAATGACCTGGCCGCATGTGTGCGGCCTGGCCTTGCCCTTTAGCGGTGTACGTAACTGCAGTTGGTATCGGCGGCGAACTCGCAGCCGCGTGGGGAGAATCGTGCGCTCGTTCCCTTTGGTGCACCGCGCACTGTTTATCCAAAAAGCGCGGTCTCAGATGTGGCCCCGCTGGTGCCGGGTGTTATTTTGGGGTGGTTGTAATTCCTACTACCGGCGGCATGTGAAAAAAGACATTTTCAACCGACACAGAACCCGTGCACAAAACGCGCCGGATCGGATCGCTTTATCAGCGGCGATGAACGTGAAGGCGAAGAGCAAACCAACGCTGCACTCGATCAGCGAGAACCCGTGTTCTGACAAGCTGCACCCATGTGTTGCATTCAACACTGACGGGAAAGCGTTTGTTTGCACTTGTTTGGATAGTCGTAAAATGTCCAAACACTCCGGCACTCCGCTAGCAGATCAGCCGGCGAGACATTTCGGAAAACATTTGACAGATGGCGCCGTATGCATTAGTGTGTCGCTACGCAAAACTGATGAGACGCTCTACTAAAACTCCCATCGCGGTGTCACGTAGCGGGACGCAAAAATTTAGCGTTTAGCGTATGCAAAGGCCACAAACGCTGTACTAAAACTCTTTTAGCAGCAAAATAGCGTGCGTATGTGAAACCGCTTGCGTTTACAAAGCTGCACGCCGAGCGCGTACGTTTCAAACCTAGTGACATCGTTTAAATACACTGGCAAGCACAGTGTAACGTAGTCAGATATCAACCGTGTGCTCAGGCGACAAGCAAGAGCTTGTTTTATGTGGGGCGGAGATTGCGCATAAAGGCCCGTTCGCACTTGCGACGAAAGCGAGTGAGAGCGGAAAGGAATTCCGTCGCTTTGTCGCGCGACGATCGTTTTTGTCGAATGGTCGGGACAAATTTTGGTTGCGCGACAGAATTCCGTCGCTTTCGCTCGCTTTCGTCGCAAGCGGGAATGGAAAGTTCTGCCGCTGCCGTCTGCTACGCAGCTCGGAGGTAACCGCGCGATCTGCTCGGGCCGGATGAACGCGCACACTCCCGCACGGCAGCGCCCCAAGCGGCAGACGGCCGCGTACATCGCTCCCGGCGCCCGCCTGGAGCCTGCCCTCGGCACACTAGCCAGTATATTTCAGGCACTATAATGGAGGAAAGATTTTTTGCTTCCGATGAACCTAGTTCTTTGCCCCTGTGTTTTTAAATACGTGAAGTGGTTAGCACGTCGTCCTCACGCAGCTCTGTATCGTCGTAGCATCGCTGATTGTCCGAACGAAGCTTGCAGCTAAGCCAATGCAGCGACCGAAGCTGTGTGTGTGTGTGTGTGCATCGCCTCCTGTGTGTTGTGGACGCGTTCGTTTCGCGATGAAATGCGACATTGTACTTCTGCGGGTGGATAGTGCTTCCCATGGTCTGGATTATCTTTCTCGAACGACGTACCTACCACTCAACCTCGCATGGGGTATGTGCAGTGTGCCTGGCTAAAAGCCTTCTCGCTTGCGCGCCAGAGTTGTGACTTGCTGCTCGTCCCCGCAAACCGGGTGTGAGGTGAGTGCCGAATTTACGACGGGCAGGAGGAGGCAACTCATCGTCTGTCAATCGCGGTTCAGACTTGCAACGCATGTTGTGACGTTGCGTTCGTTCGAACGCATCTCTGGATTGTTTTGAAGTTGAATAAAATGTACGCGTCAAACCCGGGCATTCGGCTCAGGGCGTTCTCTGCGATTGCACCAAAGAAGTGCCACGGGACTTTCTTTATGGTACGTACTCACGTAAGATAAAATCCACGTCGTGTTATGGCCGTGTTGCATTCAATACAAACGGTTAAGCGTTTGTTTACACTTGTTTCGTTTGTCGTAAAATGTCAAAGCACTCCGGCACTCCGCTGGCGGATCAGCCGGCGAGCCGACGCTGAGCAGACGACTCATCTCTTTGCCGGAAGTGCGTGAAAAGCCGCCCAATAGCAGGATGTCTAGCTCATGACGAACATCTGGGAATCGATGATGTAGACATGTGAAGATGGCGGCGTCCAAAAACACGAAGGAAAGGGTGAGAAAAAAGCGACAAACTTTGCAACAAAAGTGTGAGCTTTCCGCTGCGCGTAAAAGAGTAATACTTGGCACTGGTGACGTTGGCGACCCAATCTAGCGATTGCGCTAGTTCATTTAGTGTGCTCAAAATGCCTTTCAGGGCCCCTTTAAGATTCGACGACCCCTGCACTAGAAAACCAACACAGTTAGTGATGATCGTATGTAAATATTCGGGGCCCCGCACCGTGTATGCGGCTGTGTTATGTTATCCTGTGCGTGTGATTTGGTGCGTGTTTTGCGTCCTTTAATAGCGCTTAATTTGTTTATTTAATTGGCGGTATTGCCCCACCTTCTCGCTAGTATACATGTACCCTGCCGTTCGTAAATCGTGCGGCGTAAAACGTTACGCAAGAATCATTTAGTTTGCGAAAATACGAAACAAAATTTCCACTCGTTTCAAAGGCAGTGCCAGGCTAGCAGTGTCAGCTGAGTCGGCTCCGCAATTCTTGCGTTTGCTTAAAGCTCCCAATGAAGCAACCTTTTGCAGTTACCTCAGGATCTAAGATGAGGAGCGTTCCGTGTTTATGCTACTCGTGAACTTTCCTTTGTCGACCGCACGCAAGAAGAAAAAAACTGTAACTGTCGTCAAACAGTTAAACCACCCGACCTAGCGATACTGTCCCACGCCGCGACCACCGCGACAGCTCGCTCAAAAGAAAGCCGACAAATCGGTTTCTTTTAGCGGATATTATTTTGTTTAGCATCTGCAGCTACTTTAAGGGCTATTTCATACAGTATGCAGTCATTTAAACACGCCGCAAAGCGCCACAACCAACTTTCACTCTGGCTTGTAATTGAAAACACATGGAGGGCGGCGAGGGTCGTCTGCTTTTGTACTACCCAGAGGCGTCGGCCGCTAGGGGCGCTGCATGTCGCCAAAACTCCAGCGCAGGAGGCCTATAGGAATTTTCTATCCCTGTGCCGCTGATGGTGTGGGCTACAGTAAGTGTAAAATAATAACGGCTGCGGAAAAACAAAGCAAGAGAGAGAGACAGAGATAAACAACTTTTGCTGAGCTCATTTCAGGTGACGCTCGCAGGCGTCAGACGGGCTGGAACCCTATTCACAAGTCCCGTACGAGTCGAATAGCTGTGACAAAAAGGTTTGTTTTCGTGAAGCGAAGTTGACAGGAAGGTCGAAAAGAGTCCTACTCAGGCTAAGCCTTAGACCCTTTGTCTCACTCTAAGCGGTATTTTGGCACCTCGTCAAGGTAAATCGCTGGAACGGGAGAAAATGCGCTTGCAGAGGAAAATATGCGAGATGATCGTGCTACAAGGTGCGATACCGCAGCGCTGCTTTAGCGTGCGAAAGCGTGATAAAGCTCCGCCTTGCTGAGTCGTATTCTTTGACCCATCACTGCAGGTGAATTTAAACTCGTGGTACCCTCCACGATCCACACGTTACCCGCCTCTTGGGGAGTAAGCGCTCAAGGTCGCTTGACGTCACACCTCACTCCGCGTCGGCGGGGGGCAATACCGGGGGCTCTCCCTCAACGGGCATTGCGGTAAGGTCCACAATGAGGAGCATTTTGAATGTAACTATGAAACAGGCCACACATTAAGTGCCTCAGAATAGTATACTGCTTAAAATTTTTCAACCAGCAAGCACCCCGAGGATGAAAAAAATTCCCAGAGGCTGATAAAATTTTTCCCTGCAGATACTCCAGAAAACAAATAACGGCGAAGACGTATGCACAAAATTTATTTAATAAGTTTTTTTATTTATTTCGGGCTAATAATTAAACAGAATCCCACTCGAAACGCATTCTTTTTGTAAAGAAATAATTAGCAAAAGATTAGCAAACAGTCCTAACAGCGAAGCATGTTTGGAAATGATTCGCGAGATATAATCGGCTACATTTGCTTCACGGCTGCCGCAAACAAAATTATAACATCAAAATGTACCAGAAATCGATTTCTTCGGTTTTATCTATCATAGTCATAGCCCTTGTAGGTTACCAAAGCACCCCATTACGTCTGTTTGCCGTCCAGACCAAATTTATTCGTCGCACGCACTCCACCGCAAACCGTAACACGTAAGCTACAAATGCGTAAGAAGCTAAATCAATAAATATAGGAATTGTTACGTGAAGTCAGAAGCGTTGATGACTGAAGCGTTTGTCCCATTGCGTTCGTTACGAAAGGGGCTCTAGAATTGGCTGCTCTGATTGCTCGAACAGTAATGGTTGTTATTTCCTTCAAGTCACGTCGAGGACCTCAAACGCTAACTGGTCGGAGCAAGCTGTAAGCCTACCTGCGAGAGGTTTAAAACTGTACCAGGATGTACTTAATGAAAAAAAGAAGTTTCAATGCTAAAACCTCTATAACTTTTGAAACTACTCAAGGCCAAACCCAGTTAGTTCAATCATACGTCAAGCAAGTTTTGCTTCATTCAATTTCACTATGAAAAAAAACTAGCTCTAACATGGAGCTCATTATTCACCTTAATCGATGCCGCTTTGGAAGGGGCGGAACGTTGAAATACGCAGCAGACGATTACGGGGAATTTAGAGCGGGGGGTCGTCAAAGCGGACTATATTAAGGTGATGAACAACCGCAAACCCTCGTTACGAAGCGCGTCGCTTATAGGGGCAATAAAAATCGGTCCCCTTCCCCAGGCCCGGCCCATTTGAGTATGCGAACCGCAAATAAGGAAGAACAACGAAAGTTGCCCGTAGGCTTTCGGGTCCATTTATTAAATTAATTGCAGTCGCTTTAACCCTGGTAATTTCGGCGAAGAGTTGAGAAGTTTTAAATGCGTGTCAAGGGCATTATATAGGTCAACGCAAGTGGAGTTGCGGGAAGGCCCAAAGACCGGCGCCATAATAAGGGATCCTGAGAGCTCAGAGAACCTGCACACGCTTGAGTGGAGGTACCCTGAAAGGAAGTTACACATGTGCGGGCACACCGGCGCGATTTTTTTTATTATTTTTTTTATTCAACTGGAAAGCTCGTATAGGCAGATAGCCAGCAGTGGCGTCTGCCATGCTGGCGCACAGCGTGCACGATCGAAGGCGATTGATTATATCTGCCGCTCTTATCTCGAGCAGCACTCAGGGAGCAAAAAATTAGCAGTGCTTAACTAGGCTATGCCAGGTTATACGTAGCGTGAGCTAAGGTTCGCTGGTTATTCTTACCTTTCCTGTGTCGTCTAGGATTAGCTTAATTACCATGGTTACTGCTGCTTCAATGACACACACATGGTATATGCATTATGTGACTCATGTATATTTATCAAGCGGTTCCGGCGCAGCGTCACCAATCGCCCCAGAGCTAAGCTGGTTTCACAGGTGCACGCCGGCGTTGTTGCGACGCAAGGATCCATCGGTTCCACAACCCGGCCACCTCTCGCATGACCATCAAGTGGACCGGGCCGCCACTTGCGGAACGGAGTCGGCGAAGACGCTGGGCGCGTGGGGTGTGTGAGAGACGCCGGGCAGCTAGCAACGTTCTGTGCGCCGTGTGACAGCACTGCTGCTCGCGCATGCGCAGCACGGCTCTCCAGGAGCCACGCGACACTGCTCAACCTCGGTCAGTGTAGCTCACGCTACAAAAGCAATGCACGAACAAGGGCGGTCGCAACGCCATACCCAAACCACGACATCGGGCTTTGGAACATTCCTAAAAAAGGCTTTTTTTTTTTTAGCCACAACCTTGGGTATCCCATACTATGGGATACTTCCACTGGGTGAGATCCGTACCATTCCCCTTATTCTCAGTCATGAATAAAGATATGTTCTCTCTCTCTATCCCACACGCCAACGTCGACTATTTCGCACAATGTGCTGTTTGGTGCTTTCACTTTAAAAATCATTCAGCTTCCGAGTTAAACATAGGGACGGAAGAATATAAACAGAAAGAGAGAGAGAGGTAGAGAAGGAACTATTTTTTCTCTCCCCAGCGAGCGCTGCGCTGAACGAGCGCAGAGCTCGCGAGCGCGTTCGGACAAACCGTGGTTGCAGCTCGCGAGCGCGTTCGGACAAACCGTGGTTGGAATTATCACTAGTGACGGTTCAGCCCCGCACCGGGTAAGTAGAGTGTGCGTGATTTTTTAAAAAGCTACTCGGCTTGGACCGGAGTGAAGTGGCTTTTTTGCACCCGTAAATCGCAAGAAGTGAGTTCTACCCTTACGACAAACAGCAGGCAATCGATCACCAGTTATTTCGTGCTTCAGCCTCAGAGCGCATGTCATGAAGATGTGTTTGTTCGAACCCATTTCTTGAGAGTCTTGAAGTTAATAAAATGTGTGGGTCAAACGAGGTCTTTTGATTAAGGGCGTTATGCGCTGCTATGCTTCCACTACGGTGTGTATTTAGGTAAAATGATATTCCTATCATGTTATGCACGTTTTTCAATCAATACTGGCGTCATGGCATTTGTTAACAGTGGTTTGGTCGCTCTTAAAAGCTCTAGGCATACTTCTGGCAGGTGGGCTAATAGGCAACTCGCTTCGCAAAACATTCAACAGATGGCGCACTAAACTTTCCATATCGCGGGGGAAAAATGATCGTTCCAAGCTGTTACAAGTTGAACTAACGGATGGCGGCACGTTGTAAAGCCGAGTGTATCGAAGTGGCTAAAACCCGAGTATCCTTAACGATATTACAAATCAAAGGAGCGCCCCTGCCATCGTTCTCGCTGCGGTTGCGCTTGCCCCTAGACGTTTTCTGTGGTAAAGTAGAAGGCCGCGCGGGCACATTCACATTGTTTAAACCACCATCTCACGTCCGGTGCGGCACCAAGATTGACTCATAGAGCGTAGCAGGTAACGGGTGTGTGGGGCGGGCAAGTTGTTTTGGTCGTATGCGCCGAGTGCACGACCGGTGGCTTCTGCGACCGCAATGGTTCGTAGGAAGGTTTCACTTTTCCTGCTAGAACACCGCTGTCTCACTCGCTTTGATGACGTAACGCGGGACATCATAAATAGGCGCGAGGAATTAAATGCGTTCTTTCAATTTGTAATTTCTCAGCAATTAAAGCATCTTTCGTCACCGAATAAACGCTGAGAGGGCTTCGGAGCAGTTCAACTTTCGTCTGAGCCGCTCTTGCTGTTAAAGCAAAGCTTTACTACTTTCGTCCAGCGATTTCGTGGAGAATGAGCAAGGTGACCTTTTGACCGGAGACACCCCCCGTCGACACACCCCTCGCTGCGTATCATGTGATTCGGCGGGCCCGCAGGCGAAGCTGCGCACACAGGCCCCGTTTTGAGTCGTTTTGCGACTTAGCGGCGGCGGCCGCTGTGGGGGCGGCCGCTCAGCTGATCGGCAGCCGACCAAAACCGTCGCCTCCCACGCATGCGCCGATTGGTCGTCTAGGGATATATGACTCATTTTGCGCCGCGTTCGCCGTGTAAAAGGAACACCGAGTTCGCTGAGAATGAAAGTGAGGCCGGGCCTCCTTCTGTGAGCGTTGCACGGGATTGAACTACCTTGAGCCGTGGTCGGCAATACGACTACATCAAAGGTTAACCAAGCGAAACCAAGACTCACCAGACTAAGCCAACCTTTAGCTTTGCATATCCAAGGTTAGCTGAGCTAACGCGCAACCATTTTCGGCCTTCAGTGTCCCTTTAGGATGGCACCACTGACTTGAATTCGTTGTTCGTGCTCCGCTCCTTGTAATCCTTCTGGTGTAAACAAGATTAAATGCAACCACTTATGGGACACATTGCCCCCATAGGCGACATTACGGCAACAATGTCGGTTGCATTCCGCACAGTGCTCAGGACAGAGCAGCTACACCGCATTGGGAAGGCCGGTGTCGACACCACAAAACAGGTATTTGCCTCGGCTACATCGCTTCTCCCAATATCAGGCGTTCGTTTTAACACCGAGGCACCGTTCTTGCATACGTAATAGCATCGGGAGGCGTGCAAGTTTTATAAACTAAGGGGGGAGATCGTGTGTCCTCTCAACTCCGAGGGGTGGCCGCACACTTGAATAATTTGTCTCCTGAGGGCCCACAAGGGAGCAGTTACCACAAGGCACCGGAATAATGCGTCCACGTGGCAAGGTATACGTCCTGTGCTACAGCTTGCGACAAAAAAGCCTCGGCATCACTTCCAAGCCTATGTTTCCTTTTGAAAAGGCGGTTAAGTTCGACCAGTGACGCTGTTGAAGCACAGCTATTGAAGAAAGACAAGACTGTGTCTTGGATCCGAACATACCCCGTACTGCGGGAGCCTTCTCGTCGTCTAGGGGGCGTGTGTGTTTTCTCGAACGCGTGTCCCTGGTCAGGGGAGATAAGGGTGAGAAAGGGAGGATGAAAAGGGGCGCCAAAATCAGGAGAAATAAAATTTTGCGGCACCTGAACTGTCCACTTGACATAAATCTTTTCTCCGGATGGGGCACCAAAAACTGTATTCGTATTTTGTTTTGTTTTTTAGCGTGCGGCTCGGTTGCTTGGTGGCCGTGGTAGTGGAGCCAACGCCGGCGGCCCGAATGATGGCGGAGGGTAGCTGAACCACGCAGTTACAGGCTAGAGTGTACGCGTGTTGCACTGACTTCTTAACGGTACTAAGTCCACGATCGCGTAGCAAAATGAGGACATCGGTAAGCTGGATCATTTTAAACAAATAGGAAACCACAAAGCGGTGAAAGAGCAGGATAGAAGCTATATATACCGGAGCTGTCTATGCATCGCGAGAATAGAAAGGGCGAGACACGGGAGAGGAAAAGTTTGCGAAACTCAATTGTGCGGCGACGTACATTTTATGGGCCGTAAATGTGGGAAAGACATTACTTGTTTGCATTGGAATGAACAAATTGTACGCGGCCAGCAGACGACGAAATTCCCCGATAAATATATATGATCCCGTTGCCTCCAATCGCCCGGTAGAGGGATAGAAGCCAGCGGAAGAAATTTCCCGGTTCATGATCCTGCTGACGACGAACACCCTGTCGTAAATTGTCATGAATATATGCTTGCAGGTGCGATTCCACGTTTCTGCAAGCACATATTGAGTACATTGGGATGAATATGTGCTTGTACAGTAAAGCCTCGTTAATTCCTATCTCAAGGGAGTGAAAAAAATGCCCGAGTTATCGGAATGTCGAATTATAAAATGATTAATAAAAATGCATACCTTCATTTTTTTTTGTAAATTCCGTACACATTTACTTTGAGAAGAGGTCCGTGATGCTCTTTTTTTTTTTTTTCGCAGACAGCTGAGCAGGAAGACAAGTATGTGGGCATGCTACAATGCCTCTAAAGCGAGCGTATATCCTGCAACATCACAGAAAAACTCCTCTATAGAACGATGAGAGGGTCCAGGGCTTCTTTTGCGGTAGGACGCACCGAGCGTAGCATATCGAATTTTGCCAGTTTTTCTTTTTTTTATAAAGCCACTGCGCGGGCCGGTAGCGCTCGGCAGTCCCCGTGGGCTACGCGCTCGCCAGTCCTCGGCATTTTCTTAGTATTTTGTACTGCAATACCGACCTTGCGGCCAATAATAACTGCTCGGCTTTTAAAACAAGAACAACGCGCGGCGCGCTGGCTCAGTGGCTAAGGCGTTGTGCCCCGTAAAGAGGACGTGGGTTTTAACACTCCGGAAGTGAATGCTTTTCAAACATGAGTGTCATCATCATCTTCGCCATCATCATCTTCGCCATTATCATCTGCACCATCTTTCCTTACCATTACTTTGAATCATCTTTTGCTGCAACTCAGGCGGCTCTACCTGGCTAACCATGCCACTTTCATCAAAGACCGTTGTATTTCTCTAAATGGAAGCGAAAATCGAAAACATCCGTGCGTCTAGATTTCGGCGCACGTTGAAGATTCCAAGGTGGTCAAATATAATCAGGAACCATGCACTACCGCGCGCCTTATAGCCCGGGTGTTGCTTCGGCGCGTTAAACCTCCAAAATTTTAATTTTGAATTTTGGAAAACAGAAAAAAAGAACATCAGGCGAAGAAAAGTCGATATTATGGAGGCTTGAGATGCCACCGCCTTTAGATCCAGCCATGCAACTCCACACGCCAAGAGCTGTTCGACAGAGTGACACAGCCGAGCGGCCGCCGTGACGCGTGACCCCTGGGACCGAGGCTGAAAACTTGCGCCCGCCGCGATGGTGGACATAGCCCGCCCACCGAGCACAGTCGCGTGATTCATGCCCGCACGTGACCACTCAGGACACGTCACTACTCTGCCGGTCCGTATGGCTCCCTGTCAGCGCTGCGAACGCGCAGTGAATGACGCAGCGATGATGGGGTGGCGTTTATCCGCAAGCAGTCGCCTCTCGCACCACAAAACGCTTGACATTCCATGTACCGCCTGAACTCCACGCATTTCTCCTTCTTCCCGTCTTCCATTTAACCGTCGTTACGAATAAACAGCGCGGCTTTTAGCAGAGAAGCTGTTTAGCAAATCGTGAGAGCTTCGTGTCCGCAGATAAAAATACCAAGACAATGTCGAGCCCACGGGAGCGCGTGCATGGTTGCGACGGCCCGGCAGTTAAAAAAAACAAAATAAATGCCGAGCGCTCGTTTGTGCGTGCCTTGCGGCGACCACCTAGCGTCCCTACTGCCCGTTCGTCAAGCCAAGCATTGCCACTAGGGAGATTGCCCAAGATTGGACAAAAAACTCCAGCATTCCCCGTAACCATGGAAACACTTTCGCGGAGAGAGAGAGAGAGAGAGAGAGAGAAGGAACTTTATTTGAGCCCAAACTGGTAGAAGGAAGGGGGTGACAGGGAGAAAGTCACCTAGCCTTCCCCGTTAGATGGCGGCCATGAGCCCGTGGGCCCTAGCGGCATCTTCCGCCAGCTGGACGAGTAGTTGTTGTAAGTCGGGGTGAGAGCTGAGCAAGGCGGCCTCCCATTGCTCCTGAGTCCTGATGTTTAATGCTCTATTAGGTGAACGAGGTTTCTGTGGGCATGCCCATATGATGTGTTGTAGGGTGGCTTTGTCTGCACACCACTTGCATCTGTCGGAATACGTGTCTGGGTAATATCGGTTGTAGAGAACAGGGTTGGGGAAGGTGTTCGACTGTATTCGTCTCCACGCAACCGACTGCCATCTGTTGAGGGAAGAGTGTGGTGCAGGGTACTTGAGGCGACTCAACCTGTAGTGGTGTGTAATCTCCCTGTACGTGGCCAGCCTGTCTCTGCTCCCCGTGAACGTAGGCCCGATGTCTCCGTCGAGGTCAGCCTGGTTGCCGAAATCTCGGGCTGCCTCGTGAGCCAGTTCATTCCCCGCAGGGACGAGTGCGCTGGTGTCCATACAAGGCGAGCATGCCTGCATCTGTCGCCAATAAACGTAGAAAGAATTTTGGCCGCTGGCACGGGATATTCGTCCCGCCAGGAAGTTTCTTATTGCCGTCTTGGAATCAGACACAATAATTTTGGCTTCCGTGCTAGCTATTGCGAGCGCAATAGCCCTTCTTCCGCCACCTCAGGGTGCGTCGTCAGGATTGTGCCCGAGGTCACTGAGTTTCCTTGCTGGTCTACCACGGCTACGGCCGCAGCCGGTCGGTCGTGATAATCCGCAGCATCCACATAGAGGACATGTGGGTTCCCGCACAGCTGCCGGTGAAGTGCAGTAGCTCTGGCGGTTCTTCTGTCTTGATGATGATCCGGGTGCATATTTCGTGGTATGGGAGAACAATGGATGTATGATCGAGTGCTGTCATCCAGAGAGCATTTGATACCGTGTTGAGAAGCGAAGGGGATGCGCAGGGACCTTAGAATTGCGCGGCCAGTCTCGCTGCACGAGAGCCTGTGCAGCTACGCCATCCTTTGTGCTTCTACTAGCTCTTCCAGGGTATTGTGCACCCCCATTGCTTGGAAGCGCTCCGTGGATGCCATGAAGGGTATTCCTACAGCTTGCTTGTAGGCTTTCCGGATGATGCACTGGAGCTTCTCTATTTCTGCTCTTTTGAAGTTCAGAAAAGGAGCCACGTATATGATGCGACTTATAATAAAAGCATGAACCAGGCGCAGTAAATTTGCCTCCTTGAGGCGTGGTTGTTTGTTTGCTATGCGGGCTATAAGTCGGCTGATTTGCTCCGCACTAGATTTCAACGTCGATACAGTAGCTGTGTTGGCTCCATTTGCTTGAACACGAAGGCCGAGTACGCGAATGCACTCGACGCGTGGAATCAGGCTGCCCTGTATATACACTTGAATGTTCGGGACGTCTTTTTCTTCTTCTTCCCTGTTTGGGAGTGTAAGGGATCCAGGCGTCAGCGACGCGGAATCTGTCGAACGCGTGGGAAGCGGCGGTTCCGAGAGGGTGGAATGAATGACTTTATGGCAGCCAGCTCGTTAAGAGCAAGCGGCTTGGGTCATGCCGTTC